>CM021107.1:362590423-363029996 GCA_007115665.2 Sequoiadendron giganteum | reverse complement strand
CTTAGAATGGTTCTTCAATCCACAAATATTGCAAGGATGAAGATCCCAACACATCTCTTTTTTTTGTCCATACCTATGACAGTTAGAATATTGTATGCATTGTATTTCTTGAATTAATTTATTTGAACTTGTAACATTTCTTTTATTTCCACTAGCATATCCAAGGCCTTCATTCTTTGGCCTTCCTATTGGCTCAATGGGCTCTATAATTCCTTGTCCATATTTTCCCAAACCTTTTCCTTCATATCCCATTATTTTCATTATCTTAAATCCAATATTCTTTGAAGAACATGCTTTCTCATTATCCTCATAACTAGCAAGATTTGTAGATTCAATAATATTGTTGTCTTCCTTACACTTTTCATCAAGAATGACTTTAGCTATATCACATTTATCAAACAATTCATATAATAAATAAATAAAATCACATGGCACATTACATAGTGTAGGTTTAGACTTTAGACATTGATTTTCTTTTATGTTAACTTCAAACTTTAGACTTTGGTTTTCCTTTACATAAGCTTCAAGTAATTCACTGAACAAAAGATTTTCTTCTCTTAGTTTTGATATATCTTCCTTTTGTGACCTATTTTTTGTTTCTAATTCTTCATTTTTCTTTCTAATTTTCTCAAGTTCTTCTTCCAAAGTATTGTTTATACATATTAAATTTTTATTTTCTTTCCTTTCTCTTTTACCAATCTTTCCCATTGGAAAATAATTTCCTTATATAGTTAAAATTTAACCACAAAAATAATTATGTATGCAATACCTAATTGCGATTGATTTTGGTGGTTTTACATACCTTCACTTTTTCATGACTTGAAATTATCTACCACTTCGTATTTTTTCAAGCTTAGAATTTCACGAATAATGTTATAAAATTCATCAAATGTTGTAAAAAACTAAGAAAATTTGTGATTACCTTTCTTCTTTGATCAAATAGAGATACACTTTCTTCTAAAGCTACAATCTCTTCCAAATCTACAATTGTTGATACAAATTTTGTTGTCCTTTATTGCAACTTGTCTCTTGTGACTTAAAATACTTATGCTGCCACAATCTACTTTCTAAATTATTTTCAACAATCTATAATATATTTCAAATTATTTCCTTTAGAATCTTTAATCTTCCACCTTTATTTCTTTGTCTATGCCTTGAATTTTTCTTTTTTATTTCTTCACACACCATGCAGATGTTTGTCTACATTAGTTATGGCCAATTTTCACCATTTCACAAGCACAAGACATGCATTTGGCTTGCACAAGTCACACCTTACATAGAATTATCTTAGGCAATATGAAAAAATAAATATGTAGAACTCTACCCCACCAAACTAACAAACTAAGTTTGATATATATGCATAGATTGAATGGCCCAACAACATTTATTACCAATAGTTTAGAAGGCACCAACCTTTCCAATATTTTCTCCAAAATTGTACTAATTTATACTCCATAAATGATATAATGTTTGCTCCAAATTCTCCCTTGTGTCTGTTACAAAATCTACACCAATAATGTGCTTCAAAGCTACTCCAAGTCTACTATATTGTATACTCCAAATCAGGTATAATGATTGGTACAAAATTGTAACAAGGTCTGCTCTAAAGATGACAAAAAAAATAGTACAAGATCTACTCCAAATGACTGTTTGATATTGGTAACAAAGTTTACTCCAAAACACCTTGTATATGTGCTCAAACTTGCCTCAGTATGTTGATATATATCCTCTCAAAATTATACTCCAAATTCGTAATGAGGTTTTCTCTAACATGTCAACAAAGTCCGCTCCAAACTCAAAACAAAGTCTAATATGATCTTTTTTAAATCTGCATATATTTATCTTTCAGATCTACATATTTATGTCTGCTGTTATACTTTAGATTTATGCCCCTAATTGAGCTAGTTTATCTTTTTCTACGCACCCTATCACGACCTCCTCCAGTGCTTCATCATCATGCTAAGAGAAAACAATGACTTCACCAAATCATAAGCCCATCATAACTAGCGGTTTAGATATATTCACACCTTTTATTTTACATATTTACTACACAAGCACAAGATTGTTGCAGTGCTCTGATACCATGTAGAAAATTGGAGAGCATAAAAATATTGATATTATATTTTTACTCTAAAAAATATGGATACAAAGATCCTTAAGTACATGTATGGATAGGTGTGTCTCTTACATGAGACATGATACTTGGTAACTAAATAAAGTTAATATTTATAACAAGGCCATATAGTCCAAGGGAAATTAAATTGATTGTATAAGTTAATGTTGGCTAGGTTGTAACCTGAAACAATTATTTTTTATTTAAATGAATTTTGTAAGATTGATCGTTGAAGATGAAAAGGCCAAAGGTTTTGGTCTTTTACCTTAGGGTTAAAACACTAGAATAATAGGGTATCGGCCTAATATAACAATGCATGTTGTATAGGTTGTGATCTAAAAAAAATTATGTATGCATGGTTTGTTGACTCAACTATGATCATACACATTGTCCTTTTTAATAAACTCTTGGGATTTGTAACCTGGTGGATGGTGCAATCAAAGGTTTAGGTCTTTGCTACTAGATCACAACCACATAGATAATATATTTTGTAAATATGTTATTTGGAATTTGATAAAATTGTAACAAAATTGGTGCATATACTGTTTCCTATCACATATATTTTCCTGTAAATTTTTAGAAGTTCAATTTTTTTTCAAAATTTCTTTTGCAAAGAAATGTAAATAGATTTCTTTCATGAAAATAATATTTTTTTGGTTTTCTTTCATTTTGTCAAATTATTTTTATCATATAGTACAAATTAGATGATGGAAATAAAATCTATTTGTTTCGATTATAATCATAAAATTTACTTTTGGCCCATTGAGCTAGAATATAGGCATGTCCCACTAAGCTAAAATTAATAATTATTAATATTAGTATGTCATGATTATGTCAATTTTTTATTTTTTTTTAATTTATTTATTATTAATATTACTATGTACATTTTAGCAAATTCTCAGTTGTAGTGATTGCGGCAGAGGTGGTGACGGCTCAGAGCTATGGAGGCAAATTTCTCATTTCGTTCCTGCCAGCAACTCAACCTGTTTTTTAGTGAAGTCTCGAAGAAGAGGATGGAGGGCCTATTCCTGGTGGCAGACAAAAGACTGGGATAAAGTGTGTGAATGATCCTTGGGAGTGGCTTTGAGTTGTTGACGCATAGACCCAGAACTAACCTGGATGTTTATTCTTTAATGGCGGCTTAGGGTTTAGATCTCGGAGAACCAGTGGAATTGGTAAGGAAAATAATGAAGATGTATGTGCATGAGGATTTTCTCTTGAACATTGAGTCAATTCTAGAGTGGGCGGTTCCGAGGGTGGGGTTTGATCTTTTCGAAGACGTGGTGAATGAAGAAGTTGAATGTCTCTTTGGTTCAACAAGGATAAAGCCATTTATAAGATGGCCCGAGGACAACTTCAAAGCAAGGTGTCGTGAGGAGGCTTGGCTGGGCTGGCAAGCCTTAAAATTGTTCACAGAGATAATGGAGCTAGATGTACTTATTGAAAAGGCTAAGGAAGATGTGCAGGTGGAGTTGGCAAGGGAAGTGCAGAAGCAGGAAAACATACACCCATGGAGGAAGAGGATAAAGAACCAAAAGAAACGACAGTCTCAAGTCTTGGGCGAAGGTCTGTCGGGTGCGGGTGTAGCCATGTAGTTAGTGTGTGAAATTTGCTTAATTTTTTGGTTGATAAAGGCAAACTTCGTGTCAATGCGAGTTATAAATTGTAATTAACAATAGTAGTGTATAGTGTTTTGGACGTATATTCTGTAATGGATAAATTCCTGCTAGGGGAAGGGTGGATGCTAGGTATGGGAGTTTTTGATGTTGTTTTTTTGTCATGTTAAGATGACTGTGTTGGTTTTAATCCTTTTTTGGAAGGTATAGACTAAAATCTGAATGTAATCTCTTTTCAAGCAATACAATATATTCGAGTGACTGACCAAAAAAAATATATTACTATGTTTTTTATAAAAATATATTTATATGAATTCTTTATGTTTTTACTAATATTAATAATATTAAAATAAAAAATATCAAAAAGGGAATCTTTTTATAATAAATTAATTTTAATGATGATTGATGAAATTGTTTAAAAAAATTATTTATTAAATATTTTACAATATTTTTAAATAATATTATTTTATAAATCTTATATATATAATTATAAAATCAATATAATTTAGATTAACTTTTAATATTACAACAATCATTTTTTGTTTATCTTTAACTTGTTACTATCAATTATACTTTTAAGATTCATAAATCAACTAATCAATCTACAAAACTAATCGACTAAACAAATCATATAGACATCAATATTTAATAAATACTTATTATAAAAAACAAACTTAACTTCAACTATAATATGAAGATTTTAATATCAAATTCCAAATCAACTAATCAATCTAAGAATCATCTTTACTAATAAATCATTTGATTATTTAATATTTAACAAATATTTATTGTAAGGAACAAACTCAGCTCAGCTTCAACTATATTAGTAATAGTTATGTCTAGTACAAATAAACCTTGAAGCCAACATAAACTAACAACTATACTTTTCATTGCTCTAATAAAATTGTGATACATACAACTTAAAAGAATCTGTTGACATCAAACTATTATCCAATTTACCTTAGAATCAGTATGTCATAATTCATCTATTTTCTAGCCAACAAATACTATTTTTTATAATACTAAAAAGATAAATAAGGGAGAGGGTCTGATTTTGATGAGGGCTATGTTGTGCGAGGGGTCCACGTTAGCAATTTTTTTCCACACCCAAGAGAGTCCACCTAGTAACCCAAAATAATCCAATCAAGCAAAAAATTTGCAAGTTTTTCAAGATTTTTTGACTAGTTTCCAAAAAACACATTTTATGAGTTCAAAAGGCATGGACTAATGGTGAATGAGTGGTAGGTGTTTGCCTATTTCCTGCCACGCTAGTCCCTACAAACTTAATTCACATTAACTGCACATTAACTACCCCACTCCCCTTCGCTATCGATCTTTTCCTAATCATTTCAACATGCTTTTCATTTGTTAGGGTTTGTTTTCGCTTCTCTGCAATGTCATTCATGCTTGGTGTCTGCACATAACAACATTCATTGAAGGACCAATGGTGGTGCACTTCACAGTCGATGATGGTGAGGTTTGGTATGACTCATGGTGATGCATTTTTCATTGTTACTATGTTTATCAACACTTCCATTGCCAAAAGGAAAATAGTAAACTTTTGCCATCATAGGTGAGGTTGTCTTCCAACTTCACAAGGGCGATATCTATCCATTGCATGTGTTTTTTTGAATTTTGTAGCATTTTTTTCTACAACTATCTTACAACTGACTGTGTGTATATACATATATATGCATGCATAGTTGCCCAAAATAAATGGTTAATATAACTGCAATATCACTTAAAACATGGTACAAAGGTTGTGAAAGTTCATTTGTTTGTCTCTGCAATTTCAATAAATACATTGATAGTATTTAAGGTTATAATATGCTCAACTCTTAAGGGTTTCTTGCAACTATATAATGGTTGAATGTGTGTGTGTATACACACACACACATATATATATGTGTATGTGTGTGTGTATATACACACAATCAATCAAGTAATATAGGCTTTCCATTGCAATATCATTGAACAATTGATACATATTTGACATTTAGTTGTCTACCTCAACAAATATAAAAAATTATATTAACAGTATTTGAGGTTATGATAAGCTCAGTTCTGTTAAGGGTTTCTTGCAGCTATATTATGGTCGACTATATATATAGATATATATACATACATACATATATATTATATTATATATATGTATGTGTATGTGTGTGTGTATGTTTATTTGTGTATATATATACACACACTCAGTCAAATAATATATAATTGCTACTGCAATATTTGTAAATAATGTATGCAACTCACCTCATTAAGGGTGTCATGTACCTATCATTTGGTCGACTGCACGTGTATATATATATACACATACCATTTATGGGTTTTATATGGTGGACTCTTAAGGGATTCATGCACCTACGGTTTGGCCGACTGTGTCCTCTATTGTTGTGAACCCCTCGCACAACATTACCCATTCCCCCATCATCCTCTCTGCCCTTTCGATACTACATTCACCTTTGCTGGTATGGACAAAATTTTGTTATTAATTACATGCATTTATAGGATTTTAATCCTAAATTAGTAATAATTTGAGTGCTTCTAAATTTATATATTATATGAATATTAAATATGTATAAGTGTGTATGTATGCATGACATACATACATACATATACATACAGACATACTTGAATGGCATACATACATATGGAATACATACATACATGCATACATTAACTAGTGTATGTATGTGTATTAATGAAAAAGTATCATTTTTACTGCATTTGAAAATAATTAACCATAAATGAACCTAATATTGCCTTGATTTAGTGTTGTAATGTATTTTACACATTCACACTGAGTCTAGGGCCCTTTTTAATAAAATAGACTTAATTGTGCCTTATTTAGGGTGTTGTAAAGTGCTTTCTTACACTTTCACACTAATTTAGGGATTTATTAATTAATTGAGGTTAATTAGAGCTTAATTGGCCTTTTATTCAAATCCAAGCCTTATTAATTGTATTTTTCAAGGATCTATCCCGACATTCATTAATTATATTGCATAACATTTAAATTGGCAAAGCTGGAGTACTAGAAAATTGTGCTAGGACCCATTTGCCACTTTGGGTGAATGGTTCCATATTTTAATGATTTTGAATCCTAGATCTGATGTTGGCTTGGATTATTTGAATTTTGAGGTTAATCCTTAGATTTAGTATAAATATAAGGTTAATTCGCATAGTTTCACCTAAGAATTATTATGCAAACATCATAAGAGTTTACAAGAGAATTATAGAGCATTTCAAAGGCATTCAAGGGTAGATTATCAAAGTTTCATTGGAACAATTCAAGGTCATATCATCATGTCAAAGGCATAGTGCATCAACCATGTTGTTGAGCTAGTGTGTTGATGTAGTATTGAAGATCCATTTGCAAGCATTGTTTCACATCTAATTCAAGATCAAGATCTACATTCTACATGGCCATTTCATGTTAATTTGCAGATTTACATTCCAAGACATCATCCAAGGTATCATCATTTCATGTTTCATGTTTCATGTTTCGTGCTTCTATTTCATTATTTCATCATAAGGTTTAATTACCTAAATGGGGTTTGACCAAGATGAACCCCTATCCTCTATTTTCTCCTCTTTGATGTGTGTTTGCAAGTTTTAGGTTGAAGATCAAGTGGAGAAAAAGATTGAAGCAAAAATGTCAAAGTTGTCAAGTTACAAAGTTCTCATCCATATTACAAGAACACAAAAAAAAGGCTACAAAATTTGTTTCAAATTTTCGGGAGTTGAGCACCAAGGAGCTGGAAGTGCAGACATCAAGGAACAAAACCCAGAAGCCAATTTTAGAAACCCTGACAGGGACCCATTCACCACTTGGGGCGAATGAGTCCACAATGACCTAAACACACAACACTCTTGTAGCAAGGCACATATTGTTTTATCCTCTCAAATCTACCCTCATTGTTGCTATAATAGTTGGGATTGATTTCTAATTGTTATTTGCATCATATCATATACATAATTGTATGTTTTGTGAGAAAAATTAGTGGTTCATCATCTTGATCAATTCATTTTGATAACCCTATTTCCCCCCTAAACATAATGGTGAACCCGACTTATTGAACATTATAAATTTTTGATCATGGAGTCTTTCTTCTCATCCTAGGTTAGATATTGCATTCATTTGCATTGAATTAAATCTCATTTAGGGTTTCCTACTTTGCATTCAACCTCACATCTCATTGAGGGTTTAGAATTGCATTGTTTTGTATTCTTTAAATTTGAAAAATACAAAAACAAATCAGGAATTTTTCACATCATTTAGATCACATAAATTTGCATTTAAAAATCAAAACAAAATTGCATTTCAAACTAGGTCTTTTCATTCATCATTTTATCACCTTTTCAAATTGCATTTCATAATACATTTGCAAAAATCTAAAATTGAAAGTTACTGTTACAGACCTGAAACTGAAACAAATTGAGAAAAGCTTAAAAATCAATCAAAAATAGTTAAAAAACTAATCTAGGACCCATTCACCCCAAGTGGCAAATGAGTCCCTGATCAGATCTGAACTACATTTTCTAGCATCTAAAACTCACTGAAAAACACTTAAAAATCAATCAAAACAAATTCAAAAATCTTCATCTAGCACCCATTCACCCCAAGTGGCGAATGAGTCCCTGATCAGGTGTTGACCTAAATTTTCTAGAATCTGAAATCTTTGTTTTATGCTTTTTTTGTTGTTGTTAGATTTTTGTTTCAGTTTTCTGATTTGTTGTTTCATTAAATTCATTGAATATAGCTTAATTTTCTTTATTTAGTGTATTGTCAAAATTCAAAATTGTATTTACAACATTTTATTTTCAGTTTATTGCATTGTGTAATCATTAAATTACGTTGTTTACAATAAAATTGCATTTCATTCTAGGTCATTGCATTGCCTCTTTCCATTTTGGGTTTGCACACTAAGTTTGTAAAACTTGGTGTCCTATTAGCAATACTATTGTAAGACATAGTTTGTGGATCTTGGGTTTTCTAGCTCTCTTTCTGATAGTGTTGATAGTCAACCTTCTATGGCTCATACTTTCATACTTTATTTCCCATGACTTACTCTGATGTGCATGATGTCCATCTCTCGCAAGAAGACATAAAAATATTAGATTAAAACATAGAAAACTTACAAGAATTTATCCTTGCTGAAAGCATGGACATTAGTATGATTCCTACTTTACAAAATCTAAGGAAAGTGCTTAAAATAGGAAACGAAACACAAATTGTCAATAGCCTTAGTTGCTTCCTCAATGAGAACTTAAGCAAATAAGAGACTAATAACATGCATGCCTCAATCAACTTTATCGAAGTTGGACCTCGTAAGGAATCAACTAAAAATCCTCTTGATATTGCTTTCTCACAAAATGACATACTTAAACGTGCACCTGATGGTCCTCTTTACATAGCTAGACAAATGAATGATAAGCCCACTAATGGGATATTAATTGATCCCATATGTGGAGAGAATGCGATCACTGAAGAATTCTTATTCATGCATGAACTATACAAAGATATATATGATAAACCAAAATCATGGATCAAGATGCATAATGTTTTTTCTTGTCCTACAATACGCTTGATAGATCTCCCTTTAAAAATTGGATTGAAAACATTAAATGTCTCATTCACCATCATCTCGCAATTAGACCAATTTCATGTGAAGTTAGGCTACCCATAGCTTTGCTCCATGAATATCATCCCCTCTATTGTGCATAAATGTTTAAAGTTTCCATTTTGCAATGATATCTTTATTGCGCATCATAGTGGGTTTAATCCTACGTCTTCTCGAGGGAACATTTCATTAGATTTCTTTTGGCCTGAGCCTATGGAACCTATCAAACCTTGTGAGGACTTCTTTTTCAAATCATATCAAAGCTCAAGGCAAAGTGCATAGCAAAATTATCCCTTTGAAACATGCCTCAACCTTTGACTAAACCACCTATATTTGATGAAATAATGATTGAGCTGAAAGCCCTTGCCAACATCCAAGAAGAACCTATAAAAAATCCTCCTGCAATTTATTATAAGAGACCATGAGATAACCAAAACAATCTCATTATCCCTTGTAAAATTAAACAAGTTTACAAAGCTAAAGAGAAAGTGGTTGAACAACCTCCTGTGGTTCCTTTTGTTCCTCCCCTAAAGGAAGAGAAGAAACCTATGATTGATAAACCTGCTCTTACATAAAAACAAATTGATAATAGATTGAAACAAAATTAAAGTACTAGAGAGCGTAGTAATAGACGTCGTGCTATTGCTCATATGTTACAGATTAAAGAAGACAAGAACAACATAGAAAAACAAAATTCGAACTTACCTGAAGCAATGCATGATGATCCTATACCCTCACTACAACGTAAACAAGAATATTCCATGGACATTGTCATTCGACCTCTCGTTGTGATTAATCTAGATGATGACATTGATATTGCAAAGATTGATGAACAAGTACATAATGAATAGAATACAAAAAATAAAAGAATGATGGCACATAAATAAGAAGTTAACAACATAATACACTCTCATATCCAAGCACCTAAAAGGTGACAAGGGTTCTCCAAGAATACATAAAACAAGCATGAGGGAAACACAACACACATACAAATCTAATATACATATAAAGAAGAGGTTCTCTCCTAGTCCTCGTCAACTAGGAGGTCATTGTTCTCCCAATCGAGATCATTATAGGGAGAGGGCAGGCAAGCCTACAAGGGCAAGATAGCAAGGGGAGCACCCTCCAACTCTCCTACGACAAGAGATAAGGAAGAGGGCCACTTGAGGTCTCCTTCACTTAGCTCCTGTGAGGTAAATGTCATCAATCTTACAAAGTTTGCTGATAGATCAAAGAAATCATCCACCAAGTTGAACATGCACTTGATAGGAGTGTCGTGTGTCAATTGGGTAGGCGAAGAAGGAGGCACCTGAGATCCACTGCCAACCTCACCGAAAGACTCAGGGGTAGTGACAAACTCGGTTGATGTCGGGGCTACCTTCGTCACTGGGATGGTGCAAGCCAAAGCAAAACCCTCTCTCAAAAAAGGTGATCCCTTCTTTCGACCCCCATTAGAACTAGGGTCATCTTTCAACTTACGCTTCATTGGAGGATGCAAGATCCCCACAGAAGAAGAAAAAGATGAGGAGGAAGAGGATAGAACCACGGTGGATACCACCGAGTTATTTGGCATATCCACAAGTTTAGGAAAAGGTGAGATATCTAGAAGGGACATGAAGATAGGAGGATCAACTGAGGGAGCGATGAGCACTTGCACCCTTTTAGGGTGAGGGTCATTCATGCTCATGGGGGGGTCGAAAGTAAGATCAAGGTAACAAGAATTGAATCAGAAGGGGCACAAGAGGAGATTCCAAAACATGAGCTTTTGGTTCCTCTTCTACCTTTTGCAATGCAACCTACTCAGTAGCCAAGGTCTTTCTTTAGTGCTTACGCTCATGCATAAGGCGATTTCTTCGTCTCTGAGAGCTGGAAGCTATGGCTTGAGGAGGAGCAGAAGGCTCTTATTTTCCATGTGAGTGTCCATCACAACCGTTGTTGGTGAAGGGAGTGACTCCTAGATAGAAACAAGAGGAAGAGATGCAAGAACAGAGGTAACGACTGGTGGAGAAGTAGACTCGGATGCCTCAACTATGGGCCTCTTCCCATTCACCACCCTAGAGGCAGGAGTAGTAGGAGGCTGTGGAGGTCGAGACTTAGAGGCAACTCCACAGGGACCCTTCCCCTTACCATAGAAAATGAGCTAGGGAACTATGGGCACGATAGGAAGGTCGAACACCTGATACTTGGCCTTCCACCAAGCAAGAACCATTAGATTCCCCATGTGAGGCATGGGAGCAGAGGTCAAAGGTGCCATAGAAGGGCAAGAGGTGGAAGCAGATGGAGTAACAAATGAAGAGGAAGAAGAAAGCTCATTGGCACGAGCAAACTTCCCCTTCCCCTTTTGTGAGGAAGAGGCAGTCCGCTATTGCGTGATCATAGAAGCCTTAACCAAAATAGCATAGGGGGAAGGAGGGTAGGTATTTTTCGATGCTATGCCCCCATTCTTGTATTTAACATAAATGTGGTATAGCAGGTCCGTCCTTGGAGGAAGCATACCAATGGAGGCATGCCATAAGTGATCTAATGAATAGGCCCCACATGACACCAAGGGTTTATACCCAGTGTCGTACACAACATGCACAAAGCCCTTATGAGAGAACTTCAAATATTTATGGATCAACAAAGGGACTGCATTCATGGAAACTAGTCGTGGAATGCTTAGCTTTACTTTGAACAAGTCAGACTCCGGGATGATGTCGAAAAGGGCATTTACAGTCTTGGGTCCTACCAAGACCAAGAGGTGATAGAATCTATTGGGGGGATTGAGATTCCTTCATACGTACATATTGTGCTCTTAGATTCATCATACCCATCCTTATGTAGAAATTTTATTAGAATAATCTCCTCTGTTATAACATTAACTTGGCACGTAGGATCAATGAGAACGCCAATCATGGTGTTCCCATTGATACATGCGAGAATGTACATAGGAGAGTGTTCTCTATTCTCATTCATAGGCAGGTCCTATGATGTAAAGGTTATAGCAAGTGATCCATTCACAGGATGCACAAAGGTGATCATGGGAAGATGAATAAAAGAGGTCATCTTTACATACTCCAAAAAGGACTTCCTTAAGATATCCCAAAGGTTCGACAATCAGACAGTGACCTATCTATATTTCGCTTCATAATGTCTAAACATTCTTTTGTCTATGTTGCTAGGGGTCATAGGTTGGGTTGCAAGGCTATGCGCCCTGCAACACACAAACCTACAACACACCTAGAACATGAGAGAAGATTCCTTCAACACTACAAAATGAAACCAAAATAGTACACGTCGGGTTCACCAAAATGTAGAGGAGGGGGACTGACTGCTCAAGACTCCAAGTCACAGGAGAGTCTAGAACAATGGGTTGCCTTGATCTAACTCAAGCTAATGGAATGTTTCAAAAAAGTTTAAAGTTTAAAGGATAAAAAGGAAGAGAAAATTGGTTGTTGTTGTCCTTCTACAAGCCTAGATGTTTTAGGGAGTTAGGTGAGCAAATTTTTGGAGTTTGGACTACAACTCATGCAACTTATTGCCAAAGGACTACAACATGGGACACAAACTCTAGTGCAGCGTGTTGGCATCTCAGTGGTGCGTTGGCATCTGTACAAACATAAAATGGAAAGTACAATATGAAATCACATAAAGCTGACTAACAACCTAATTGATGAATTTTACTGTGGTAATCAAAATAGAAAGTAGCAGAATGATAGAATAACAAGAAGAATACTTTAAATTAACCTATTATACGAATTGACAAAGAAGGGTGAGGAAAGTTCACCTTCCTACCCACGAGTTGATATCTTCAAGATCTTCACCTTAAGGAGAACTTGCACATAGAAGATGAGAAAATTTTGGGGTTGTGTTTAGAGGATTGCCTCAGTCAATCCCTCTCTTTGGTTTTTCCACCTCCACATACAACGAGATAGCAATGATTGCAAAAATATGATAAAGGAGAGTACGTAGAAATAGAAATACCAAGGATTAAGCAAACACAATATGCTACAATATCGATATGATAATGCAAAGTGAGTGAAAATGGAAGGATATCACCTTCTCAACCACATTCTCTCAAGGAAAATTGAGGAAGGACCAAGCTAGCAAGCTTTCCAAGGCCAACATTACTGCAACAATGAAGAGGATGAGCCACCAAAAGCACAACTTGCATCTTCAATGGAGATGGTGATGCTTGAAGGAGTTGAAAGTGAGTGTAGATGGTGGGAATGATCAAGAGGAATGTGAAGAAGATGAATTGAATGAAGGATAGAAATTTGAAAGCAAAAATGGAGGCATAGGAGCCATTCAAAGTCGGTCCAAGAAGCAACAAATTTTACACTTCACATCCAATGGGGGAGTGTAACGCCTCTACGGATTCTAGAGGCGAGAATCATGTCAAGATAGTAGCACACCAAGCTAGCGTCCAAGGTAGAATATCCCCCACTGACACATAAAACAACTGCCAAGTGGATGGGGAAAGGTGGCAAAAATAAGGGTTGCATTATCAAACTTAATTCTCTAAGGTAGGAGGTAGCGTAAATGTGGAATTTTCCTAAGGGTGCAAATTCACACCATTATAATAAGACCCATTTATTTTGCAAATGGTTATATTAATATGATATGGAAGGTACATGTATGAATATGTTGTTTCAATTTGTATCATACTGTTGTTTGAAGCTATATAGAAATATCATAATGCTGCTTCAAGTTACATATAACACCTTAACTAATTATATATGTGTATGTATGTACATATATGTAAGTATATATACATATATGTATGTATGTATGTACATACATAGATATATAATTAGTTAAAATGATCACCTAAGAGTTGTAAGAGTTAGAATTCAGGATATGACAGTATAACATGCATTGCTTGTTTCATTACACACATAGCCTTGTTCATTTACATTCAATTGAATTAGATGTATGGTTTGTTTGTTCTTCAATTATAGTGACTCTTATATGTATGAACATGTTTCAATTTGTATCATACTATTGTTTGAAGTTATATTAAAATATTATAATGTTGCTTCAAGTTACATATGACACCTTAACTAATTATATATGTGTATGCACGTACATATGTATGTATAATCAATTAACATGATCACCTCAGGGTTGTAAGAGTTAGAATTGGGAATATTATAGTATAACATGCATTGCTTGTTTCATTGCACACATAGCCTTGTTCGTTTACATTCAACTAAATTAGATGTATGGTTTGTGTGTTATTCAATTACAATGACTCTTACATGTATGAATAGGTTGTTTCTATTTATATCATACTATTGTTTAAAGTTACATAGAAATATCATAATGTTGCTTCACGTTACATATAACACCTTAATTGATTATATATGTGTATGTGTGTACATATATATGTATGTACATATATATATGATTTAATGTTTTTCCATTTGTTATCATAATGTTGTTTCAAAAAAGGGTTCTAAATAATTGTATCATATTGTTGTTTCAAGTTATACATAACTTAAAATAGTAATATGATACAAATACTTTTAACCCTGTTTGATACAATTGTATGATATATATATATATATGTATATGTATTGTAGAGATAGAAAGATATATATGTTTCATATAGCCTTCTTTATTTACATACAACTTAATTAGATGTATGGTTTGTTTGTTCTTCAATTGCAATGACACTTGCATGTAGGAATATGTTGTTTCAATTTAGATCATACTATTGTTTGAAATTAGAAACCTTCAAAACAATCATAACAAACTGCTCGCAATCTAACAATCAATTAGAAACATCACTTACAAAATCACATCGGTTAGAAACTTTCAAAACAATCACAACAAAACCGTTCACACTCTAGCATTCCAATTAAGTAAAGAAAATTAGAAAAGAGAAGTTTGATGATGGGGAGCTATTTTTTTCTATGTTGTTCGTATCTACATCTTGCATATCCAACTTCTCACCCATGTTTGTATAACCTAAATGAGTAGGACTGCAACTTGCAACTGGCTGGCTAATACTTGGGGTAGGCAAGGGTGGACAATATTTGGGGCAATGAATAAACACAAAGTTAGTGAATATTGCATGACGGTCATGCAAGAGATTTAAAGGATTGTTGAGACACCTTTCCTTTGCTGCCTCTTTTTCTATCCTTCTCCATTTATTTTTATTTTGTTGCAGTTTCCTGATCAATCCTTTGCTACTCCTTTTATTTCCTTCTTCCTTCTCCATTTCTTTTTATTCTTTTGCAGCTTCCTGATTAATCCTTTGCTACTCCTTTTTCTATTCCTTGTCATTTTTTGCTATTCTCTTTTAACCTTAGCTACTTATTATTGTTGTGCTCTTTCAATTCTCATTTGTTCCTTGAGGTAACTTTTTGCAATTCTTTCAATCTTCTATTGTTCAATCTGCTCTCTCTTCTTATCTTTTAGTTTTTGAATTTCCTTCTTCCTCTCCTCTTGCTCCATTAGCAACTTCATGTAGTCATCTGTGGTGAGAAGTTGGGATTGTCTGCTATGTCGAATCCTATAGTCAGCTAGTTCTTTGGACTTATCTTTATTATATGAACAAGTAACTTCAGAAATTGGGAGATGTCCAAACATTTTTGGCCTCCCAATGGCTCCATTGGATCTTCTCCATTTATAAAATACACCTCACTACCTGTTTCATCCACTTCCTTTCCTCCTCCTAATTGATTAGGTTTTCATTCTCCCTAATCAATATAAAAATGCACTAAGGTATTTAGGCCCATGCTATGTTGTGGAGATGGAATTGATAGACTGTGTTCTAAATCTGCATGTAAATCAATTCCAAGATTTTTAGCCCCCTCTATCAGCCATGATTGCTCCTTTAGTGCACTCAGTACGGAAAGAGAGATGTCTGCACATGTATTTTGGTCACACAAAACAAGTGTTCTTTGCGGACTATGCTGGTCACCCAAACTAGTTGTTCCAATTGGAGATTTTTGGTTAGACAAACTAGTTGTTTCTAGTGGACTAAGGTGGTCTACAAACTTAGTTTTTCCAATTGTACCTTCAACCTCAATTTGTGACACACTATCAATGGATAAACTTAGAATGTTTTCAGTAGTAGATGCTTCCTTGGGGGCAGCAAATTGGAATGTCTCACTTGCCCTCATGTCATCCATTAATGCATCTAGATTTAGAGGCCAAATACCTGTTCTTTTGAAGCCCACTTTTATGTTCTCAATAGTCAATTCTTTTTGAAATGCAACGCTACTAAGTGTTGCCAATTCTACCCTTTTAATCTCTAAATTTGGATACTTCGTAGTCCATGTTGCTCTTTCCTTTTTAAAATATGATTTAAAAGATGCAAAAACACTAACATCAATTAGCTGCAACTTGTGAGATGTGTTGGCTGGTAGATTAAGCAAGTCAATGCCTAGTGACCTTGCTTTGTTAATGGTAGAAAATACAACGTGGCTATCATGACCATAAAAAATCAAGAGGTGTCTATTAGTGGGTGAGACACCCGAGGTACTACACCAAAAAAATGGTGCAACCATTGCAGGAACAGGTCTTTTATCATCCATTCATGGGGTTGAGCAACCATACATGCACCTGGATCATATTAAGTATATAGTCATTGAGGTGTTTTTTGCTCTTAAATAAATAAAAGTTAGGTATCTTCTATCCAGTAGCATTTACACAACATAAAATAGTGATCCACTCTCGACTTTTGAGGATAATGTAGGATACACATCTATTGTCCTTTTTGGCAAGCACTCTCATTACACCATTTTGTTCATCTTGGATGCCAGTCTCATCACAATTCCAAATCTTCATTGGACCATAAGGATTGGTTGCATATGCCTTTGTTAATGTTTTGTACAAAGCAACTACAACTGCAAGCCTGAGATTGAGTGCATGGTCTTTGTCTTGGCCAAATGTGATATCCTCAAAGTTAGATCGAGATGCCTTCTTTCAAAGACCGTCCACTAAGACTTACTGGGAAGTTCATCCTTGAATAGATTAGGCCTCGTCTAGTAGATCTGTGCTACTTCAAATTTGAGATTGACAATTTCCAAACCATGGCCAATAATAGTCATCTCCTTGCACCATTCGATAACCTTTTCCTCTTCGTCATAATTCAAGATTGTTGGGGGTCCTTTCCTTTTGGTTAAGGTAAGACCAGTCAACCAATTAGACAACATGGTTGTTAGAAGACCCCAATTCTTTTCTACCTCTTGTTGACATTCTGTTGTCTTCAACGTCTGCCATGACAAGTTCCATGTTAGCCTTGGACCATTCCCATTGCATTGAAATTTTTTTAGTTGTAACAACTACATTCACTTGGACTACAAGTTTGATCAGTTGTGGAATGGGAATTACTTCATCTTCATCACTATGTGGCAGTCTCACACCTGTCTTATGTGGATGAAATCTTGTCTGAGCTCGCTTGGTTACAACTCGTGTGGTTCTTGTTGGCGCTTTGTTCTTCATTTGCATTGAGCCAAGTGCATGAACAAAAACAACAAACACATAGATAGAGACATGTATTCAAAGAAAATGAGAGGGTTTGATGGTGGTGAGTGCTATGTTGTGCGAGGGGTGCATGTCAGCAGATCACACGTTGGCAACAAACTTGAATTACATATAATTCTTAACTGATCATATCCCTAGTTCCAACTCTTAGAACCCTTAGCTGATCATGTTAACTGATTACTATATATATAATTAGTTAAGGGGTTATATATAACTTGAAACAACAGTATGATACAAATATGTATAATGATATGCCTATGTAACTTTAAATAATATTACATGATGCAAATATTTATAACCATTTATGAAACAACATTATGATGTTTATATAACTTGAAATAAAAGTACAATACAAATATTTATAACCCATCCTAAAACAACATAATGATATTTCTATATAACTTTAAACAATATTATGATGCAAATATTTATAACCATTTCTGAAACAATATTATGAACTTTATATATATCTTGAAACAACAATATGATACAAATATTTATAACCCTTTTTCTAAAACAACATTATCATACATGTAAAAGTCAGGGTTAAAAGGAAACATTTATATCTATCTATCTTTGTCATATATATATATATATATGATATACATATCATAAAGTTGTTTTAGACAAGGTTAAAAATATTTGTATCGTATTGTTTCAAGTTATATATATATCTTGAAACAATAATATGATACAAATATTTAGAACTCATTTTTGAAACAACATTATGAAAAAAATTGGAAAAAACATTACCATGCATGTAAAAGTCTCTCTAATTGAAGAACAAACAAACCATACATCTAATTAAGTTGAATGCAAATGAAGAAGGCTATTGGAAATACACACAAACATATATATCATAAAATTGTATCATAAAGGGTTAGAAATATTTGTATCATGTTGTTGTTTCAAATTATATATAAATTTCATAATGCTATTTTAGAAATGGTTATAAATATTTGTACCATAATGTTATATCATGATATTGTTTTAGAAATGGTTAAAAATATTTGTATCATAATGTTGTTTAAAGTTATATAGAAATATTATGATGTTGTTTCATAGAGGGTTATAAATTGCTATCAATTGAGGGTATCATATACTCGACTGTTAAGGGTTTCATGCACCCATATTTTGGCTGACTATGCATATGTATAAACTAAGGATGGTAGACGTAATGATACATATGTATGCAACTATTTCTTAAAATCATGATACCTATTGAAACATCCAAAAATGGGGTAAGGGTTCAAACACATAGGGTTTTATACTAAATTTGGGATATTTCACCAAACTTACTATAAATAGAAAGGGAAAAATGAGTGTAATGAACCCAACTATTCTTCTATTTCATTCAAGAAATGAGATCCCTCAAGTTAAAATCCACTTTAACCCTTAGGTGAGTGAATCCTTTAAGGAATCGTGCAATTTCCTTTATTTGTAAGGACGGGGGTCAAAGTCAAACAACACTTTTGGGAGACACACTAAAAATAGCTCAAAAATTGAAATGTAAGACCAGATCTAAGTAGATTAAACATTGAGCTAACATAAACAATTTATTTCATGCAAATCTGATGAGTGGAGGGCACTTAAAATTTATCTCAAAAACAGTTGCAAAGTGTCTTGTTCTAGTGCAAAGTGTCTTAATAGAAATGACTGAACAAGGGTTTTGGGAGAACGATTAAAAATACCAAATGCACTCATTTAATACATAGAAAAAGTGGGTTTTGCAGATGAAACATAATACTATTAGAAACAATAAAGCTTCTGAAAGATCTTAGAAGGGAAAATCTTGTGTACTTGTCACAAAACGATGCTTTTAGAAGTTGTTTGAGGACTCATTCACCCTATGGCGAATGGGTCCTTTGTAGGGATTTTCAAAATTGGTTTTTGGGTTCTTTGATCCTATGCTTGCACTTTTAGATTCCTAAGTTTCACAGTCAAACAGTCAAAAATAAATCCAAGATTTGAGTTTTCGTGAGATGACAATAAGTGCAACTTTGCAATTTTGTACTTTTAAGGTTTTCAATTTTTCTTCAGCCTACAAATCTTGGAATGTAAATCTACAACTTGGATGAAATGGATTTAATGGATGTGGATCTTGATGCTTGAATCTTACTTGAAATAATGGCTTTGAATGCTTGAATAGATCAAGAAACCTACTTCGCCATATTAGCTCCAATAACATGCATGATGCAAGAAGACTTTGACATGATAATTGGATCTTGATTGTTGCAATGAAACTTTGATAAATCTTCTCTTGAATGCCTTTAAGTTCTCCAAAAACTCTCTTGAAAGTGCTCTTGAAGTCTAATAAATTATAGGTGGAACATAGCGAAATAACTTTATATTTATAAGTATGTATCCTTAATTTCCCGAAATTCAAATATTACAAGTCGACCTTTAAAATTTCAATTTGGGATGATAAAAATACTGTCAAAACATGCTTTAAAAATGGGTTCAAGGTCTTAGGGATGGGCGAACGGGTCCTAGGTACCTAAACCTAGGACACACTTTGTTCAAGGTGAAGTATAATGTATTGGCATTAATTAATGTCGGGTTTTCCCTTCAAAAAATGTAATTTAATAGGCTTGTAGATGAAGTATAGGGCTTATTAAGGCATAATTCAAGTTCAATTAATTAAATGAGCCTTAAATAAGTGTGAAAGTGTAAATATATTTTACAACACTAAATTAAGGCATTATTAAGTTCATTTTAATTAAGAGGGCCCAAATAAGTGTGAAAATGTAAAGAGATACATTTTAGAACACTAAATTAAGGCATTATTAAGTTCATTTTAATTAGGAGGGCCCAAACATATGAGAAAATGTAAAGGGACGCATTTTTTTACAATACACGTATGAACAATAAACCATAATTGTAATTCATTTTAATGTAAATGAACAAGACTATATGAAACATCAATTTCTATATCTTTGCAATATATGTATCACATACTCAACTATCACTTGGGTTTTACAATGATACATGGAATAGACACACTGTGGAAGCTATAACATATACATAATGTGGAAGCTTTGAAACATGCATATAAAGTATCCAAATATGTATATAAAGTATTGAAACAACTTTGAAATAGACATATCGTGGAAGTTGCAACAGGTGTTTGATTGATTTTGGAGGAGCTCTCTTCAATCATTCTCCAATAGGTGTCTCCAACCTCACAAAAAAATGAAATATAGAATAGGTAGCTTGCAACACACAATTTTGGTTTCTTGTATAAATAATGGTTAATTGACTTGTATAAATTTGAAAAGATAGGCGCAAGTGAAGATATTTGAATTATAGGAGGGAATTTGAGGTTGCATTCATGGAATTAATGGTAGAAGTGATATGAAATGAGTTGTGAATGGTACATAGAAATTATGTTAGTGATTTGAAAGGTGATTTTAGAAAACTTGAAATTGTTTTTTGTTTTAATATTTTGTTAGGATTAAAGTAAATATCATGTATAATTGTGAAATATGGTTGATATAATTAATTATTTTGTAAAATTGTATTGCATAGTGACCCTAAGAATTCATTTTTAAATTTTTGTAGGTAAATTTCTAGTAAGATTGGTATAGATAGACATGGCAAAACCATAAGTTTGTCAATCAAAGATGAATAATGGAACATTTTTTAATGTAATATGTTTTTGATAAGATAAGCAACATTTTCAGGGTGCTGTACACTTAACACAGAGAGCCCAAAGGGCCAAAAAAAACCTAGATCAAATTAAGAAAAGAGGACAAACCTCACACAGAAACAACTGACATACAGCTGTCGAACTACAAACGAGGACTAGACAACCCCAAATTTAGAGGGGACCAAATTGACTCCCTTAACCCGAGGTCGCGAAGCAGCAACAGATCAAGGGAGTCCCTTCTTCTTACACAACACAACCGACCAGGAAAGCTGAGAATCATCCACCGAGCGAGGAGAGAGAAGTGGATCCACAATATCCACCATGGGCAAAGAGCCATCACGCAAGGGAGACAATGGGTTTTGTACATGCCAACTCAATTTTAATGTATTAAAGCATATATTGTGGAAATGAATATATCTAGAGTCCCTTCTTCTTACACAACACAACCGACCAGGAAAGCTGGGAATCATCCACTGAGCGAGGAGAGAGAAGTGGATCCACAATAGCCACCATGGGCAAAGAGCCATCACGCAAGGGAGACAATGGGTTTTGTACATGCCAACTCAATTTTAATGTATTAAAGCATATATTGTGGAAATGAATATATCTATTTTTCACTTGAATTTGGGAAGGTGACAAATTAGTATTTATTGTAAAAATAAATATATCTATTTGCATTTACCTAATTTTGAAGTTGACAAATATTTATGTATCATTGATAAGACATATTTTTGATTTAATGTTTACCTATCCTATCATATTAATACACCAATTTACAAAAACATTGAATCTTTTATTGTTATTAAGTGAGGTTCAAAATGTCAACTCCACCTGCCATCACCCTTCTCCCTTACTCCACTACGTGACACTTGTTTTTAATTTTTAACATGAATAAACTTATGTAAAGGAGAGCTATTTGAATGACGATCTAATAATACCTACTTAGTGAATCCCGTTGCTAGTATCATGGAAAATGGACAATCTAGGGCTGAGCACTGAAGGGTCTTCCATCTGAGGGGTATTTAATGAATATGAACTTTAGATGGGAGGTAATATGTTCTGCTAATTTGGTGGAGGCCATGGCTGGGTGGTATAAATTGTTATTTGAAGCTGGGGATGAAGTAGAGAAGAGCGGCAGGGAGAGCTCTCATGGTTGGAAACTCTTTTCAGCTTTCCCCACTTTTATTTTGCAGCGCAATGGTCTTCCTTTACGTCTGCCCTACACAAGGGTTCCGCCGTACTCATCTTACTCCTTTCTTACGTCATTTACTGTGAATGCAATGGTGCCGAGGTCAAGAATTACTGTAATGCATTTTTCTACAATCTAATTATTATTGCACCCTACATCGTTGTTATAGCATCCTTTGTTTCAGGCATGCGAGTTTTTGAATTTTCCACAATCACTAGAAGCCGACAACGATAATACTTAATAACTTTCACTTCACACTGCAATATGCAGAAATCCTCAAGATTAATGCGCGGACATGTAATATGAAACATTCATCTGTTATCTACAAATCACATACCGGTCAGAAGACTTAAAAATGCAATAAGGGCTCATAAAAACTCTAATCATCGAAGCGTCCGTTTGGAGGAAAGTCTTAATAACTATCCGTACATTCTTTTGCCCATTAGTGCCGCTTTTCCAATATATGCACACAAGGTTAGATTCCTGACATATTGTCGCACACCAAACATCATCTTTCGAAAAATTTATAGATCTTGAAAGCGTTCTGCCTATCCTTATTATCTTGGATTGATGTTAACACGCGTTGTCCACAAACAGCTGCTGGGTTCCCAATTGAACAACTGGTGCGCTGACCATAGCACAATGGCTATTTAGTAAGCTCTTCAATTAGTGTAAGTAGAGTTGGAACTATTGATGCAAAATGAAACAGAATGGAAAAATCAAATACGTTTTACAATAAAACTGGTTGTATTTGTGTTTTCTCCATCGAGAACATAAAAAAGAAAATTAAAAACTAAGGTCATCACCTCCAATACTATTCATGATTCTCAGATGTGAGGAGTTTCTCAAGTGTGGGGCTTACAGTTTTTCACTTTGATAAATACGGAATGGTATGAAAGGCAAAGGTTCTAATGAAAATATATTGTAAACTCTTCATCGGAATTGTTCGAAGTTACAAAGATTGGTGTGGTCTTCACTCTTATAGACCATTCGAAAATGTGCAAACCAAGGCATTGACAAGCGGTGGATTCTACGACACTCTTGTGGTTGATCCAAGTGCTTCCAAGCAAAAAATTGTAAGATAGAGGAAGTTGAAAATCACGACTTGGTTGGATAGAGATGAGGAGCTAGAGCTTGTCGTTTCCGATTTTATCCTTGGCAAGCATTTTAAATGGTTTTCAAATTGCTAGTGGATTGGCCTAGTTTCTTGATAAATTCAAAGGAAGCTACCGATGCACCTAAACCTTCATCAGCAAAGATGCTTTTGACTTGGAGACAACTTTGATGTCTTCAACGAGGGCATTGATGAAAAGAGGTGGATTATCAACTTGGTATAGTATCTTATCGGAACTCATTGTTTGAATAGGGAACTTTAAAGACAAAGTTTGTTTAGTAGTGCAGTTGATCTCAATGGAAAGGTCCACATTACTGCTAGATACTTTCATCAATATCATGTAATGTGGAACCTTGGCTAGGTAAAGGTGGTCCTAGAATGTTCATTTTGGTCAGTGTTTTCATAAGCATGTTACAGTGCTCAGGCAATCTCCTCTCAAGTTCAAGGAGTGGGCCCTTGTGGGATAAGATGGTCAGTTCCTCATTGATGATGGTGATGAAGAATTTAACATCCGTCAGATTAAATTGGTGTGCAGAACCTTACAAAGCGTGCAGACGATATTAATTGCTTTGAGCCCTCTGTGCAATCTGTAATTTAATAGTTTTCTTTGTTAATAACTGTCACAATTCTGGTCTCTTTCCAACTGAAGTGCCTTTGCAATCCATGGACTCTTACAAATAGAAGTTCCTAGGACAGAAGTAATGAGTAAGAAACAGATCAAGATGATAAGTAATTTAAATGTAAATCTCGAAAGACAAAATTTAGAGAGAAATGAAACAGATCAAGATGATAGATAACTTAAATGTAAATCTCCAAGTAAGACAAAATTGAGAGAGAAATGCTTTTCAAAATTTGTTTTGGGACAACATATTTATCGATAGTAATTTTTTTATTTTTTATTTGTTGTTTATTAGACTGCAGGAATTGGGTAGCACGACCCCCTATAAACTGCAGTGCACTTGGTAAACTTTTTAATGTGATCGGCGGTGCTGGTGCGACACGCCCTCCGGTACCACGGGGGTGGGGGAGACTAGACCTCGTGACCAACCTCCTGCAATAGGAAAGATTTAGCCAACTGAGCTAGGGCCCCAACCCCTTATCGATAGTAAATTTGGACGACAACCAAAAACTTGAATTTTCATAAGAGTGAGTGGGAGAAGTAATATATATATATATATTGTAAGAGAGGGGGACCAACCACTGCAAGGCCCTAGGTCACGAAAGCGGAAAGGCTGCCCTAACTTACCTCTGTTTAAAGGAAGGTTAGAATGGACGGGATGAGAATGATGAGGATTATGAAGTCAGACCTCTGTTTTGGTGTTTCCATCTCCACGGACAGCCAAG
The DNA here is from genome assembly GCA_007115665.2 of Sequoiadendron giganteum. Lineage (NCBI taxonomy): Eukaryota > Viridiplantae > Streptophyta > Pinopsida > Cupressales > Cupressaceae > Sequoiadendron > Sequoiadendron giganteum. Next base: position 363,004,863 of record CM021107.1, on the reverse strand, counting down.
TTTGCAACGATAGGAATAAAGATAAAGAAGAGAATACAAGCTATGTAAACAAAATACACTACAAAATAGTACGTGCTTACTCAACCAAAGACGATAGAGAAGATTAGAGGAGCTTACCACCTCCGTCCACAACGCTCAAGGCTTGTGCAGGAGAAATTGAGAGGAACTCAAACCTCTGCTGCAATGGTGTGTGTCCTATGCTTGCATTATCGGAGTGATGGAGTGGTAGATTGCTGCAATGGAGTGTGAAGTGCTGTTACAAAGCTTGAATGGATGGATGGAATGGAGAGAGTGCTCAAATGATCTCGCAAAACTCCTTCCCAACTTGAGAATGGATGAGAGAGTGAAGAATATGAAGGAAGAGGATGAAAAACGGCCATATTCGGTTCGGCCAGCCGAAGGGAGGCGTTACTCTTCGACTTCCAATCGAAAGTGTAACGTTTTTTTAGTCTCTAGCCGCAAGAATCTGCCAGGGACGTAAGCGTGCCGCGTGGACATCTGCGCGCCGCGCGGGTGTCCCCGACAGAAACGCTCCCACCGACACACAAAACAGGCGCCAAGTGTGATGTGGACAGCAGGCTTAAGTGGAATTAAGCCTCTGCCTTAGGTTTTCTAAAGTGCAAGAGGGTAAAAGGGAATTTGCGTTAGGGGTGCAAATTCACGTTTATATATATATATATATATATTTTGTTGGAGATACCTCCGAGGGGGTCCCCTTTAGCTTAGCAGCCAAGGTCTGAGGGGTATCAATTCTGCCAAAATCCGTCCAGGGCACGATCCTAGCCTCATCCCTTTTTAGGCGTCGGGGCTTTGCACTCAATAAGACTTAATCCCTGGTGGGCTCATTCTGAACCTTACAACTTCACCAGTAGATCTAGGGCCCATTGACGAAGTAAAATATTTTAATTGTCTTCCCAGCAATTGAATTAGCATATACTCAGTTAGAAGGTTATAATGGGTTCAAGACTCCAGTCTGTCATGCTGCAGCAAGCTGACATTATTCTGAGTTATCCATTCTCTGATGTATGATAATCACTTTCATACAAATAGAAGGCCCCAGCAAATCAGATGCCTCCGCAAACCCCTTCCAGGTGTACCAGTCCAATAAAACCAAATGTTTCTTGTGAGCACTTATAATAAACAAGCAGGTGGAAAAGTAAAGAGGATGAAACCCTTATCCTTTACCCTGTTTTGGCCTCCTGCCAATATTTCAAAGATATAACACCCAGTTTTGTTTTTGTATATGCTCTATGTATTTGTAGCTCATTTCTGTTCTCAAGCTTGTCTATGTTTCTCCTTCTCAGGGTGCATATTTTGTGATGCCTTTTTGGAGTTGATCCCAGTTTGAGTTGAAGAATTTCACAGCTAAAAGCTGCTGTTGAAAAGAGTATCTATTCAACAGTAGGTATGCTCGTAGTCTCCTGCAGTATATTAGAGGAATATTATAGAAGAACGATGAGGAACTGGCTCTGTACTATTTGAGTAATTGTAACTGTAGTTTGTTATCACATTTTAAATACAGTTCTATGGTTATGTTTTCAAGTTGAGGAGTGAATTTGTTTATAACACAATGTGTTATGCCATGCAAACTTTGTGGTTATCAATGCAATATTCACCTTGTTTTCAGCTCTAATTATATGGTAGCTAATGGAATGGATCCTCTTTTCCATTCCTGACATTGTAACGTTCTGTATCTTTTTTGTATCTTGCATTTTCTGCTTGCCTTTAGATGCCCATTTTTTCTTTCACTGTGATCACTAAATGCATGTGCTTGGCTCACTGGCATTTACCTCACCCATCCACCTTACTGTCTGTTATACTGACACTATCGGAGACTCTTTTAACCAAAGGATTTATATATGGTGGCTAATGGAATGGACCCTCTCTTCTATTCTTGACATTGTAATGTTGTGTATCTTTTTTGCATCCTGCATTTTCTGCTTGCCTTAGATGTCCTTTTTTCCTTTCACTGTGTCAATATTTATTTTGATGTTTTCCTTCTGGAAGTTAATATCATCACAGTATATTCTTAGCAATATATTTAAATCTCTTTTGTTAATATGCAAATAAATGTAGATCAATGTTTAAGGGTTTGTGACTAAGAAAGAGATGAAGTGGATAAATACAAGTTGACATTTCAGTCAGATCTCTGTATATTTTGTATTCCAAGATCTGTGTAGAATTAGGTTTTATTTGCTGTCCTATTATGTGTTATGATTGTGAGTCAAATATGAATAGCCACACTCAGACCAGAATTCAATAATTTGTCTCTTCTTCCCAAAACAAAGAGATCATTCTCGAGAATTTGCTGATTGTTGTTTCAACTTTCATCAATGACTCTCCCTAGGTTGGTGAACATGCATGTAGACTAACAAGAGTGTTGTGCGTCAGTTAAAAATTAAATCAATCACAACTGCATTGTTTATAAAACCTACAAATCATTTACATGTGTTCCACCCTTAGACATCAGTAAAAGGCATGGATATGACCTCAGTTTAATTAATGCTAATTGGCACAATGCCTGGTTTGACATCCATAATGAATCAAGATCAATGAAAAAGATTATATTTTAGCCAAGCCGGAAACTCTCCAACTTCTAGAAACCTTTTCTCATAAACTATAGCTATTCATTTTCCTTGGGATAGCATGAAAGTGGCCTTGCTAAATTTAATGAATGCCAATTAATTTGAGTGATCTAGCTCCCCCACCTAGAATGGGAGATCAAAACTATGAAACCACATTATTTTCTGGCATTCATGTTTTTTTGCATCTGAGAAGTGAGAGGATTTGAAAGTGCTCAGGAAAAGCTTCTCTAAGTTTCTTGAAGTTTTATATTGTTCTAACATCGTTTAAATGGAAGGATAATTCTGCTAGCTGAGTATATAAAAAATATAGTCCTATATAGCATAGTTGGCAGACTCTGACTTGGCAAAAACTCAGCAGACCCACTCGGCAAAGATTCGGAAAAAGCTTGGCATAAAACTCAGCAACTTAAGTACAAAAGTGTTTTCTATTAAATTTGATTTATTTGAATACAAATTGAGTACAAAATCACATCATCATGCAAAATCCTGATATAATAGTTAGCTAGCAACTAGCAACTATTATGAATTTATGATTATTGCCTTTGAAAATCATCATAAATCATAAATTGTATATTACAACATTACATCTTCCTTTTCCTTGGTCTATTGAAAACTTGGGGAGAGTTTCTAACCCTTACACTCTATTGCAGCGCCTTGCTCGGCATTGAAGGCCGTGTTTGTGGCTCCAACTTGATCTCCATCCTGTTGCTAGATGGAAATTGCTCCTCTACCTCATCAATGTCATCCGATGACAATCTAGTCACTCCTTTTTCTACAACCGCATCCTCCGTTGTCCGCCTCTCAAAATCAAGAATCTCATCTATAGTAAATAATGGTGTCTCCTCATCTTGCCTTGTCCAATTGGTATAAGGATCAGTGTCATCCAAATCAATGGCCTCTTTTGATTTGTCCTTTACCTTTCTTGTGTGGAGTTGAAGGTTGTATTGTATTGTATAATAATAATGACATTTGAATCTCTGATACTGATAGTATGATACTTCATCATTGATCAATGATGTCATGATAGTGATAAAGGTAATTGTTTAAGTTGTTGATTTTGGTCTCCACTCCCAAAATCCCGCATTGTAATCAAATTTCTTATATGACGAGAGATCCCAATAACTAGTGGGGTTTTGGGGGCAACGTTACTAGTGGGATTGAGGGGTAGCACCCTTGCAAGGTCTGGTGGTAGTGAGAAATTAGGTATTTGGTACATTTTTGTGAAGAATATTTTCTCTTCAAGTGTTGTGTTAGGAAGTGTGAGGGGTGTTCATACATTTATAGGGGAAAATCATGACTTTGTGGACTTTTTTTTTTTTGCATTTTTTCCGCATTTTTAATGCATCTGGCAAGTCTTTTGTCTGACTTGCCAAAAAAACTGCAAGTATTTGCCAAAAATTCAATGAGTTAGATTGGCAAGTTTTCCTGCTAGGTGAAAAATCAGCGAGTACTCTCCAACTCAACCAACTATGCTATATAGTCTAGTTTTGCATTGATTCATCCTATAACCTTTGGGCTTATACCCTTTTGATCCTCATTACAATTTTTGGACAAGGTTTGTAATATTAGCGATGTCCTCTTTTAGTGTAATATTGGGGCCATCTAATTCTAATATGTTTTCTTTGTGCTTAACCATGATTTTATGTCTCTTTCTTTGACTCTCCCACCAAAAGTTATCTATCCTTACATGTTAATTGGGAAACAATTTCTCACATTGTTTCTATTGCTTCGATGAAGTATCTTGCCTTTACTTATACGTTCCGCCAAGTTTCTGGAATGGGGGGACACACTTCAGGGACAAATTATAGTTGAGGCCATTTTTGGGGACGACAAGGGCTAGCAAAGTGGATGACCAGATAAAAATATAAAAAAATTAAAAAATATAAGGAAATTTCAAATATTTATATGTAACATTGATAAGGCATTCATCATATTATGTAATGTCCCGTTTTCTTGGGCAGTGTTCTGACAAAGTGGTTAGTCTACCAACTAGTCCCTGTAGGCTAACAGGGTGTTCAGGGGACCCCTTTGAGGGTGATCTTTGGTTCTTCAACAAGCCTTTTAGTGCTTATTTCAGACTCTTCAGCTCAATGTCCTAGTTTATTTGTGGTGTGCCTTTCGGAGGCCATTCTGGACATTTTGACGCACAATTACTATTTTTAGTAAGTCACTTGGATGTGTTGCTCATACTTACTATTTTTAGTAAGTCATGGGTATGGTTAGCTGGTGCAGTTACTACTTTTGGCATGATGGCGTAATTATATCTTGGAGTTATTTTGGTTAATATTGGTCTTATACATTTAATATTAATAACATCAAATAATAAAGTTAAATTAAATAATCTAATTTTATGTGTTATTAAAATATATTAAAAGGGGACTTTATATTTAAAAGGGTATAAGTGATTTTAATGTGCACTTTATAATATAAAGTTAAGTGTCAATTTAAAAGGGAGATATAAGTGACCTTTAAAAGAATGTTATTTTATTAAGTTGTGCATCAAAATTAAAAGAATGAAAGGTGGGAAATGAAAGTAAATTAAATGAAATGAAAATCAAATGCAAATTGAGCATGAAAATATAAAAGGGCAATGAAAGCTCATTTTGCACATTCATTATTTGAAGAAGATTATTTTGATAAGGGTTTTGTTGAAGACTGGAGAGTTTGAAAATCTCAAGCTTTTTGAGGATGAAATCCCTCAGGAAAAACAACTCGGTACAAGAGTGAGAGATCTCCCAAGCCAGCTTGCAGACAACTTCACTCAGAGGTTGTGCTTGTGCTTTAACGAATCTATTAGTTTTATGATAAGATATTATGCACATAAATTAATTCAAAATTGACACAAGAACACAGCCAATACCCTGGGAAAATCCTCCAACCTAAGGGAGAAAAAACCCAGCCAATATTTCTCCTATATATTAAGTGAATAAGAGCAGAAATCTGCTTACAGCTTGGGCACAAAACAATGCCAATTAGATACAATGAATAATAACACTTCTCCTATATGTAATACAAGAGAATATATGTATCTTCTTGAAGTTGATCTGCTGCTTCAAAAATGGCGAACTTGCTGCTGCTGAAAGAACTCCTTCTTGAATGCAAATATTAACTTGATGATGAACACAAATGAAATGCCTTGTATATATATGCAATTCACACCTCTTCACCAAGAAAGGTCGGCCCAAGAGAGATGACTTTTCATAATAATAGGTTGGCCTCAAGATGTCTTTTTGTTGGGGCACGATTTCCTAGAGAGGGTCGGCTCTTTAAATAAATATTATTTAATCATTAAATAAAAATTGCTTTATTTAATTATTACAATGTGAAGTCGGCCTCTTCAAATAATTCACTTATGTACAGATTTAAATAGCCTTAGCTATTATTTAAATTTGTTTCTCAAGTTGCCCTTGAAGTATTCATCACGTGGCTGCCAATAATCATCAACAAAATCTGCAAGAGAGTTTCATATTCAAGTGTTTGAAGGATTTATCAAAATATTGTACATATATTGTTCACGTTTTGAGGCAAGGGTTTGATGATTTAATTGCTGCCATATATTGGACGCCAAGTTCAGGGTTTGATAACATTCTTTTTGCTGTTAATGGTGAAGACCCAGTTTGGACTATGCATGGGTTTTAAGGAGTATATAGACTGAATGTTTGGGGAACTGTGCATAGCATCATTTGTATTTTAGAGAGGTGTCTATTCTACTATATGACTGCTGCAAATTTATACTTCATTTTGGCATCCATTTTCAAAGGGTTTCAAGGCATATCTTACCTGTGAGTTTATGAATTGTAACTCCCAGATTTTCTGGGTATTGTTATTTTAAATAATAGGGGATATTTTATGAACTGGGTTGTCAATATTGTGTGAAAATATTGAGTATCTAAGCTGATATAAAAATCTGGAATTTTCAGCTGTGTATTCTTTATGTAATGTTTAGTTTTTGAGTTGGAAAATTATTATTGCAATATCTTCTATTTTGCTGCATTATATTGTTGAATTAACATTGCAAATATATCACAAAACATTCATCAAAACAAATAAAGACAAAGGCAAAATAGGGCGGCATACCACATATTAACATATACATTATAGAATCCTTAAAACACAACAATAGAGTTCACATGAGAGTCGAACAAATTAATATTTAATTGCTTCCATAAATCATTGTCAATGTGCATATGATATAAAATTAAAAAATTATAATATTGCGTACACCAAAATGCCCAAAGGCTACAAGTTTGCACTACAAATGTCAAAAACATAGTGACGGAAAGTATGAGGCTGCCTCTAATTGGCATCTCCCAACATTGCATCAAAATCAGAGTTTGACTCTGAGTCACTGTAATGTCCCTTGTCCTGCTTTGCCCTAGAATTTGCTTGTTGATTAGGTTTAGGGTTTCTTCTTTCCAAAGCAATGTTTTTCTCTAATGAAGTAATTTTGGATTGAAATTTGCATTCACCATATTAACAACGTTTCCACATATACAAATGTTTGTTAGCATTAATATCTAGATATCCAAAATATAAACATAATCACATAAGCAATAATGAAGACATAGGAGGAGTGGCATGGGTAGATCCGCCCGAAGTCCTTTGCCAAGCCCAAGAGGTTGTGTACCACAATTCTCTCTTCTCGATGACTTGTACCTGCTTTCTCCACCCAAGTCATCACCTCGGAAGACACCTAACCTATTGGGGGAAGCCAGTGGAGCTTATAAGTGGTCTAGGCCTACCAGCCCTCCATGGCCCACCCATGCCTTTGGACTAGGTGTATCTTAAGTGGAGCTTCCACTCATCCATGGCCCATCCTTGCCTTGGGTTTTGGGGCAGATCTTGAGTGGGGTTTCTAGGCACCACTTTTCTCAAGCCCTTCCTCCCTAGTAGGCTTGCAAACACTCAAAAAACAATCTTTAAGCAATCAAATACATTTGCATTCATCATTGATTTTTTAAGTCAATATCAACATCATGTCCTAGAACAATTATCATCATGTTAATACTAAAGAAAGCATTGCACCAATAATCAGATTAGCAACATCTATTATGCATATGCAATTCTAAACTAATGAAGAAGTAATATATGTATCTACCTATGGACAGTCCTATCAATATTCCTTTCTATTGATATGTGAATAGCATCAAAAATATATATTCACTAAAAAGACAATGCTTTGATTAATACAAAAGTCAGAATTGGCCATTTCGTAAGTGCAACAATCTTATTGGTCAGATAATGTTTGACTGTAAATAATATTTGCACACTTAGGTTCAGACTAATTTGCTAGAAGCATTCAAGGATCGGGTACAGCACATAAACAATCAGGTCGGCCATGAAGAAAGTCTATTGGACTAGAAACTCATTCATTGGATATTCAGGCCTCTATTGTTTGAATGATTTTTCTGTTTCTTATATTCAAAATATGCTAAATATTATTGTTAAGTGAGTACATCACCTGTTTCAGTGTGTCTGTTGGCTCTATCCAATGCTTCTTATTTTAATCTACCTTCCTTTCTTCCTCCCCATTTGCAATTGCCTTTACTTCTTCTTAACCTACGTTAGGCTAAGGGTTGCACCCTTTCATGGTACGCATTTGTCTAAGAGACACATCTCTCTTCTAATTTAGCTAATGTTGTTTCCCTTAATTGTCTAATGGATAACTAGTGTTTTATATTAATCTGATCACTTAATATCACCCCAACTTTTCCTTTATTCATCTTGACCAATTACTTGGCATATCGTCTGTATAGTCAGAGAAACCCGTGGGTTGTGGTGGTTCAATACTCTATTTATCATGTGCTGCCATATGACGGTCATCAGCTTGTTATCGAGACTCTTTTAATAATTGCGATACCCTGTGCTGGCGATGGCATAAATCAATAGCTATACAATATAGTCATTCGCTGTAAAGTCTTGTATAATTTTACATTAAAAATGTTATAATGACAATCACTTAATATTTATGATTCTATATGCCATCATTATGATATTAATTTATGCTTGAGTTTTATGTTATTTTTATATAGTTTAATAATCGTTATATTATAATGATTATAATATTATTTTAATATTTATAATTTTTATAATTATAATATTGTTTTTGACAATTATAATTATAACAATACTCAAATGGTTAATAGCTTTTAAGTATGCTCTTCGTTATTTAAATGTCACGATTTTGGGGATATGACAGTCACTGCTGCTATGAGTATGAGGGGCTAGCTCATCTAATGGAAGTCCCAATCAATCCCTCTTGTGTCCTCTCCCTCATCAATTTGGGTGGCGTCCTCTGGATCAACATCCCACCATAAAGTTGGAGTTTGTCGGTACTCTAAAGTCTGATGATCCTAGAGTTGCAAAGCACTATGTATGACCACCAACTTCTCTACATGTCTAGAGGTCAACCTATTCCTCTTGATAGAGTGAATTAAGCTGTATGTGGACCAATTCCTCTTTGTAGTAGAAGAACTAGCAACCTATGAAAGAAGGCAAGTAGGGAGTGTCTTCAACTTTGGTGCATCTTTGCCATGCCATGTTCACCATCTAATAGGATTAGTTTGAGCTAATGTAGCTTTGTCTATCTTCGCCTCTGGTTTGCCGAACGTTGAAGCATGAAGATTAGTAAAGGCAAGCCATTGTATGCGAAGTAAACTCAACTCCTTAATTGAATACATCGTTTGAAGGGCCTTCATTAACCGTTCTTTCACCTCTTCGTCATCACAAGGAAGCAACCTACTAGCTTTTGGTGCATACCATTTGGGATTGAGAGCAAAGGTTGCCATATGAAGCATGGTGTTCATAGTGTTCCACAATTGCATCACAATGGACTTAATGTATTGCTCATATAATCCCAAATTAGGATCCTTGTTATAAATTGCTTTCTTCATTTTTCCAAGCATGTTGTCAAATGTCTCATGAATCTCTCCCAGACTAGGAGAGTCCCTTTCAACATATCTAATGAGATCCACAACTGGTGAAATGGAGGAGCAAATATATCTGCAAATAAAATTTTGAAAAAAGACAAATTAGAAAATTTAAACTTAAAATCAATTTTTTAAATAAAATCAGCAATCAAATTATAAATTTATTAATAAAATGAAAATCAACAAGTTATAAAAAATAACAATTTTTTTTTTTATCTCACATTGGACCACAAATCATCATTAAGAATTTTTTGTTTGATTCTTTTTCCTTCCGCAATGTTTGCAATGTTTGTAGTAGACCATCTACTCCACTTTGAATTAACCATCACCAATTGTAGAGCCTTCTGCACCTCAAGCATTCTCCCTAACAAAATAAAAGAACTAACATACCTTGTTTCCACAGGTTTGAAGAATTCTTTCTTTGAAACTGTTTTGAAGAGAGCAAGTGAGGTGTGATGGTTGCAAATAAACATTTGAATATCTCTAGCTTCTATCATCACTTGTTGCATGCAGGCTATCTTCCCTATGTCTTTCAATGCGTTGTTCAACGCATGAACACATCAATGGGTCCAACATTGTAAGCACCCTCCACTATCATGCCAACTAATTTGCACACATGTGCCGAATTAGTGACCACTTGCACAACATTGGAGGCCCCTACCTCCTTTATGGCATCTCTCAAAATATGAAATTGGAATTTAGCATCCTTGCACGCATGTGCCGAATCAATAGCTCTAAGAAAATATGAGCCAGCTGAACATGTGACTATGATGTTGAGAAGTGGCCGATGTGTAATATCTATCCACCCATCCATGACAATAGAGCAACCCGTCCTAATCCAACTTTGTCTCATGTACTCCACCAAATTCACCTTGGAATATTCTTTGTCAAGGAGTGTAGTGCGTAGTTTATGATCTCCAAGGGGGGTGAATGAGAGACCAACAAAAGCTACATCTTTGAACATTTGTTTGAAGGAGAATGTGCTACATGGAATGTAATGGCATGGCATGGGCATGGAAAAATTTGTCAATGGAAGACTCTGCCACATCTCGTGCATGCATAGTGAACAAACTTGCAATTATACTTGGCTGCTCACTAGTAATAGTCTTCCTCTTCCCTCTTGTGGAAACATGAACATCACCATTAGCACTAGCACTAGCAACTATAGACGACATATGCTTTAGCTGATTGTGCGGGTTGTGTTGGCATTGGCAACCCCTTAGACCTTGATTCCGCCTCCATATGCAATCTATAACACTTTATCCTCTCGTCCTCCTTTATGTCTTCACAAACCTTCACCCCTTTGCTTGTATAGCCCAATAGATGAGAATACACTCTTGTATAGCTCCCTCCAAAATCATCATTACAAATGGGACACAACCCTTTTCTAGTGCCCCTTGATTTTTTCTTTTTATCTTTGTGTAGAGCTGTCACAAATCGAAGAAGAGGTTTTTTAGAATTAAAGGGGCCTTTTGCATAAGTTATTAGAACTTCGGAAGGGCATTCAAATGGATTTTTTTGAGGCTGTCCCCCTTCACCCATACCACTCCCACACTCTAATTCCCCCTTCACCCATACCACTCCCACACTCTAATGAACCCCCAAGTTGGTTTTCATTTCCTTCTTCCCCACTACTCTCACTATTGCTGTTCATGTTGTTTTGTTTTTTGAATCAATATGCAAGTGGAATTTGGAAACTAAAAATAGAAAAAAAAAAATCATACATTTCATCTTTTAAACTTTTGAAAAAAACTGAAAAGAAAAGAACAAATGGAAGATTAACAACAAACATACCTCTTTCACTTCTTTTGCTGGTTGCTACCTCACTCCTCACCTTTGCTGCTAACTAATGCAGGGTTTTCCAATAGCACCTTCAAACCCCACTGCTTTGTTTTTCCTTCAAACCCCACTGCTTTGTTTTTCTAACTTGGCTGTAATTTTTTTCATGTAAAAATGAACAAATTCTCCATACGGGGTCTTCTTTTTGTTATGTTAGGGTTTGGAGGGATGTGGGGGCCCACAGAGAACATTTAAAATTGATTTTTTTTTAAAATTAAAAAATGTTGTTGATGGTGTAGGGATGGCCGAGTATCCTTGGGACGGTTGAGGGATGTGTCAAACATCCTTGACGCGTCTTGGGGACGGCTGACCTTCCCTAGGTTGTCCACTTGCCGTCTCGTCATTCTGGAAATGTTTTGGGTGATTTTTAATTTTGGGGATGGCTGGGAAATGTCCTTGAGGTGTCCACATGTCCTTGGAACGTCCTCAGTTCGGGTACGTGGGAAAAAAATCCCGGGGACACATTCCCGTGTACCCCTGCTTTACTTTTCTGTCACTATTAAAGATAAGAAGGAAACAATGCACTTGAAGGCAATTCTTAGCTTCCCTTGGTCTTCACTCAATAAATGGAAAGGAACATCATGCTTTTCTTTAAATTTGATCATAAACATTTGAATATTGGTCTCTTTGTTTTTCTTAGTTTTCATTTAGTTTTAGCATGCTTTTCTTATTCTATATTTGACTGTGAAAATTTAATGTTTTTGCTGTCTCTTTTATCAATTAGGCCAGAACACTGAACACGACTGATTTAAATTTTTTAACTAGTTGTTTTTGGGTTGAAGTTCCATCTCTTAACAGATATTGTATCATATGCCTTATTATATACTTCAGAGCAGTCTACCATCTAAATCACTAAATAATCACAATAGCCATTTTGCATGGACATTAACACTTATAAGTCATTCAGAATTAGTCACCCTGTATGTCTATGAGTTTCTGCACATATCAGCATAGAAAATACGAGGGGTTTGCATTTAGCTGATTCTTACAAGTGTCTGCTCTGACTTGATTTACAGATCATTGATGCATATTGTAGAAAAAGTGAATGAGCTATGTGAGGAAATGTCAGAACAAGTTTTATCAAGCTTGCATGATGTGCAAAAGAACTTACATTTTTGGCAGTCTCGTGCAAAGGTTTATACTTTATAATGCCATGAACAGTAGCTTCTCCTTTTGGTGTCCATAATTCAAAATTTAATCAATTATTTGGTTTGTTTTGAGATTGTCAGGGAACAGATGCTGAGAAATTGCATTTTATGGTTTTTGAAAGGGGGCCATGGGCATTCTTTGAAGGAACTGCACAAGTAATACGTGGATTTGTTATTGAGGGTTCTTCTGTAAAGCAACTGACTCTTGCTGCTGCTTTTCAAATTTCAGAAAGAGTTGCAGAACTGACTGCATTACAATGCTATCTTGCAACTTTTCTCGCTCAGGTTTTCAGAAAAAATCCTTTTAATTTATATAGATTTAAATCACTCTGGAAAGGCTGCAAAATATTTTCCATATGTGATATTTTCTTGCTTAGTTTATTATCATCTTTGCTGTATCCACATTTTCTGACTACTTGTGCACCTTTAATTGTTCAGGCTTGTTTGACTATTCTCTTATGATTTTTGTGCACAGTATACTCTTCAGATTTTTGATGTTTTCCAGTTTTCTGTCTCATGTCATCCTTTAGGAATTGACACTAAGTTAATTATTTTGTTTTGTTCTTTTTTAATAAATTATCATTGTTTTAAGATTAAATTGAATTGTTCAAATTCCAATTAGCTATGGGGAGACTGCAGAAGTTTTTCTTTTGATAACTTTGAATGATATACTATTACAAAAAAGGGAATCAGTCCTGCAATTACATTATAGTGACCGACTTTAATAGCCACTCCAAGATATGAATCAAGAAAACTAAACAGCTAGCCAAGAACTATCAGCCAGGAATGAACCTCTGTACTGATTGAGAAAACTAATTTTTGTTAGTTTTTAATGATCAGATATATATGAACTGAAAACAATCAGATTATGCAGCACATAAGACAATAAACACAGCAAGATACCCTCGGAAAACCCTCCAACCTGAGGGAGAAAAACCCAGCCAATATATCTCTTATATATTGATAGAATAAGAGCAGAGATCTGCTTACAACTCAGGCATAACACAATGCCGATTTGATACAATGAGTAATAGCACCTCTCTTAGATGCAAAATACAAATGGATATGTTTCTCCTTGAAATTGATCTGCTGCTACAGAATGACGACCTGCTGTAAGTGCGAACTTCTTCTGAGAAATACGAATTATGATGAATGAACTTGATGATAGAATGAATGATCATCATCTTGTATTTATATGCAAGGGAGAGAAGGTCGTGTCTCTTCATGGAAGAAGTCGGCCCAAGAGAAAAGACGTGTCCCATAATATTAATTAAGTCGGCCTCTAGAGCAATCACGATATTCCAAAAATGACGACTTAAATAAATATTAACAATATTTAATATTTATTTTATTACTTTAATATAAGGTGCCTTTTTCATAGTGCAAATCAAATATATAAATTGAATAGCCATAAGGCTACATTCAATTTATTGCCTTCAGATAAATCGCGCCTGGAAGTAGGACGACGGAAGCTGTAACATCAACAATTTTCACTATTGGATATTTTGATCCTTTGGTTCTTCCCCTTTATGGGACCTCTCTAGGATTTTCCTCCTAGAACTTTCTTTGTAAACTGGTGTACTCTTGAGTCCAATTGGCCCACTTTTGGTTATCCTTCGACATTAATATAATTTCTTTCTTTCTGTCTTTTTTTCTCAATAGTCACTTCCACCTCAGCCTGATGGAATCTCTATGAGCTGAGACAAATAAGTATGAAGCATCAGAAATATTTAATGATATCAATGATGGTAATGCACAAGTGAGAAACATAAATCATTGAATCCAGGCAGCTGCCTATGAGTTTAGTGCCCAATGCTCTGCATGTTAATGCAACATTCCCACAGGCTAATGAAAAAGTGGTTAAATAAAGTCTCAACCAGCAGTAACTTGGACCAAGAGAAAAAGCATTATATGAGAGGTTTGATCTCCATCTCACATCTCTATCTTGTAAAGTGATCATTGAAAAGCAAAATCCAGCAAGTATGATGCGTTCTAGAACAAATAAGGGGAAGGTCATCCTTGAAATGAGATTTCCCCATGAAATAACAAAAAGGCTTCTTCAAAAAAGAAAATCAGACTAATTGAAGGAAACATCAATACTTATCATAGAGTACACTCTTTCGCCAAAGAAAATGCATAAACATCAGTAAATCACCATCTTGAATCAGACATGCTAGAATAAGGGGTTGGGAGATCAACAGAAAAATGCAAGGCATATTGAAAGGGAGATAGAAGATTAAACTGGAACCAACTTCAAATGAAAATCCGATGAAATTCTATCAAAAATGTTGTTCATCTTCTTTGAAATGAATGAAATCATTGCTCATTTTAACACACAGTCTTACATGGAAAATGAAACACAGAAAGCAGCTGAAATAATGAGAATCCTTTTCCAGCATGTTCTTGATCCACCTTTGTTTAATGTAAAAATTCATTATAAAAGCTTGAAATTTGAGCAGTAGCAAAACAAATCCTCCTCAACATTATTAATGAAGGAAACTATACATCCAGTGAAAAGCGCAGAAACAGCAAGCTTTTGCAACTGGATAACACAATTATACAGATTGAAATCCATGAAAAAGCCACTTCACTCTGTTACCAAATATTTGAATGCTAATGGGATTTAAAGATTTATATCATATATCATAATATTTGTCAAGCATATTGATTTTGGATCGATGTCAATATCTTCCATTCCCAAAATGGTAAATCCTTAAATGGAGCAGTTTATAGAGAAATAAAATCAACCTCCAAACAATCTCGAATGCCCATGCAAAGAAATGTAAGCATATTCTCAACCTTAATCAGCATTGACAAAGAAATGCGTAGATCACCTCTACAATTCTATTTTGCACCAAAAGAGATAATCATAAACATTCCCACTATACCTCAAATGCTACTCATGCTCTTTCTCCTTCTTAGAGTACACCAAAATATAATGCAAGAATACCAAAACAAACTTATCTAAATACTTCCAGAAGTCATTATTTGCAAGACACATGAATTTTTTTGGTGCATTGGTCAATCCAAATGACACTGCCACAAATTCATAGTGGCCATACCTTGTTCTAAAACCAGTTTTATGCACCTCTTCCTCCTTGATTCTCATTTGGTGATAACTGGCTCTTAAGTCTATCTTCAAAAATATGCATGCACCACACATCTGATCAAACAAGTCATCAATCTGGGCAAGGGAAATCAATTCTTAATTGTTGCTTTTTTTAATTTTCAGTAGTTTATGCACAGTTTCAGCAACCCATCCTACTTTTGGAAAAATATGATTGGCACTCCCCAAGGTGATAAACTTGGTTTCACAAAACCTTTGTCGATCAACTCTTGCATTTGAATCCAGAGCTCGTTCAATTTAGGTGTCATCATCTGGTATTGAGCTTTGACATTTACCTTTGTTTCAAGTTTCAACCTTCAAGTTGATTGTAAAGTCATTCTCTCTTTAATGGCAATCCTTGAAGCTTGATTGGAAAAACATTTGCAAGTTTATAAAATTGGTTGGTCATCCAGGGAGTTCTTTATCTTGCACAGTCGTTGTAAAAACTTTCAATTGACATTTGCACCTTAGATTCTTCTTTACCTTTAGTGTTGACACAAACTGTAGAGAAATAGGCCTACAAACCCCCATCATCTGAACATTTGATTAACTTCTTATGGAAATCTAAGGTAGCCCTATGGCCTTCTAGCCAATCCATCCCTATGTCTGCTGTTAGATTTTTAGGGGTCGCGTAAATGGTGTTCTAGTGGTGCACAAATCAGGAGAAATCAGACCCTAATGTTAGTGATTACTTCTATTTGCTGGGTGCTAGAAAATCAGATCCAACTTTTAGTTTTTTCTATTTTTTTTTATGTAATTGTTGTTTTAGGGGCAACTTTTGTTGTAAGTTTAGGCAACCTTTGTTAGTTTATTTGAGGCATTGATTTAAGGCTATTTTTTAGGCACCGTTGCTTTATTCTGTTTGAACAACTGTCATATATTTTTTATTTTCTTTTGGGTGAAAGGCAGTCATATATTTTTAGTTTTCTGCTGGGTGGATAGCAGATGTATATTTTTGGGCAGTTTCTTTCTGCCTTATTTTTGGGCGTTTGCAGATTGTTTTTAAAGCAGTTGCTTTTTAATGAAGGAAACTAAATAATAGGGTGGATTTTATGGATCACCCAAGTTGGAGTTCTATTTAAGACCTTGGGCACTCTTTTATATATTGAATACAGGGAAATCCAGAATAAATTTTTTTTTCAGACAACAAATTTATTAAAGTATTATTGTAATATTTAATGATCATCTTAGCTTTTAGTTAGTTAGTAATTTACTTTCAGTTAGTTTGCTTTTGTTAGCTTTTAGTAACTTTCTGTTAATTTCTTTAATTAATGATTGTTTCCTTTTAGAAACATCGTTCTGTATTGTATTATTTAAGGAGTTTTCCTCTCCTTTGTAAACAACAAATATCGAATATCAATTATTATTTCATGGTATCAGAGCATAGGCTCATTTTTGACAAATTTTTTGAGCAATAAATATTTGTAGTTGATTACCTGAAAATTGTTTGGGTTTTCAAAAGAAAAATTCAAGGATTTTTAAGAAGTTTGGAGTTTTCTTTTACCTAGAAAAATCGTGGTTTTTTGTGAAGAAAATCACACCTGTCTTTGAAGTAAAAATCACGGGTTCTTATTTCTTGGATTCACGGATTTTTTTTCAGTCTTTTTTGCGTGGTTTTTTTTGCACCTGAAAGTTGCGCGGCCTTGGAGAAGTCTTGCACAAGACTTTTTGGTGTATTGTGGTTTCTTGAAGATCCAAGCCATAAAAAAACTTGTGCGATCTTGTCTTCTTCCCTACTTGCGGGTTTTTGCTATTTGTTTCCTGAAACTCGCAAATAGAGTGCTATTTTTTGCATTTTCTTGGTTTTTTTTTTTCTGTGACTGGTTTCTGCGATTGGACCTTATTTTTGGATGCGCTTTCTCTGTTTAGTGTGATCTCTTCCATAGTCGAGGGTTTTTGAATTTTTCAAATTGTTTCAAATCAATTTTTTAGGGAGTTTTCTGACGGATTTGTGCAAAGTTCTAGGGTATCCAATGTCTGAAGTTTTTGTGGGTATTGCTCAGAATCGAAATTTTCTGAAGAATATTTCTGAGGATTTTTGAAGAGTTTTAAAATTTTTTTTCTATAAAATTTTTGCTGATCATCAAAGTTTTTGAAGGTTTTTTTGGAAAAAATCTTGCTTTTTCAAGGTTTTTTTTGGAAAATCTTACTATTTTTGAGCCTCATTTAAGACATTTTTTAAAAAGAAAATCATGAGAGTTGTACAAGCTAATTGTTTAGGGTTTAGTACCAGCTGATCACAGACTTTACTTCGTTTTTCCTACTTTTGGAAAACGGGAGGGATGGCATCTATGTAGTTAGACTAGACGTCTACCTCTTATGCATTGATGGCCAAATGACCCGCAGATCGTGTCAAATCATCTGCATGGTACATCGATTCTGGAGCCTCTCGGCATTTTACAATCAAGAGAGATTGGTTCATGGAGTATATGGCTTGCTCCGATTCTGTATCTTTGGTTGTGGTGAAGAGAATACAATTGTCGACAAGGGCAACGTCCATATCACATATGGTAGGAGAAATTTAATATTTCTCAATGTATACTATGTGCCAAGCATGGAGCTTAATTTGCTTTCGGTGAGTCAAATTATGTGACAGTCCAAAGTTGGACATCATTTTCAATTCACACAAGTGCCGAATTGTTGATAAGGAGTCCAATAAAACTGTGGCAGTTGGGCTCGAGGATCATGGTTTGTATTGGCTACTTGATACTGTAGATCCTTTGGAACATGCATTGGTTGTGAGGAGTTCATCCATCAACACTCTTTGGCATCAGCGGTATAGGCATCTCAACATTGCCTACCTCTCTTAGTTGGCTTGAGAGAATTTGGTAGAAGGCTTACCTAAGATTTAGTAGTAGACACATGGTGTTTGCAGAGCTTGCCAAGCAGGGAAGTAGCATCGTACTCCATTTTCAGATGGAAAGTCTTGGAGAGCATCCAAGGTTCTACAGTTGGTTCATGCAGATGTTTGTGGACCAATGAATATTGCATCGGTCATTGGTGCCAGGTATTTCCTCTTGTTTCTTGATAATTTTAGTAGGAAAATGTGGGTGTATTTTCTCAAGGCAAAGTCACAAGTGTTTAATGAATTTCAAAAGTTTAAGGCATTAGTTGAAAAAGAGTACGGTTGTCAAACCATAACTCTTAGGTCAAATAATGGGGTGAGTTTTGTTCCAACCAGTTCACCGACTTCTATGTTAAACACGGTATTAAGCATCAACTTACCACACCCTATACCCCTCGATAGAATGGTGTTGTCAAGCAGAGAAATCGTACCATCAAAGAAATGGCCCGTTGTATGCTGGAGAACATAAATGTTCCCAAAAAGTTTTGGGTTGAGGCAGTGTATATTGCAGTATACCTTCTTAAGTGGTCTCCCACATAGGCCGTCAAGTAGATGACCCTAGAGGAAGCATGGTCTGGGAGGAAACCAAGAATCACTCATCTTAGAGTGTTTGGTTCGACTGCATATGTTTGGATTCCAGATGCCAAGAGGACCAAGCGGGAATCCAAGAGCCAAAAGTTGATGCTAACAGGATAGAGTGATAGTCATGAGGCCTATTGATTGATTGATGTGGCTATTGATTGTTTAACATTTAGTAGGGATGTTGTGTTTGATGAGGAAGGTGGGCCCTTTTTGCTCTCTTTTCCCATCAAGAGTCCCAACAATTAGCCTCTGAAGACCAAGGATTTGGGAGCTAAGTTTTCAGTAGCTCCACCTGAAGGGAGGGATTTTGATGATTTTGACATTGTGTAATCTCCTAGACAAGATCCTCTACTAGCAGGGAGGGACTTTGATGTTTTGACATTGTGGAATCTCCTAGGCAAGATTTTGTACCAACAGATTTTCCTTAGGATAAACTAGATTAACATCCAGATGGTATTATTCCAGGCAGTCCAAGTTATGATGATGCTCATCCTGATTTGGAAGAAGATGCATCTCCTCCTCACCCTAAGTGGTGGGCGAAGCTCATTGGTCATGTTCATGATGATGAGCTTGTTGAGGGAAGTTCGTCTAGAGGCAAGAGCAAAAAGAACATAGTAAACTTTGCTCTTATGGCCAACATTCAGAGTATTTATGAACGCCAACAATATTTGGAGGCCAAGGGTAAACCTGAATGGGAAAAGGCTATGGATTTTGAGCATCATAGTCTTTTGAAGAACAACTTGTGGGTTCTGTCAGATCTTCCACCAAGGAAAAAACCCATTGGTTGCAAATGGGCATACAAGGTGAAATACAAGGCTGATGGAACACTGGATAAATACAAGGCTTGGTTGGTGGCTAAGGGGTTCTCGTAGAGAGAAGGTATTGACTATGAGGAAACCTTTGATCCTACAACAAAGATGAGCACCATCCAACTTGTCCTAGCCATGGCAACACAGTTTGGCTGGAAGGTCCACTAGATGGACATGAAGAGTGCCTTCCTCAATGGAGATTTGGAGGAAGAGGTATACATGACGCAACCTCCTAGTTTTAAGGTTGTAGGAAAAGAATATAAGGTATGTAGATTGCTAAAAGCTCTTTATGGCCTAAAGTAGGCACCTAGGGCATGGTACCTGAAGTTTGACAAGTATTTGGTTGTACAAGGGTTTCAGTACGTTAAGAACACTGGCAATGATATCATCCTTCTTGTCATCTATGTGGATGATATCATCATTACTAGTAGTAGGTTACATTTGATTGAACAAATCAAGTCGAATTTGTGTCAGGCATTTGAGATGAAGGACTTGGGTCTCCTACACTATTGTTTGGGTGTAGAAGTTTGGTAGACAGGTGGCAGTATCTTCATTTCTCAGTCGAAGTATGCTAGGAGTTTGTTGGAGAAATTCAGGATGGAAGATTGCAAAATCTCATCCATTCCTATGGAGAAGGGGTTGAAACTTTCAACCAAATCATACTCACCAGTGGTGAATGAGTCCACATCCAGGAAACTAGTGGGCAACCTCATCTATCTTACTGCCACTAGGCCTGATCTTAGTTTTGTTGTGAGCTACATTTCTCATTTCATGACTGCCCCTAAGGTGGAACACTGGGTTGCAATGAAGCGAGTGTTGAGATATGTGAAAAGGACACCTGACTTTGGCATTCTGTACAATAGATGCAAAGATCCTAGGTTGGTTGGTTTTACAGATTCAGATTGGGCAGGTTCAGTTGATGACAGGAAGTCCACTTCTTGGTGCATTTTCAATCTTGGTATGGGTGCAGTCACATGGACAAGCAAGAAGCAGCAGGCAGTCGCTCTTTCCTCGACAAAAGCAGAGTATCGAGGAATAGTTAAGGCCGTATGTGAGGCAATATGGCTTCGAAGGATGCTTGTTGACATGCAAATGTCTCAAGCAGGACTTTCACCCTTGTTCTGTGACAATCAAGGGGTGCTAAAGCTTGCCAAGAATCCAATCTTCCATGAGCGAACCAAGCATGTTGAGCTTCATTGTCATTTCATTTGCCAACTTGTTGAAGATGGATCTGTGATGTTGCATTATGTTCCAACTTTGGATCAGATTGTGGACATTCTCACCAAGTCTCTCAATCCGGATAAATTTGCAAAATTTCGGTATAAGCTTGGTGTAGTTAGTAGGATGACCATTAAGGGAGGGTATTAAAGTATTATTGTAATATTTAATGGTCATCTTAGCTTTTACTTAGTCAATAATTTACTTTTAGTTAACTTAGTTTGCTTTTGTTAGCTTTTAGTAACTTTCTATTAATTTCTTTTGTTAACAATTGTTTCCTTTTAGAAACATCATCCTGTATTGTATTATTTAAGGAGTTTTCCTCTCCTTTGTAAACAACGAATATCGAATATCAATTATCATTTCAAAATTATCTATTTGAATATTATTTTATTTTTGTACTTTTAGTAGATTTGTGTTTTTAGGTTAACATATTTAGAGTTACAATTTTGATTGAAGTTTCAATTAGATAGTTTAGGTCGATTCCTAGAGTGGAAAATCTGCATACTATGTGCTGAATTTTAAAATGGTATCAGGGCACTATTATGAGTTTTTTAAGATTCGTGAATGGAATTTGCTGCTGCCTGTGAGGGTGTTGCAGGAAGATTTCAGCACCTAACTTCAGTGATTGAAGTATCTGAGACTTGTGGAAGGCTGTATGTGATGCGCCAGTTGTTCCAGCAATTGGAGTGTAGATCTTTAACTAGGTAGTTTGCTGATACATTTTTTTAGCTGATTTGTTTAGTTTCAACATATTCCAGTAATTGCAGACATGACCACTCCTAGTCTTAGAGAGTGTGATCACTTAGAGGGAGCTTAGGTGGTTGATGCTGCTGGAAGAAATAGATCTTTGGGTCTTTGTGGAAACCTAGTTGACACCTCAAGTGATCTTGCTTGGTTGGTTAATCATAACAAGAAGATGGCTAAGGCAAAGCATCCATTTTGGATTTTGTGAAGGACCATTTGATTCCTCACATTACT
This sequence comes from Sequoiadendron giganteum, assembly GCA_007115665.2. Lineage (NCBI taxonomy): Eukaryota > Viridiplantae > Streptophyta > Pinopsida > Cupressales > Cupressaceae > Sequoiadendron > Sequoiadendron giganteum. The sequence goes on along the minus strand of CM021107.1, from coordinate 362,982,821 downwards.
GGAAAAAAATCAGCGAAGGAGATGTTTGATGCCTTGTCTTCTCTTTATTAGAGTGTAAAAATCTCTTGTTAGATGTTGAAGAACAAACTCAATGCTATGCACATGAGTGACAGACATTGTAGCCACCTACCGAATGAAGATCATAGAACTTCATGGTTAACTTGTAGCAATTGGGGTTAAGATGGAAGATGAAGAGTTGATATCCACAACCTTAAATGGGTTCTCTCCATCTTGGAAACCATTTGTTTGAGGTGTTTGTGCTCACGAGAAGCTTCACCTTTGAGAAGCTTTGGGACGATTTTATTTAGGAAGAAATTAGACTTGAAGCTATTTTAATCAGATTAGAAGATAGTTATAACCAAGCTATAATTGGGAAGATGAAAAAATGTGGCAAAAATAGAATTGGGGATGGTCAGAAAGGAAAGCAAAAGGATACAAATTCTTCTCGAGAAGGGAAGAAAGATTTGAGCCACATCAAGTGTTTTTGGCGCCAAAAGCTTGATACTCTCTCATACACAACCAAATTTCAAACCAAAAGATTCAAAATAATAAAAATTTTTAGACAAGTTTTCTATTTCAGTATAATTTTGTTTTGGGTACTTCAGCAGGTTAACATACTCATGGTTGTAATTTTGATTGTAAATTTCAATTAGATAGTTTAGGTCAATTCCTAGAGTGCAAAATCTGCATACCATGTATTGAGTGCTAACAACTACATCATACAATCCTAATTGGGTGTTTAGCAGATCAATTGAGTAGTGAATCCACCCAAAACAATCCTTAACTCTACCACTTATGGGCTGCTTAACTCTAGAGGCCATCTCTAGAATTCCTAAGTCCTCATATTGCATACTAACTAAATTACACTTATTTGAATAAGTAGGGGAAATAAAACTACAAGTTGCACCAAGGTTAATGAAGATTGATGCAAGTGTTGTTTTGATCTTACCAAGAACTTTGATCATAGTTGCTTGGTGTTTTGCTTGATATCTCTCAACTATGCCATGTATTTAATGGTTGGGTTGTACACTACCTTTGAATGTCCTTTGCCTTGACAATGCTTGAAAAAGCGTGGCCCACCACACTGAAAAAAGCCATTGTTGCCTGTTCCATGCGACCATTTCCTCCAATCATACTATAATCTCAGTGTTTGTTATTTTGTCTTGTAGATGGTCAATACATACATACATCTATTTTAAGTAACATTAGGGTTGTGATATTACCAAGGTTTCGAGTTGTGCCAATTGTGTCTACTTCTGCTAAGAAAGTGCATTTGTCTACCCTTATAGTGGGTCTTCAATTCCATAGGGGGTAATGAGATGGTACACATGCAAATGCATTTTTGTTGCTAGCAATGATATTGCGATTGTAGTTGTTGAATCCAAACTATGCCCTACTATCACAATCCACTGCCTTCTACACATCTTTGCAGACTCACATGGGCACCATCCTAACACTAGACTAGACATAGATCAAACCCTATCTCTGCCAAGATTCATGCAATTAAGTAAATCATAAATAATAGAAAATGCAAAATTAAAGTATCATCGATAATACCATCCTCATCACATGGGCCCAAGCTTAGATGAATTGGGAAATTGGTCACCTAACCTATATCCATCCAGCCTCAACTTAGGTGGCCACGATGACACCTGCCTAGTGCTTGAATTTCAATCTCTAGAATGGTTTTTTTCCACTTATCCCACCAAGGCCTCATTGCTGTACAACATTTTAAATTTTTCCCTTGTCTCATAGGACCTCAAGGTACTTATATTTACAGTTTGTGTTTCTTGCCTGCATAAATTTTTATATACATTCTAGAAAATCAACATGATTGATATGTTTCCACAGAAAGCCAAATAGAGAAAATTTCACCAAACATTATAAAGTAGTCACCGAAAAACCTATTGGGGTTTTCTATTTGATGGCTATAGAATTGGTTGCCTATCAATTAGACTGAGACATGCTGACAAATAATCGCTAGACCACCATTTTAAAACAACCAATACAAAAAAAATTGGTTCCTTTGCTTTCTTTTCTGCTCCTTTCTCTGCACTTCTCCTTCCTTCCACCTTCTCATGCTCTTTGTAGTTCTCTTGATTTCTCTTCCCCTTTTGATTCAGCAGACTTTGTGACTTAGATATTTCACTTTCTTCAAAATGCATAAATGATTGGCGAAAAGCTTGTTTCCTCATGCTTTGTCCATTTATCCTACTTCTTCAGTTGGCATCATAATGCCTGAGATGTCTGTTTTGGATCTCTTACTTGTGGTATTTGTTGGCTTCGTTAAAGATGTCAGGTTTTGACTTTGGCTGGTTGGTTACTTTTCTGGTCATCACTCCAAGTGGGCATTTCACCTTATTGCTTTCGCATCTTCTCTTGCCACACTGGATTGCTGTTACCTTCCTTCCAATACTCCAATTTATTGTCGCTCAAAGATCTTTTCTTTGTTGATTTTCTCTTTTCCTAATACCACCCACTATTTTCTAACACTAAACATTCAAATTTGATTTCCCTTTCTGACATGCTGCCATGCCACTTCCTATCACCACTTTCTGCTGATGTTGATTTACTTCACTGTCTTAGTCACCAATTGAACAGTCCCATGGAAAAGGTTTCTTCCTTTCTACTTTTTTTGGCTCTCCATGTTACTTTCCTCTTGCACACACTCAAATTGACACTGGATGTGATAAAACAAAACCTTTGTGAGATAGATAAAAACCATATCATTTAATATATTAATAAATCAATTATAAATTGACCATAGGTCCTATATAGATTACATCATATAGACATTCATGCATAATCTCATTCAAACACATTAATAAATTAGACATTCAATAATTCAAATGTCAATATCTAAAACATAAAATATTAAACATTAGTCCCATGCTCTAAAGTCAAACATTACCATTAATTGGTATTACATAGCATAATTAATTTGAGAATTTGATTCAAATCTATAGCTAAAGACATTGCTAATCTACATCCTAGCTAACTGCTCCAAGGAGAAGCAAAGGAAATTTGGGTATGACATCCTCCTCCCCTTTGGAAATTTCCTCCCTGAAGTTTTATTCAAAAACAGATTTGGGTACAAATGCTTCCTTCATCTCTTGCGTATCCTCTCACATTGCTGAATTAGGACCATATTGATCCCACTGCACATTGACTCAAACAATGGCGTGCTTCTGAAGATGAAGTGTTCGGTGATCCAAATTGTGCACTCTCTACCCATAATGTTTCTCTGTCCATCTGCATATAAGACCAACAAATTACATGCATTGAGTCTGGTTCATAACTATGCAACATGGAAGCATGAACCACACTGTGCATCCTACTCGTACTGGGTGATAAAGCAAGTCTATAAGCTATTGGACCAATCCATTCTAGGATTTCTCAAGGCCTTTGCATGGGGTTAACTTTAGAAACATTTTATCTCCTACAACAAAAACTTTAGGGATCTGCACAAATCTGCACAACACGTTTTTCTGTCTTGCACCTCCTTCAACCTTTGGTGAATCTATGCAACCTGGTCTTCTGTTTCTTGGCCCAATTGTGATGCTGTCTTATAGTCCAAACCAATTTAATAGTGTTCTATAGGCTTTGCCATACAGTGTTGCATATAATTGTTGTCGTGTAAAAAGTCTACTAATGGTATGTAATTCTCTCATTGCGTCCAATCATCTACATTATACATCGACAACATGTCTTCTGATACTTGATTAATGTGATCTGTTTGTCCATTAGTCTCTGGATGAGACACAGGTTTGAGATTCAATTTGGTTCCAAGTGTTGACTGAAATGTGTTCCAGAATTGTGAAGTGAACAATGTACCTCTATCTGAAATTTTCTGCGGTACCCTGTACAGTCGTGCAATCTGTCTAACTTTCTTTCTAGCGATTTCTTCTGCATTTACAGTTTCTCTGGCTGGGAGAAAAAGTCCTGCAATTTGTGAAATTCATATGCAATCACCCTATTTTCTTGCATCAACAGTCCTCCAAGTATGTCCTTGGATGTGTCTGTGCATACTGGGAAGTCATTCTCCATGTTAGGTACCCTAAAATTGGTGCCGATGTGAACTTCTTCCTCACCTCCTTAAATGCCTTTGCACTCTGCTCTGACCAGAAAACTTCTCACCTTTCCTCTGCAAGAGGAAATAAACCATGGAGAATTGTGTATATCCAATTAAATCTATATTATACATGCTTCTTCTAAAAGAAGAACAAATTTAATCAGAACTTTTTTGAGGGAATACTTAAGCACCTTATGATATGAGGCCAACAAAGCATGCTATCAAAGAAGCAAAAATCTAACAATTGGGCCTTTATCAGCAAGCACCTTCATAGAAAACCTATATGGCCTGATCATAAGTTCACATAACCTGAAGCTTGTTGTTTTCCCCACTGATTTCTCATTGGCTTCATGATATATTTCTTATGATGTTGAAACTTGAGGCACCTCAATCTATCTCAAGTTAAAGCTAAGATTCTGAGGCCAAATCCATGATACTTTCAACCAAATTTTATGACACAAGTTATCTGCTACCTGCTTATTTGAGGCATTATTTCGTGATCTCTTCCTGTTCTTAAAGTGTTTGTTATTTTGCCTTTGCTTTTGCATCATTTCTTTTCTTCTGATGATTGTCTGTAAGGTTTGTTGTAGTCTTCTTTTTTACATTGTCAGGAGCTTATTGTTCTGTATATAATCCTCCTGCTTGTTGTTTAGATTAATTAAATGGTTCTATAATAATGTCAACAAAAGGCTTGTTGTTAGGTTTGTTAGGCATATTTTTGCTTGTGCTATCATTAGGGCATTGTTGCATGTAGGTTGTTTGTCTGTTGTGAGGTTCCACTGATGTAAGTGCATTAGTTTGTTTTCTGTGGCTTATATAATGAGCCACTGCTCATTTAATTCTTATTACTTTTTCTTTCAATCTTTTATTGCCCTTCAAAGTATCCTTTCACATTTGGTCCTGATTACTCCTGAGAACATATCCTAATTTAGGATGGGAATTCACAAATAAATGCATATCTGCGGATAAGAATATCTCCACATTTTAGTATGGACACAACATATGAGAGCAAACAAAGTGTGAAACAAATTTTCCTTCATTAATATCAGAATTTTGTATAATCCTGGCTATGATGGAAACACATGGGAATCCATTTTGTTCCTCCTGTTCAATCCATCTTTGAAGAAGATAGGACTCATTGGAGAATGGGTGAGATGGTTGGGAAACAATCCATCCTAATAAAAGAATAAATTACCTTTACTTCTAAGTTCTAACTATGCTTGTACATCATGCTCTTAACAATCTCTTTTATTAATGCTCTTATCATGGCAGATTTGAAGTACAAAGCAAACTCCTACATCTTTCAAAGTATTCTCTGATTTAACCTGTTTTTTACTACGTCACATTGAATTTTTGGGACAAGCTCTTCCTCCAGCACAACAAAGTCATTTCCTCCCTGACGAACTTGCTTTTTCTGCGACTTTGTTGCATCTGTTTTAACTTTTATCTTCTTTGTGACTTCATTTTCCTGTCTTGCTTATTCACTTCTAGGCTTAGTAACAAATTTCTTCTTCGGCTTCTGAAATCCATCTACATCCTAAAGATTTCTTGGATTAGGATTTGGAACTTCCAGTTGCTGCACAGCCAAAGCACATTCTCTTACTAGTTGCTCATGCTCATAGCACAGTGCAATAAAATGGGATACTCTCTTAATTCACTTGTTGCACTAAAACCATTGTTGCAGAATGAAACATGATGCTTTTGCAGAACAACACTCCAAAGTGAAGCATCTCATGGACCCTTGTGTAGATATAGCTAGGCTGTAAGCCATTATTCTTTAATATGTGTAGGCATATTCATCAACGAGCTTTCCAACTTACTTGAAGATGTATTTAAATCTGTTAAGGCAAAACATACAACCTTTTCCAAACTCAGTTCTTGTAGGCATCTCTTCTGTAGGTTGGAAACCTATATGCTGATTTAACCTGAAAAGCTCAACTTCTCTGAAAAACAGTGGTCCCATCCCAAAGATTCTCTCTGTGTAAAATGCTATGAGATATTCCCAAAGAAAAAAATTAATCTCATACAAGCCTTACTTAATCCAGTTATTTTTTGTCAAAGTGTACAATTCATCTAGAGATGGCCAGATGCCCAGAAATCTGCATATTAGCCTCTGATTGGTTAAAACTGCTCTGTTACCTCGTGTTTTCTACATCCAAATTCTGAACTGGACTATCCTCCATCACCCTCAAGCATACTTTTTAAGTCCTTTGCTCTCCCGGTACTTCGCTTTCTTGCTGCATCAATGACTGTCACCATAACCGTTGCTGACAGTGATGATTCCTCCCCAGTAAGAGCAGCCTAGAGAGAACCTTAGGGTGCAAAATTTGCCTCCTGCCTAGTGACATCTAAGAAAACAAATGAAGTGGATCGATACAAATCTATGAGTCTGAAAGTAAAATTTTTAAGAGTGAAGTCTGGAGACACCAACCAAACATGGACCAAACTTTGGCATCTCTCTCTAATGGAAACCCAAGATGTTTTAAAATCATGTTTTTGGAGTGAATGTTCATGCAGTTATTTTATAATTTAATATTTCTGAGTAGAAATATTTTTTTAACTTTCCAAGCTATTAATGTTTTATATATTGACAATGACATTTATTGATCGTCCTGTAGATTCACAAGCAGGTTAATGTGTTTGGGGAACGCGTAACTAAAGAATTTGATCTGGAGGCAGTCACTTCTCTATTGGTTGCTATTCACAGTTGTATGATTGGCTTGGAACAAACATGCAATCTTCCTCAGGCAGGTTTCAATTGCATGTAAAACTAAATTATATTTTCAGTTTCAACTGTTCTGCAGTGAAATATCTGAATGCTTGCATTGGATTGTTGAGTTGAATCCATAACTAATGCTAGTGTAATCTTGGCTAACAGATTATAAAGTCAGTTGCTTGTACAATCTTTCTAAAAGGGCATACTTGTTTTAAAGTGAGATAGCTAGAGAACTTAGGTCATTTAACATACTGAGGAGACATATTAATAAGCTTTTTTTCCTCAATTCCAAATAATCAGCATGAAAAATAAATGTTCCATATATTCAGAGCAAGTTTGTGGTTAGTTAGGTTCATTACAGTTTGTTATAGCCATTGCATATACATGAAGTCTTTTCAGATGGCTTTTCTTGACATGTTAATTTATGATGGGACCTTGCAGAATAATTTTCCTGTTGATTATGATGGATCTCAAATTCCTCCGATTGTTGTCCAGTTTGAGGCTTTGCCTGAGGATCTTGAAGGGAAATCTGAATGGGCAGATGCTGAGATACAACATATACTAGCACTGATAGTTTCTAACCTAAGGAGGCTCGACCAATGCTCATCTCTTGTTGTAAGAAAGCCTATTTTTCTTTGTTTTTTTCATGTGAAAAGAATTGCCTTTTGCTTTGTAATGTGTGATTTTTTTGGTGCACTGGGAATTGTCTATAGTATTTTTTCTTGGTAAGTGTATATGAATGCTGTTGGTGTTTTAATTTGTCACTTTCATGATAACACATAACATAATAGTGGATGAGGAAATCCTTTCTTCAAATTAGAGGGGAAACTCCCCGGTGTAAACTACCCCTAAACATAAAACAATAAACAAGCTTGCTACTATAAATACTGCACATTTTGTTCCTTGGGGTTTCACATAAAGATGAAATAACTAAAACAAACTTGGCCTATCCATTTGATCTCGAAGGCTAGAGCACAAGACCTGAAAATTTCTTATCTCCCCAATGAATTTTCGCAATATCTAATAAATAGAACATAAATGATATTACTATCCAAGGATTAAGATAGAGATCTTTGTAATCATATCAGCAATTAATTTGATCTTGAAGAGACATATACCACTTGAAAACAACAATGACTTAGAAGAATAGATGAAGGCTAAGTCACAAGATTCGAATTCGAATTCGAATTCGGCAACATTGAAATTCGGATGAAGTTCAGCAAGGAAAAATTCGAAAAAGTCAAAAATTCGGATTAAATTCATCTTATGTTAGTTTTTTTATTTTTATAAATATAAGAAATATATTTCATATAAAATAACATTAAAAATATATCAAAACACAATATAAATTAAATAATATTTTATATTAATTTTTTAATACAAAATTAATAAAAATATACATAATTTAAATTTTAAATAAAACATAAATAAACAAAGTAAATAACAATTATACAAATAAACATGAAATAAAACATAAAATATAAAAAGTATTTAATTTTATTTAAAAAATTAATAAATGAAAACAAGACTTCATAATTCAAATCTGAATATTTAATCTAAAACTTAAAAACAAAAGAATAAAATTTAGAACTTAAAAACAAAATAATAATATTTTTGATCACAGCACCGATAGCATAGTAATATGATTGCACCGATCCATCTGGTGCAATACTCCGGCTAGGTGGGTGGCCCCCTGGTGGGTTTGGAACCTGCTTATTATTCAATCTTCGATCCGTTCCCCACTCCATATATACAGATAGGTGATCTTCAATCTGTTGGGGGAGTCTAAACCCCCATATATAGATACGGGATATGGCAACGGGATTCTCTACGTAGGGGGCCGACTGCATTTATCTACCCCGGGAGGATCTCATCTATTGTTCTATCAGAGAGTTTGAGTGCATGCGAATTTCGTTTCTGTAGGTAACCAACTTCGACAGATTGAGCTTTTGCTTCCCCTGATTCCATCCCGTTGGAAAAGCCCTAAACACATTTCCAGAAGAATACATACGCCGCTCGCCGTGAAAAAGCCCTAAAAAAAATGTTTTTTTAAATATATTTTTATTAAAAAATATTATGCCTTTACCTATACGAATATATGGCGAATTTGAACGATTTTTTAATCCTGCTTTGAAGTTCGCCGAATTTCGAACTTCATAGTTGAAATTCGGCGAATTCTGTGACTTAGGATGAAGGCAATTAATTGTTACAAAATATTCAAAGTTATTTTGTAAATTTTGAACACTAATGTTGCACAAAGTTAACAAAAATGTTCTTTTAATTGACATTTTTTTTGCACAGTTAGGACACTCAAAGACTTAACACATCAACTTGATTTCTAACCTGAGTTACAATCTCTACAGAAAAAGTCTGCCTTCTTAATGTGTAAATGACACATTCATAGTTTTCTATTTGTAGCTTCTTGAAACTTCAAAAATAATGAAATAATAACTTTAAAGAAAAGCTTTAAAAGTATTCAATCTTCAGCCCTTCGAAAATAATATTAAATTGCAACTTCAACACATTATTTCTATTTTTGCTTCTCATCTTAGGCGTTCACAACAAGGAAGGGCTCAGATCTTTCGATTTTACTCATTAAATCATTTTATTTGATTTCGATCTTGACTTAGGTGATCGGGCAAACTTGGATGCTGAATTTGCTTTCATTGTATCTTTGCCTTGTCAAATAAAACAGTCTAAATTAATGCTTGGTCAAGCTTTTGTCAATGGGCACCTGAAATGTTCCTTTTTGATATTTTTATATACTCTGAATTTTTTTTGTATTTCCTTTTCAAGAAATACTAAAGCAATATTGCAATACTAACCAACTTGTAAATATTAATATCAATGATCAAGATTCTTGCATAACGATTGATATTAATATTGCAATGGGCAACTCATTTACAAAATGACATATTGATATTAATAAAATACTGATGTAAATAGCCGCATACAGTCAACCCTTATGCATTTGTAATTCAAAGTTACATAGATAAAAAGTAACATTAAGTTCCACCTCACAAGATTGTAGTAGCAGTGACCAGTGTAGAATAAACTAGCAGGTACAAATGATAATTGTTGATACAAACTGTTGTTATAAATATAATAATTGTTGATGCAAACTGCTGTTATAAATACTTCTCACAATGACTGGGCACTCAAACAGCATTGTAGCATCATTGTAATGTCGACATTGTAGCAAACTAAAACTAGAAATAAATTGTGAACTTTTGGCACAAATGTGATTCTTGAAAGAAATCCCCTGAAAAAGGATAATAGGGTTTTCATCCTTCAATCTAGATTGAAAACCAAGAGAATTTTCATTTTCCAAATTTCTGCAATCCAAGGGTTTTTTGTCTTCAAGTGAGAAGATGAACACACTGCTTATGCTCTGAAAAAGGGTTTGATTTCATTAAAAAATAGATACTTTTCTTTGAGCAATTCTCTTCCTATTATAAACTCTACTTTGGCTCCTTTTAATTTGAATTCTCTATTCCCTTTGAAAATTCCCTCCAAAAGTGTTCACTTAAAATGTTAGTTTTATATGATCAGATAATACAAACTGAAAGCACTCAGAAATTAGCATCACATAAGACAATGAACAGCACAGATACCCTGGGAAAACCCTCCAACTTGACGGAGAAAAACCCAGCAATTATATCTCTTATATATATAGCAGACTTAAGAGCAGAAATCTGCTTACAACTCAGGCCCAGCACATGGCCGAATTTGATACAATGAATAATAGCACCTCTCCTAGATGCAAAGATACAAATAATATGCTTCTCCTTGAAATCGGTCTGCTGCAACAGAATGAAGACATGCTGCTGCAAGATGATGCGCTGCTGCTACAAGATGATCTGCCGCTCAAGAATGAACTTCTTCTTGGAATGCGAATTATGACAAATGAATTTGATGAACAATTGATCGATCATCACCTTGTATTTATACAAAACAAGGTGACTCTTCAAGGAGGTCGGCCACCCTTTAGAAATAATAATTTACAAATGATAACAAGGAAGGTCGGCCCAATAATAATAATATTTATTATTAAATCACTTTATTTAATGTGAGAAGTCGGCCTCATCCATTTAATTTGAATATGTATAAAATTAAATAGCAACTTGCTACATTTAAATTTATTCTTCAATCTGATCTGGAGATTACTCACGCAGCTGTCTAATCATCAACACTCCCTCTCAGCTAGGGAGGAATACTTCCAGCTGTACAAAATGTATCACCTCATAGTGATGTTTAAACAGCATGGCTACATCCATGTAAGAACAGAGCTTGTCACCTCATCGTGAAAGCATATCACCTCATTGTGATATTAGATATCACCTCATCGTGATATCAACCATCATGGCTACCTCCATGGATGGTAAGTAAAAGTGCTCATCACTCAATGTGATGTTGTCACTTTCACGTGACTTTCACCATGGCTCCCCCAGAGGGTGAAACACAAGTACAAGTAAATCATCACGGACTCCCTCATGTGATGTTGTCATGGAGTCACACACATGACATCCACCATGGCTCTCCCAGAGGGTGGAATCAAGGGATTTCACCTCAAACTTCTCTTTCAGAGAAGAACTCATAACCAAGGGATTTCACCTCGAATTTCTCTTGTAGAGAAGAACTCATTACCATGGGATTTCACCTCGAACTTCTCTCACAGAGAAGAACTCATTAAAGAGGATCACTGATACTGAGATTCCTTCTCAGTTAAGGCTGTATTCTCCACCATACCAAGCTTATCTCGAAAGTACACAAACTTTATCCCAAAGAGAGGCTTGGTGAGAATGTCTGCCGTTTGCTCATTAGTGCTGATATACCTCAATTGTATAGCTTTCCTCAATACCATATCTCTGATATAATGGTACTTGATCTCAACATGGTTTGTTCTGTCATGAAACACAAGATTGACAGAAAGCTTCACACAACTCTGGTTATCACAATGAATGATAGTAGGCTCCGTTGATTGTCCAAACAATCCTGCAAGGAGCTTACGAAGCCACACTGCTTCACGAGCTGCCACACAAGCTGCAATGTACTCTGCCTCTATTGTACTTAATGCCACTGAAGACTGCTTCCTGCTGCACTAGGATATCATAGCAGATCGCAAACTGAAGCAACAACCAGAGGTACTCTTCCGATCAGTGACACACCCTGCCCAATCAGAATTAGTAAAACCATGCAGCTCCAAATCCACACCTATAGAGTATCTTAATCCATATCCAACTGTGCCACACAAGTATCTCATGATATGTTTAGCTGCAACAAGATGTATTTGCCTTGGTTCACACATAAACTGACTAAGTGCACTCATTGCATAACAAATATCAGGTCTAGTGTTAACTAAATACATCAATGAACCAATCAACTGCCTATACATCGTAGAATCCACCAGATCTGAACTGGCTGCAGCCTCCTTTAACTTCTTTAAGATTGGTTTCCATAGGTGTAGACATGGATTTTCAATCCATTATACCAAATCTCTTCAAGATGTTTATTGTATACTTCCCTTGACTTAGAATAAACTCATTAGACTTGTGCCACACTTTTAAACCAAGGAAGTAATGCATGTACTTAAGATCCTTCGTTTCAAATCCAGAAGCTAGCTCCTTCTTACATTTGATAATGATGTAATCTTCACCAGTAAGAAATAGAACATCAACATAGAGAACCAAGATCAATGCTTCGCCATCAATTACCTTGAAGTGCAGGTTTGAATTAGCATCATTCTTGGAGAAGCCCAAGCTCAGCAAGTATCGATCAAACCTCTCATACGAGGATTTGGAACACCATTTCTGGTTCAGTAGACTCCCTCTGAATCTCCAAGTACTTACATCAACCTCCCGACCTCCTCGTCCAAGGTTGCTTCTGATGAATTGCTAGACTCCCTCTGAAGGTTAATTCTTCCTCTTCGAAGAAGCTGATCACAATGACAACCTAAAAGGTACTTCCTCTTCGAGAGATATCTCCAGCCATCAATATAGTCCCATGACTGCAAGCTATGACTCCAAGCTTGATCATCTCTTCATTCAACATGACTACCACACAAGATGCCTTAAGCTCTTCTATGCGATCTCTCATCACCCTATGCGATCTCTCATCACCCTATTGCTTCTTGATCCGTCCTGGAAGCATTATAGAGAGAGATTACTTATCTCGAAGAGAAATGCTAGAAGCGTATATAAACAATGTTATAGCATGAATTAATAACTACACAAGAATTCATGAACATTATAAAATACTTCTCTTAAGTGATTTGGTTGCAACCATTTTGCAACTTGATCTCATCCTTCATTTTAAAGGATTAATGATAGTTTATAAAACACAAACTATAAGTGAAAAATGCAGCAAATATCAAAAGATCAAGATAAGAAGTAATAGAACTTATCTTTATTGATACTGATATATCTTTCTTCCATCTTCTACTTCTCTCGAAAGGATCTATTCTCAGCACAACAAGAGACAATCTGCTCAACTCAGATTTCTTACTCATTATGCAGGCAACATATACAACATAGAATCAGGTTTCTTAGGCACCATCACAGCCCATGCGAAAGGAGAATGTTATTGATGTGATCATCCTATCACAATGAAGTTGCAGTTCTCTTTTCATCTTAGAGTCACACTCAAAAGATCTCCATAATTTGCAAGGAATAGTGATATCTCCGAAGGATCTTGTCCCAATGATCACTATTCAAGAGAACCTACGATTTTAACTAAATACACATGATTCAAATAACCAAGGTCAGATTTGCACAACTTAGCAAACTGAATTTCAGCCTAGAATGGTGAATTCAAACAAAACAAAGAATACTTATCTTTTCATGAAGAGCCGAGATTATTGGTAATTAACTTGGGAATATCTCACAAATATTTTCGACAAACTTTTTGAATGAAGAGTCTTGATTTCTCTTTACACAAAATTTTGAATTCTCCAAATTGCATGAATTTGTATCAAAAGACATGCTCGATGCAGGAGCTCTAAATCTTGATGATTATCTTCTTCGCAAGAACCTCACTTACATCGAATACACGAACAGGGGAAGTCGAAGTAAACTCAAAATCTATAGCCTTCAAAGATCTGCCCTAGTTCGCCTTCAAGCTCTGCCCTAGTTCGCCTTCAAGATCTGCCCTTAGGTCTGATAAATTGTAACCTCAGATCTGCAATATTTTGCCTTCAGGATCTGTCCTAGTTCACCATCTTGACAATAGGATGGATGCTTTCAAGATGAGAACAATAAAGGAGGATAGTGCTACTTGTATAAATCTAATCTAGATCTTCTTATACCCGCTCTGATACCATGTTAGTTTTATATGATCAGATAATACAAACTGAAAGCACTCAGAAATTAGCATCACATAAGACAATGAACACCACAGATACCTTGGGAAAACCCTCCAACCCGAGGGAGAAAAACCCAACAATTATATCTCTTCTATATATAGTAGACTTTAGAGCAGAAATATGCTTACAACTCAGGCCCAGCACATGGCCGAATTTGATACAATGAATAATAGCACCTCTCCTAGATGCAAAGATACAAAGAATATGCTTCTCATTGAAATCGGTCTGCTGCAACAGAATGAAGACATGCTGCTGCAAGATGATGCGCTGCTGCTACAAGATGATCTGCCGCTCAAGTATGAACTTCTTCTTGGAATGCGAATTATGACAAATGAACTTGATGAACAATTGATTGATCATCACCTTGTATTTATACAAAACAAGGTGACTCTTCAAGGAGGTCGTCCACCCTTTAGAAATAATAATTTACAAATGATAACAAGGAAGGTCGGCCCAATAATAATAATATTTATTATTAAATCACTTTATTTAATGTGAGAAGTCGGCCTCATCCATTTAATTCGAATATGTATAAATTTAAATAGCAACTTGCTACATTTAATTTATTCTTCAATCTGATCTGGAGATTACTCACGCAGCTGTCTAATCATCAACATAAAATACTTTAATAAAATATTTCATAAGGGTCTAAGGTCTTAATATGTTCCATTTAGATGGCTCACTTTATAATAATAATATTTGAATTGTCTTTTTACAATGTTCTAAAATAAAGTTACTAGGAGTAATTTAAAATATTATTTAAAAAATATTTTTTCTAACTTTATCCTTTAGCATATGGAAATAAAGAAATAGGCTACAGGTCTTCCAATTATTTTAATTCTAAAAAGGGGACATGATAGTGTATCCTTCCTAGAATTGTTTGCTCTCATGCAATTGCAGATTTGGATGTTCAAGTATCTTTGCACCTTCCCATGTAGCATCTTTAATTGAGAGATTTTTTCAACACATTAGATATTTTGTTATGCTCTTGTTCCTCAATCTCTTCTCTTTGTTATCAATGATAGCTTTTGGAATCAAGATCAACTTACCTTCATCATCTGGAGGAAGCAACTATGTTGACGGACTGATATGCTGCCCAAGTGCCCTTTTGAAACACAAAACATGAAATAAATTATGAATCTTGCTATGTTTTGCAACTGAAGCTCATAAGCAATTTCCTTAATCCTTCACTTGATACTGTAAGGTTTGTAGAAGTAAGGCTTGAGCTTCTTAGCTCCATTTTTTTGAGAGAAGTTTTTTGTATGGATGTAACCTTAAGAAAACCATGTCTCCAACTTCAAAAGTCCACTCAATGCAATTTTGATTTGCATACTTTTTTGTTGATTTTGTGTTTGTTGGAGATTTTCATCGAGTGACTCCAAAATTTCTTGGTTTTGTTTGACTAAGTCTTTGGTTCCTAGCACTCTATTGTCCATGATGACCAAATCAACAAAAGTTAAAGCTTGATTCTAGGAATGGGTTACCGGTACTTGATTGTCTTCTTGTTGAGGGCCATAT
The DNA here is from genome assembly GCA_007115665.2 of Sequoiadendron giganteum. NCBI lineage: Eukaryota > Viridiplantae > Streptophyta > Pinopsida > Cupressales > Cupressaceae > Sequoiadendron > Sequoiadendron giganteum. The sequence goes on along the minus strand of CM021107.1, from coordinate 362,967,155 downwards.
AATTAATGCACATTCTCATTGTGCCATCCTTCTTAAGTAGGACTACATAAGAAACAAAGAGATGATAGCTCAATTTCATGTGTCATATCCAAGAGCTCTTTGATTGCTTTCTCTATCTCTTCCTTGTGCCTTCTGAGATGGTGATAACGAGTAGCAATGACAAGTTTGAAACCTGTCTTGAGCTTCACTATATAATGAAATCCTCTACCAAGTTGCAATCTTGGAGTTATATCATTGAACAATATGCTGTCCTTATTCAGAATTGGTTGAATGTTAACATGATAAGATTTCTTATTTATGGATGAAGTTGTGGTTGGCACCAAACAATGTACTGCTCAAATTACTTGTCTTTTGTGAAACAATCTCTCCATCCTCTTTGTTGAGACAACTCTTGGGGATCCATTTGCAATGCCTCAGAGCACTACCTCATTTCCCTCATGTTTGAACTTTAGCTCCATAGAGTAATAGTTTTGAGTAAATTCTCCAAGGAAATGTCATACTACACCCCTAAGACCATGTCGGTCTCTTCCAAACACACCACATAAAGTTCAGCATGTACCTTATGACTTACGATGTGATGTTTAGTTGATATATCATCTTAGTGCAAGGAAGGGTGAAGCCATTTGTTTCTATGACATTAAATCCTTAAAAGTCCTCTATTCCTTATTCATTTTTGGCTACCAACCTCTCATTTATAAAGTTGTGGTTTGCCCCACTAACAATGAACAATGTAATTTTTTGCCCTTCCAAAAATCCATGAACTTGGAAAGGGTGATACTTGGGAGTAGTAGAAAATATGGCAAGGGTTCCACCTGAAGTTTCTTTCTCTTCCTTTCTTTTATGTTTTGATTCTTTGTTTTCAATCTCTAGCTTCAGTCTCTCTAATCTTGATTCCTCATTGGATATTACCCTATACAATGCACCTATCCTCTGCCAAGACATATTGACCAGGTTCCCATGGTTCCTTGCAAGAGAAACATAGTTTCTTTATTCTAAGCTCATTCTTAGTTTGTTCTTTTTTACAAGTTCTTTGTGGCACAACCTTCTGATGAGATATTGCTTTTTGGAATGATTTTTTCTATTCACCCAAAAAACCATGCATTCGAGTAGAATTTATTTTTGGGTATTGAGGTCTCCAATGTTAGGGCTCTCTTAATGGCTTCATGCAAGGATGATTCATCGAAAACTTTCATGCAACCTTTGAGAGGTACCCTCCATAAAAAGAATAAGGTCTTCTTTTAGAGATATTAGAAATGATCATTGATAATTTTTGTAACTTTGCCATATAATTGTCCACCGTGTTGTATTTTTCAACTGAGCCAACTCCTTGAAATGGATCTCAAGGTCTTTTTTTGTCAAACTTGTTTGTTAATCTTTAGTCGAAATCATCATCTATGCCAATGAGACTGCGCCCTTTTGCAACAATCCATGGTATTGCCACTTGTATACAATGCCTTCCTGATGAGGGGTAGCAAATTTCATACCCTCGTCTTTATATGTATGGTTTAGTGAAAAATATGTATTTAACTTCAAAACCCAAGCACAAGCTATACATTTGTTTGAACCATCAAAAGTAGGAATGATTTAGCTTACTCAATCCGTGTTGTAGATCTTTGTGAGGATGATTTGCATTTTATTTTCTTTCATTCTTTAGTCCACTCTTCATCTTTCGATTGCAAAAATTAGTGAGGCATTTCTGTATGGAGTTTAGGTCCAAGAGCTTTGTATTCATCAAAATAAGTTGCAAGGCTATTTTTTTCTTTTTATTCTCTTCTTTTTCTAACAGTTCTTCCTCTTTGTAAGAACTTAGGTTGAAAAGTCCTAGAAGTGAAAGCGATCATAATTTTGTTATTTGGAGTAGCATTTTTTTTCACCTATAGGGGTTTCAATGGGCCTTGGAATACTTAGATTTTGTATTTTCTATAATAAATGTGCATGAGATTTGTCATTTATTTCTGGCCTTGGCTCATGTTGACAATAGCATTATAGTAATTTTTGTCTTTTCTTCATTTGTCAAAAACTTCTTTCTTCTTTCCTCCATTTCTACTTCTTCTATTTCTTAATTACAACTTTGTAACTTTTTCTATTTCTATTTGATAAAATTTAGTGTATTTTTTTTTGGGTTGCATTAAAATTGTTAGCTCTAATCCTATAGGATGGAAAGATCAAAGCTCTAATGCCACCGGAATGTCCATTTTTGATATTTTTACAAATTTTGAATCCTTTTTGTGTTTTCTTTCTAAGTAATACCAATGCAATATTACAATACTAACCCACAACATACAAGTACTAATATCTATGCTCCTTGAAGATGTGTCCCCTGCCCCAAATGCCCCTATTCCTTATAGGAGATGTTTTGGGGACATGAGAATGAGTAAGAATTGTCCCCTCTTTTTCCCCCTTTTTTCACAAAAATAGGAAATGTCCTTGTGAAGTCCAAAAATAAATAGGGGATTCTTGGGAGACATAGGTGATTGCCAGCCATCTCAAAGATGACCAAGGGATGTTTAGGCGTCCCTTGATTGTCTTGAGGACGACTAGTCATTCCTCGATTGTCGTTTACTCGTCGAGTGCTACTTGTATTACAGAGTAAACTAATGTGTAGAATAACATTGAAGCATAGATTCACAAAACAATTGCATAGAAGGGTATTTCGGATTATTATTCATATGGCTGCAGTATTACAATTCATCACATATGTGCTAGTCCTTGAATACAACACACTCGGTACTATAAATAGTTAGCTGACGTTGGTTGAGGATACCAACAGTTCGACAACTACCCGAGTGCTAACTAATGACAAGGACTAATTACCAACAAAACATTATTCTTTTATTTTATTTATTCTCTTTGCTAATTAACTAATTAAGCTGATTACATCATCCCCCCCTCAGAAAAAAGCTGTCTTCCCAGATGAGTAATACAAAAATTGGGAGACCTCTTTATAAAAAAAGTTTAGTGAGAGGAGGGTTGAGAGGACGTCCTTGGTGACTGGGGGGCCGATGAAGTGGCTGCCCTAATGGTCAGTTGTCTCAGTCGGTACACCTCCTCAGTACGCTGCTATAGTGACGAGTGGCCTTCAACTCCTCTCGTGTAGTCTTCACACGGTGTACGACCTCCTCTAGGTGTTTGTTGGATTTTTCTAATTCCTTATCCTTTGACTCCAACTGCTTGTCCATCTCTTCCTCAAGTGGTTTCATTGTCCTATCCTTATCCAGTACTGTTGCCTCTCGAGCGATCACCTTCAGCTTCTCCTCTTCTAGAAGGCGAGTCTATGACTGAAGTTCCCCCTCGAGGGACTTTGCCTTGGCATGGATCTGTTGGGAGAGAGTGATGGCTAGTTTTGCTTTGCTGGTCATTTTGTCATAGTTCACTTCATACCTCTTGCGACAGTGCTTTGATTTTAAAACGATTTTTCTTGGTATCAATAGCCTCCAACTCCTCCAGTCGATATATGGTACGACAGTTGTCTTCCTTCGAATTTGGCGTGATTTGCATGTAACTGTTCTTGATTCCTAAAAGCTCCAGTCGATACTTGGTACGACTTTTGTCTTTTGGTTTTGACCTCTTTTCTGGCTGTAGTCGATGAATGGTACGACACTCTCCTGATTACTTAGTACAACCTTCTTTTGTTTTCTTCGTACGACCTTCCCTTGGTTGCTTCGTACGACCTTCTTTGGTTTGCTACAATCGATGAATGGTATGACTTTCTTTCTTCTTCGTACGTCCTGGTCAATGCATCCCGAGTGTTCAATCCGTACAACTTGGAAAAAACGTCCTCCCGAGTGCTCACTCCGTACGACTTGGAAAAAATGTCCTCCTGAGTGCTCACTTTGTACGGCCTAGAAAAATGTCCTCCTAAATGCTCAATTCGTACGGCCTAGAAAAATGTCCTCCTAAATGCTCAATTCGTACGACCTGGCCAAAGAGTCTTCCTGAGGGCTTAGTCCGTATGACCTAGCCAAAGAGTCTTCCTGAGTGCTTAGTCCGTACGACCTGATCACAACATCCTCCCGAGTGCTCACTGCGTACGGTGTAGGACTTGTTTTACTGTACATTGTGAAGTCGTTGTGCAAATAGCCGTACGATGTGGAGATTTACAAATTGACTTTGGTGTTTCTGAGAATGCCGTACTGTGTGACCTTGAAGGTGTTGTACGATTAAGTTCCTTGGCCGTACGATGAACTTCCTGAGCCATACATTGCACTCCCTTGGTCGTCTAGTCTTCTTCAATTTTCCTTCTTTAGTCCATACGTCCTTTTGCAATGCCTTGTGCTTCACTATGTGTTGTATGGTGTGTCATATGATGCCTCTTTGGTTGCCAATGCTTGCTACATCGTATGACTTACTTCTTAAATCATGACTTTTGCCCTTGCTTCTTTGTGTGGTGCCTGCATGCCTTGTCTCTTTTGCTCGACTCACCTTATATTGGCCTTCCTTACATCGTATGACCCTTTTGGCCCCTAGGCAGACTTTGATAATTTTTATTTTAGTTTCTCTCCTTTTAATCGCATTCATCCATTTCAATTTTTTAGTTCTTCCATTTTTCATTTTTTCTACTTTAATATTCTTGGCTTTTATTTTTTCTACTTTTGCCTTCTTTAATCTTTTATTTCTTCCATTTCCCATTTTTTCTCTGTCCTCATTTTTTTCAGTTTTGAATTCTTCTATTTTATTTTTTTTGTTTTTTTTCTCCATTATTTTCTCTTTTGCTATTTTTTCACTTTTTTCATTTTTTGGCTCCGACACAATTTTTTCACCTTGTACTTGTTCGGACTTGTGGGCTGGTGTATCGTCCAGTTCTGATAATCTTTCTTTGTACTCTCCGTACTTGACCGAAAATGTTTGATTGTACTCTTTGTACTCGGTCGTGCCCGTCTCTTTTTCCTGGATTTCTCCAATTTGCAGCATGTTACACTCTCGGTGGAACACCTCATAGTCCTCCATTTGCCAATGAAACAACCTGTTCAAGGAATTTGTTTCATCTTCCGAGCACTCCTGGACGTCTAGGATTCCTTCGTCATCGGCTCTATAGTCCCTCCTTCCTCCATTCCATCTCCTTTCTCCGATTCAGAGTCTGATGCCAGTTCTTCGCTCATCGTTTGATTTCTCAAATCGATCACGTACTTCCTTCCGTTGCTCTCTATGGACAACGTGTTTCTTTTCCAATTATGATTTGCCCTTGCTGCCACTAACCATCCTCGTCCAAGCAACGCATCATACGCCTTCCTCTATAATGGAATGGCTACGAAGTTCAGTAGAAATGGCTGTGTTCCGATCACTACCTTTTGTGCCATCAGCGTTCCCAACGAGTTGGAATGTCGGTGGCCAGAGTGTTGGCTTCCCGAGACTCTTCCATGTGTCTTTGGGTAGTACATTGACTCCCGATCCATTGTTGATGATAGTATTTGTCAAAATGTTCCCTCCGCTCTCCAACTGAACAACCACTGGCATCTTCCCAATGTTCGCTATCAATAGTACGGGGTCAATAGTTTGTTCACTGTACGGTGGCGGTTCTGGTATTAGTTCTTGCCATCCCTGGTGACATTTGTCATTGCGAGTGCCAACTATGGCAGAGTCTGGAGAAGGTCAATTACTTTTTCGGTATAGTGGTCTGCAATACCTGCCATACGATGTTGGTTTTCGCCTTCGGCCGTCGAGAGGTTCCTGGTTTCTCCAGAGGTGTTTTGTTCTCCTTCGTCATCGCCAGTTCCACTTCTGCTTTTGCTTCCTTCATCCTTTGTTTCTCCGTACGTGGATCTGGATATGTGGCCTTTTTCGCTTGCACTCTGGTGATCGCTAGTACCTCTTGTTCTTCCACTTCCAGCATGTGGATGCCCTTCTGCTTGGGACATTCATTGTCTTCATGGTTGCTAGTGTTAGTTTTAGACCAGAAATACAAATAAGCAGAAAGACAAAACATTGAATAACAAAACACAACAAAATACCCTAGGAAAACCCTCCTTCTCGAGGGAGAAAAACCCAACAAAATATATCTCTTATATATTGACAAAATAAGAGTAGAAATCTGCTTACAAGTCAAACCCTACTCAAGGGTGAATTTGATACAACAAATAGTGAAACCTCTCCTTGATACAAACAGATATAATTCTCCTTGAAATCTTATCTGCTTTTGAAGATGGCGATCTGCTGCTAAAGTGCGAGCTTTTGCTGCTAATATTGGCGAACTCCTGCTGCTAATAAGATGCGAATGAATGAATGAACTTGATGATTGAAATGAGAGGTCTTCACCTCCTATATATACAAAGATGGGCGACTTCTTCTCTAGGTCGGCCCCCTTAGAAAATAAAAAATATATAAAATGTTGTTTGAGACATGAAGGTCGACCTGCCTTAAACAAGGATATATTAAGGAGAAAAATATCTCCTGCAGCTACAACACTAACACTCCCTCTTAGCTAGGGAGGTATTTTTCTAGATATCCACGTTATGGAGTCTCTCAACATGACGCCCACAATGGCTACACCCATTTGTGGAAAACCACATCTCAGTCTCAGAGATGTACAAGAGTTCATCACAGAGTCTCTCAACGTGATGTCGTCATGGAGTCTCTCAACATGATGTCCACAATGGCTACTCCCATGTGTGGAAAGAAACACATGTACAAGTGTTCATCACGGAGTCTCTCAACGTGATGTCGTCGTGGAGTCTCTCAACATGACGTCCACCATGGCTACTCCCATGTGTGGAAAGAAACACAAGTACAAGTGTTCATCACAGAGTCTCTCAACGTGATGTCGTCATGGAGTCTCTCAACATGATGTCCTCCATGGCTACTCCCATGTGTGGAAAGAAACACAAGTACAAGGGTTCATCACAGAGTCTCTCAACGGAATGTCGTCATGGAGTCTCTCAACATGACGTCCACCATGGCTACTCCCATGTGTGGAAAGAACCACATCTCCATCTCAGAGATGTATGAGGGCTTTCACCTCATATTTCTCCATTTAAGAGAAATATGCATTATGATAGATCTCAATGATGTTGTGACTTCCTTTGAAGCTCCAAGTGCCCACATCGACCTTTTGATCTCCTCGTCCAAGGTTGCCTCTGTTGGTTTGTTAGACTCCCTCTTGTATGCTATTTCCTCCTCTTCGAAGAAACTAATCGCAATGACAATCTGTATAGGTTCTCCTGACGAGTCCCAATCACACGAGCTGAATTTATGTTGGAGTTCTTTGACCATGCAAGAACCTTTTCTTCAGAGAAGGCAACCTTGTAGCCTTTGTCCTCCAAGGCTGAAATGGAAACAAGGTTCCTTTTGATCCCAGGTACAAACAATACATCACTCAAATGAAGAGGGATACCTGAGTCTAGCCGGAAGGAAGTGGCCCTAGCTCCTTTTACGGCAAGGCTAGCACCATCTTCAATTATCACTTGTAAGTTAGACTCTTTCTCTACTAAGTCTGTAAGATGCTCTCTGTAGCCTGTAATGTGTTGTGAAGCACCACTATCTATCAACCAAGATGCTCTCTGTAGCCTGTAATGTGTTGTGAAGCACCACTATCTATCAACCAAGTGTCACTGTCAGTTGGAACATTGCTTGAAAGAGCGGAGATGAATAGAAATCCCCCTGAGTCATCTTTAGATTCCTTTTGAGGTGACACAACATTAACATCTGCAGTAGAAGCATGTTGCTTCGGTTTTGATATGCAATCTCGAGCATAGTGACCATACTTATCACACCTGAAGCACTGAATGTGAGAGAGGTCCTTCTTCTTCTTTGGTTCTTGAACAAAATCTGATTCTCTGTCTCTATTCCTCTTTCTTCCTTTGCCTCTTTCTCTAGAAGTATGTGTAGCAAGAACTTGATTTTCTACATCATGATAGTTTTGCCCAATTCCTCTTGCTACCAATCTGGTTTCTTCTTGAATATAGTCAGCTCGAAGACGATCAAACTTGGGCAACTTGGATCTCCCACTGATGCTTTGAATAAATGGTTCCCAAGATTGGGGAAGACCATTTAGTGCCAACATAACAAGATCTCTGTTTGCAATTATATCCCTAATAGCGCTCAACTGATCTCTCAAATCAGCAATCTTCATAAATAATGAGATGATTGAATCTTCTTTAGCCATTTTTAAATGATGAAGCTGTTGTCTCAAAGCAAGGGCTCTGCTGGTATTGTTGATCTCAAACAATCCTTGGAGAGTATCAAACATTTCTTTAGCTGTCTTCATCTTGGAGATGATCGGTACTAGGTGATATTACGGAGTCTATCGTGATCTTTCTAGTCTTCGTGCCATTTTTCTTCCACTGGATTTTCTCTGTGTCTTCGGAAGGCTCGAACATATCATTTTCTACGAAATCAAGAAAATCATTCTCCTCTAATGTAATGAGTACCCTAGGTTTCCAAGAGTTGAAGTTTGATGCACGTTCAAGCCTATCTTCTACCTTGACATCGTTCACCATCTTCTTTTTCCGCACAAATTCACCTTCAAGGATCTGCCCTTAGGTCTGTAATAATTTGCAACCTCAGATCTGCAATACTTTGCCTTCAAGATCTGCCCTAGATGAAAAAGTTGACTTGACTGCTTAAACAAATCTGATCAGATCTTTTCTTAAACCCGCTATGATACCATGTTAGTTTTAGATCAGAAATACAAAAGCAGAAAGACAAAACACTGAATAACAGAACACAACAAAATACCTTGGGAAAACCCTCCTCGAGGGAGAAAAACCTAGCAAAATATATCTCTTATATATTGACGGAATAAGAGCAGAAATCTGCTTACAAGTCAGACCCTACTCAAGGGCGAATTTGATACAACAAATAGTGAAACCTCTCCTTGATACAAACAGATATAATTCTCCTTGAAATCTGATCTACTGCTGAGGATGGCGATCTGTTGCTAAAGTGTGAACTTCTACCTGCTAATATTGGCGAACTCCTACTGCTAATAAGATGCGAATGAATGAATGAATTTGATGATTGAAATGAGAGGTTTTCACCTCCTATATATACAAAGATGGGCGACTTCTTCTCTAGGTCGGCCCCCTTAGAAAATAAAAAATATATAAAATGTTATTTGAGACATAAAGGCCGACCTGCCTTAAACAAGGATATATTAAGGAGAAAAATCTCTCCTTCAGCTACAACACTAACAACCAGGTCCACACCACTTGCATAATCTTCCTCCCGAGCCTTGACCATTCTGGCAGTCCCTGGCAAAGTGGCCCGATTCGCTGCACTTCTGACATTGTATCATGGGCCTTCCTTTACCATCATACTGTGTAATGTCCACGATTTAACCCTACGCTCTTCAATTGGTTTTAGCCTATTTTTGGAAACTCGTAGGCTAACCAGAATTGGAAATTAGGGTTTCCTATTTTTTAGGAGGTTTCAGATGCAGTTTTGAAGGCTTGCATGCGAGAGTTTTTGATGCATGTCTCGTGGAGCTTTTTGGGTTTTTGGAGAGCTTCGGAATGGTGCAACATGCATCTCCATCTGACAACCTTTTCAGGCACTTACTATTTATATTAAGTCATGTTCGCTTCCCGGTTTGTGTTCAGAAGGTGTTTGGAAACACATACTATTTATAGTAAGTCATGATACTGCTCAGTTGGTGTTCAGAGGAAGTTTTGCAAACTTACTAATTATAGCAGTTTGCTATTTTTGGTAAGTCTATCTTTTAGCAGTATCATTCTAGCAACAACTCAATCATTTGCAGTTCAGTGTGGTTGATCAGTTGGGCTTTCTGATGGTTTTGAATTTAACTTACTATTTTTGGCATTCGCTATTTTTAGTAAGTCCATTTATGGTAGTGGCATCATCATCAACTTGGTTCAGCTTGGCAAACGTCAGTTTGCTAATTTTAGCAGTTTGTCAGTTGCAGCTTGGGCATTGCTCTTGGCTACCTCTTTGGACTAAGTTCTATACTTAGTCAATTTTATGTTCTGAAGTTGTACCCCATGCCTAGGCTTGATGACTTCAAGTCATTTTTAAAAAGGGGACATAGAGGGGTTGATTTGAGCATTTAGTATTTATATTAAATGTTTTATTGTGCAACTTAAAGGTGGACGCCTAGAGGATGATAAGTAATGTTTTATTAATTCTAATAAAGTAAATGCTTGAGAAGTGGCGTCCCTTGGAGGAAATTGAAGAGTTTCTTGGGGGAGTTTCATGTTGATTCATTTTCCAGCTGAAGAGTCTATTTATTGATGCATTGCTCATTCATTCTCATCTTTGGAAAATATTGTAAAGTTATGCTGTTGGTTTGAAATCCAGAATCCGGCTAAGGGAAAGCTTAGCAAATTTACTCGAATCTTCGAGCCTGAAACTATGGTTCCCTAGATGGTGATTTGAGAGTGTACTTCATCCAGAAGTACATATTGAGCATTACTGTAGAGTTTGGGTGAGATATTTCTAGTTTTCATGTTGCTGGCTATTGTTTGGCTGAAGGAGATATTCATATACAACTTTTGGTATGATTTTTATTTGCTTCTGGGTATTGAAGCAATGGATTTCTATGGCATGGGCGCCCCTTTCCATGCAATTTCAGACTTTAATTTGAAGTTTTTGATTTTTAAATAAAGTTCGCCCCTTTTTGAGGCCGTACCTTGCCTAGGGCTGCCTTGGAGTTCGTGTTTAATTATTTGGAGAACTTTTGATACAGTTTTGGTGTTGGACATTGGGCGCCATCCTCCTAGAAAGCTTTTGCAATTTATTTCAGGTCATTCAGAGGAGTTTTGAGGGTGCAATGGACATTTTGGTGATAGCATAGTTGCTGGTAATGCTTTTTCAGATTGCTGTTTTTTATATCAGACTTATTTCAATTTCTGATTTTGGTTTCTATCTTCAATAATTGAGAGATTATCAAGTGGGAGATCATCTATTTCATTGTGGTTTGTAAAGATTGTAATAACACTTGAAAATTGCAGTTGTTTTTCATTGTAAGACTGTAAATAGTAGTACTGTTTCAGTCATTTAACTTGTTGCATATTTTGATGTTAATTTTCACATATTTGTAACCCCTGGATGGTTTACCGCTAGTGTGGAGAAAGAACAAACTAATCTCTCATTTATCACCCACTGAAAAGTGGCGAATTCCCACTATTGAGTGGATGCTTGCCGCGGAGGATGAATTAGTTTGAAATTGTAATGCTCTTTGCGTCCACTAATTTAAGTGGTAGCGTGGAATCTCTCATGGATGGTTCATCGCCTCTTTCTGTTTTCAGTTGTATTTACTTTTAGTTATAATTCAGTTTCGTCTGCTATATGTTAGCATCTCACGCACACTGGGTCTTGTGTGCACATTCTTGGCGTTGAGTGTGTTTCATTTGGTTCTCTTTTGAAGCTAACGTTAATCAATTGGCGTAGTGCTGGTTTGTGTTGTGAAAACATTGAGAAAAAATTAAGGGGCACATTTAAGTGGTATCAAAGCCTGTTTTCCTGCCATCTTGTGAGTTTCAACGCTTCAGTTATCAAATGAGAGTCAGAGAAGACCGATACTTCATCCGAAAGTAGAACAAAGTTTAGTTTCAGTTTCAAAAGTTTTTGAAGTTGACACTTTTTCAGAGGTTTGAGAAACCTTGTTTTGTTAGATTAAGGTATGGCTAATGAAGAAGAGATGAAGTTGGCAGAGACACTTTATATGGCTGTAAAGAGTCTTGACAAAGAATTTGAGTGAAAGGATAATGAAGAGAACATTCTTCATTTATTAGAATAGTGTTTGAGGCAAGTGAAACAATCACCTTCGGAGGAAATGCAGTTGGCATTAGCTTCTGCAGTGACTCTTTTGAATCGGCCCTATTCGCTGAGGCATCCTGATGAAGAAGTAAATTTGCTGGTTACTTCATGTCTCAGTGAAGTGATGAGAATTTTGGCACCCTTAGTGCCCTATGATGATAAAACTATGAAGAGAGTTCTTCATATGTTCGTGGAAAGTTTTCAAGATCTTGATGAAACTGATAGCAATTAGTACTCCAGAAGAGCTACTATACTGAAGATCTTTTCAGAACTCAAAACAAGTGTGTTGTTGATAGATTTGGGTATGCAAGATCAAATATATTATTTGATCCATTACCTCTTCATTTCAACTTGGAGTGAACAAGAGGAGGATGTAGTTGCACCAATGAGACACATTTTAGTTTTGATTATCAATGAGATGGATGACATTCCAAAATCCGTCTTATCTTTCTTGCTTAACATTCATGAACAAGAAGGAAAGAATTCTTCTACTACTGGTATGATAATCAAAGATTTGTTCAAACAGTGTGAGGGAAAATTGAAGCCTCACTTGAAGAAGACAGAGCAAATAAATGAGGTGGTCATTAATGCAGAAGATAAAATGTTGTTTCTCAATGATTCTATGGATATACTTGTTGATATGTATTCGCCTACACATGAAGGGCTTATTGAAGACAAGAAGGATAGTCTTCAAAACAGCTAGCAATGATGAACCTCTACTTCATTTCAGTGAAGATGACATCAATGGTCATGGATTTGAATTGTTTGATCATCAAACTAAGCTCTTGGAGAAATATTCTCATGAAGATATCAGTTTTGTTGAGTGGGGAGGTGTCTCATTCAAAGAGTCACCATTCCAAGTGGAGTATGAAGGGCGGTTTCCCTTTGACCAAAATAATCAGCCTTTCAACATTTGGGATCCTGGTGTGAAAGTGCCTAATTTTGTTAAGGAACTTGTATGGGATAAATTTCCCTTTGGTCCCAATAAAGAGCAAAATTCAGATTTCACTGCAAGCTATGAGATGGGCATTGGAGGAGAAAATGTCTTCGACAAAGAAGCTTGCATCGATAAGCCCCATAATGAACCCTTTAAGATGGTTGCAACCACTAAGGAAGAATTTGTTGCTGCTAAAACTTTCAAGACATGCAATCAATAATGACTCATTGATCAAGTTGGGGGCTTCTTCAGTATATAATCAAGGAGACAGTGAAGGGGAAATGGAGCTTGAAGACCACAGGGCCCTTGATGACGAAGATTTTAAAGAGGTTATTAAATTCAAATCAGATTTACCACATCATGAAGCTGATTATAAACAAAGGCCTGAAGAATTAGTAGGATTTGATTCTCTTCATGACCTTGAGCATTTTTCAGTTGGTGGGTGGTGAAAAACAAGAGTCTTGGAGCAGCTATGGGGGCAACAAAGACAAGAAACAAAGTTCTGATTTTGAAATACAGCTGATCAACAGTTCACCATTCTTGCACTTTTGTGAGTGGAAAAAGGTTAATTCATGTTTTCCATTGAGTATGAGGTGCATGCCTTATTCAGATTTGATCACTCATATAGTTCGATTGAAGAGAGACGGGAAGGAGTTTGGGATGGAGTCACTCTCTTTAATCTGCAATTTATTAAAGACTTCTTAGTGATTATGAAATCAAAGTATCTATGCTGGATTAAAGATCGGGATTACGCCTACAAATTCACAAAGAATATCATTGGTGTTTTTCAAGGAAGTGAAAGAAAGGTTGATAAGCTTACCCTTGAGCTTGAATCAACGAAGTGCATGTTAGAGAATGCTCAGTTGGGTGTAATGGAGGTTGGAGACCAGCTAGCTGATTTCAAACATCTCATAGAATGTGAGGACGAGTTCTACTCTATGATTGATAATCCTCCAAGCTTGCTTGTAAGTGAATGCATAAGAGGTTTAGAGAATTCAGTCTCCATATGGGAAGTGTTGATTCATGACGACTTCCCCATTTTTGACACCAAGGTGTTGTCAAAACATGTTTTGGTAAAACATGTTGTTTACATGCCTGACAGTTTATCCTTTGGATTGAGTAATGTTCACACTAACCTGTCTTGGGAGATGGATTTGAAGACAATGTTTGTTTCAGGCTCCCTTGTTTTTGAAGCTTTCTTGGATAGACTTCAGTAGTTCACCAAAGAAGTCAACAATTTTTTGAGTGTGCATTTGGAGTTGATTGGCACTCAGGAATGTGTTGTGAATTTCTTCAGGGGTATGGTGGATCATTCTTGGTCAGGTATCTTTGTTTGGCACCCTCGATGTGGAATGAAAATCTTTTGGGTTGTGGTAGGAAGGTTCCTTGGAGAGAAATTTTGAGCAAAGAATGGTTCTTTGCTGTGATGGAACTGTTTGAATGGGTGTTCCCAGCTTCGAATCTAAGCAGATTGGTCAGATTGAATGAGAATTTTCAGTATGGCAACAACTGTTCTTTTCTTAGCATGTTGATTTCTCTTAGATCAGATGTTGAGTCATTCAATTTTGACTTGGTGGGCAGCTGGTATGCTCATATTTACACTTCACAATCTCTTTTCAAAGATGATTTTTGGCCTCAAGTAGGAAAAATGGTGATTTGAACTGATCAAAATTACTTTTTGGAAAGAGTTCGAGTTCTTTTCAGTGATTAGTATCTATGTTTGGGGCAGCGAGTTAGTAACTGATTTGGTTCACCAGTTGGAGACTCGTGAGGTGAAATTTGTAGGTTTTTCTTGGAGTCTCTTCAGTTATATCAGTTTACTTCAAAGAAGGCATTATACATCTTCATGGAATTTTGAGGATGTGATGGGGGATCTTTTTCAAGGAGTTGCTCTTCTCTTTGCAAGATGTGTTGGAAGAGTCACGTATGCTGTTGCGACTTTATTTGATGTTATGAGGAGTTATGTTGAGGAGCATGTTTGTGAGTTGAGTAGTATTTTCTTCTTAATGCTCTGGATTGTGTTTGACATTGGCTTTGCAGATTTTAACTCAGAGTTTTCAGGACACGAGATCCTGCAAGATTTTGATTTTAGTTCTTCCAAGCCTATCAGTTTGGATCTCAGATATGGTCACTCTTCGGAGTTACAAGAAAGATTAGAGCAGTCTTGGAATATTGCATATGTTTATGTGATCAATGTGGTGCAGCGTCAGCATGGTGGGTCTTTACAGAGATGTATTTGGGACCCTGGGATCCTACTTGGCATAGTAAGGATCAAACTTTTTTCTCGGAGTGCGGTGGCATTGTTTGAGGACAAGCAATTTTGGGAAGGGCGGACTGTAATGTCCCCGATTTAGCCCTACACTCTGCAATTGGTTTTAGCCTATTTTCAGAAACTCGTAGGCTAAGCAAAATTGTAACTTAGGGTTTCCTATTTTTTAGGAGGTTTTAGATGCAGTTTTGAGGGCTTGCATGCAAAATTTTTTGATGTATATTTGGTGGAGATTTCTGGGTTTTTGGAGAGCTTCAGAATGGTGTAACATGCATCTCCATCTGACAACCTTTTCAAGCACTTACTATTTATATTAAGTCATGTTGGCTTCCCGGTTTGTGTTCAGAAGGCGTTTGGAAACACTTACTATTTATAGTAAGTCATGATACAGCTCAATTGGTGTTCAAAGGAAGTTTTGCAAACTTACTATTTATAGTAGTTTGCTATTTTTGGTAAGTCTATCTTTTAGCAGTATCATTCTAGCAACAACTCAATCATTTGTAGTTCAGTGTGGTTGATCAGTTTGGCTTTCTGATGGTTTTGAATTTAACTTACTATTTTTGGCATTCGCTATTTTTAGTAAGTCCATTTATGGCAGTGGCATCATCATCAGCTTGGTTCAGCTTGGAGTTTGTTAGTTGCAGCTTGGGCGTTGCTCTTGGCTACCTCTTTGGACTAAGTTCTATACTTAGTCAATTTTATGTTTTGAAGTTGTACCCCATGCCTAGGCTTGATGACTTCAAGTCTTTTTTAAAAAGGGGACATAGAGGGGTTGATTTGAGCATTTAATATTTATATTAAATGTTTTATTTTGCAACTTAAAGGTGGATGCCTAGAGGATGATAAGTAGTGTATTATTAATTCTAATAAAATAAATGCTTGAGAGGTGGCGTCCCTTGGAAGAAATTGAAGAGTTTCTTGGGGGAGTTTCAAGTTGATTCATTTTCCAGCTGAAGAGTCTATTTATTGATGCATTGCTTATTCATTCTCATCTTTGGAAAATATTGTAAAGTTATGCTGTTGGTTTGAAATCCATAATCCAGCTAAGGGAAAGCTTAGCAAATTTACTCCAATTTTCGGGCCTGAAACTATGGTTCCCTAGATGGTGATTTGAGAGTGTACTTCATCCAAAAGTACATATTGAGCATTATTGTGGAGTTTGGGTGAGATATTTCCAGTTTTCATGTTGCTGGTTATTGTTTGGTTGAAGGAGATTTTCATATACAACTTTTGGTATGATTTTTATTTGCTTCTGGGTATTGTAGCAATGGATTTCTATGGCATGGGCGCCCTTTTCCATGCAATTTCAGATTTTAATTTGAAGTTTCTGATTTTTAAATAAAGTTCACCCCTTTTTGAGGCCGTACATTGCCTGGGGCTGCCTTGGAGTTCGTGTTTAATTATTAAGAGAGCTTTTGATACAATTTTGGTGTTGGACATTGGGCGCCATCCTCCTAGAAAGCTTTTGCAATTTATTTCAGGTCATTTGGAGGAGTTTTGAGGGTGCAATGAACATTTTGGTGATAGCGTAGTTGCTGGTAATGCTTTTTCAGATTGCTGTTTTTTATATCAGATTTATTTCATTTTTTGATTTTTGTTTCTATCTTTAATAATTAAGAGATTATCAAGTGGGAGATCATCTATTTCATTGTGGTTTGTAAAGATTGTAATAACACTTGAAAATTGCAGTTGTTTTTCATTGTAAGACTGTAAACAGTAGTATTGTTCTTGTCATTTAACTTGCTGCATATTTTAATGTTAATTTTCATATATTTGTAACCCCTGGATGGTTTACTGCCAGTGTGGAGAAAGAACAAACTAATCTCTCATTTATCACCCACTGAAAAGTGGCAAATTCCCACTATTGAGTAGATGCTTGCCGCAGCGGATGAATTAGTTTGAAATTGTAATGCTCTTTCCCCCCACTAATTTAAGTGGTAGCGTTGAATCTCTCATGGCTGGTTCACCACCTCTTTCTGTTTTCAGTTGTATTTACTTTCAGTTATAATTCAGTTTCGTCTGCCATATGTTAGCACCTCACCCACACTGGGTCTTGTGTGCACATTCTTGGCATTGACTGTGTTTCATTTGGTTCTCTTTTGAAGCTAATGTTAATCAATTAGCGTAGTGCTGGTTTGTGTTGTGAAAACATTGCAAAAAAATTAAGGGGCACATTTCATACTGTATCTTGTTTCTCGGACTTTTGTTGCTTCGGTAACCTTGAGGGGATGCATTGCTATTGTACTGGGGCTTCGGTGGTGTGTTTGGCGGTGTTGACAGTTCTCCTTGAATGAATAGTACTTGTGTACCCCTTTCTCTCAGATTGTATGGGCATTCCTTGACAGAATGTCCCATCACTTGGCACTTATTGCAGAACAACTTCTTCAGACAGTTCGCTTTCGTGTGACCTTCCCCATTGCAGTTCGTACACCATAGTCCTCTGGCTTCCTTCGTGCTCTCTTTATCAACCTTCAATTCTTTCATCATCCTTAGCATATCCTTCTAGAGTGCTTGCATCGTTTTTGACTCATTGTCGTTGTTGTCCGTACTCTCCTTGTCGTCCATCTTCTTTTTCCCTTGGGATGTTTTATTTTTTGCTTTGTATACCCATCGCCCAATTGTATGCTTCAGTGTACGACAATGGAGGTACGAATTTCATTTTCTTTCTTATTGACGAAAGTAAGCCCTTGATGAACCACCTTTTCTTTAGCCCGTTGACCGGCTGTGCCTCCAATTTCCCTAGCAAATCTTTAAGTCTCCGGTTATAGGTACGCACACTCTCATGCTTCCCTTGATCAGTATTGTAAATTTCTGCTAGAATCTCGTTGTCTTTGCTGAAGAGTTTGAACTCATTTTGGAATGCCTGCTTGAGTAATCTCCATGATGCCCTGTGTACTTGGTCCAATTCTGAGTACCAGTCAATGGCATTGTCTCTTAATGTTGTTGGAAATGCTTTCAGCTAGTGATCCAGATCATCCTATCCATTTGCTATACAAATTGTTTCACAGGTTTTAGAATGCCGTACTGGATCTTCTGACCCATTCCTTGTGAATTTCGGCAGCTTTTGTCGCTCACCTGATGGAGGCACCATTCTGCCCTGATACCCTCCTTGTGTATTGGACCTGACTGGACCGGTTTTCCCGCTACGTTCTGGTGCGTCACTTGCACTCTTGGCCACGTACAAGTCTCTCCCACATCTTCCGTCAGCGTCCTCGACACCTAAAGTCTCTTGGGGTTCACTCCGGTACTCCCTCTGCCTTGGGGTCTCAGGTTCAGATCTTCCAATCCTTAGCCCTTCGTCGTCGTCCGATATGGACAAATCCTGAATGCATCAGATGCTGCGATCGTGTTCTTCACTTAATTCATTTTCATTTTCACTGATTTTTTATCTTCCTACGTACGGAGTGCTGAAGGGTCTTGTTGTGACCTATTTCACACATAGCCCCATTGCAAATGGGGACCCCCAGTAGTTTGCTTTTTTAGGGTGTTGTCTTAGCATTGCAATTTCATAAGTCCATTTCTTTGAGAGTTTGGAGTTAGGGTTTTGAGAAATCATCCGAGTCAAATAGGGAATTGAAGATCAGAACAGTGTCTGGACGTGCTCAGAAGGTTCAGAGGACGAAAAACTCCATTGCTTAGGGTCAATTCTGACACCTTCCTATTTTTGTGAGATTATGCTTTTTTGCTTTTTGCTTTTTTTATTTTTTGGCACTTTGGGACCAATCCGGAAAGCAACTTTTTTGGCCTGCTTTTTGCTTTTTTCAGCTTTTTTGAAAGTTGACCTAGGATTGGGTCCCTCAGGTCATGGCAACAACGTTCTTATCTTCAGAATCAAAAATTTGTGTCTCCAAGTATAAAAAGCAAGGGAAAATCTCCAGGCGAGGTTTTGTTCCAGATGCTCCAGATAAACGTGAGGTGTTGAGCAAAAAATTCATCCAAATGTTAGGCAAGGCAATGTCTAGGCCATCCACAAGTTCGCCATGGTTTGAAGAACATGGCCTACTAATCTACAAAGTCTGCTTTGGTCAAAATGGCACAAAATCATCAAGTCCGCCTAGAGGAAATGTGAAGATGGCTGGACAAAGGTGAAGTCCGCCATGGATATTGTCCAACCAACCGTGAAATCCGCCCAAGCATGGCTGGAAAACCTCAAACTCTGCCCACACTTGGCTGGCAACGCACAAAGTCCGCCCAAACATGGCTTGTTGAGCCTAAAGTCCGCCCAAGGTAGGGAATGGCGTGGGATTGGCAAAGTCTGCCCTAGAACAAAGAGAGGGGCACAACACCTACCAAGTCCACCAAGGCAAAGAGGTAGCATGGCACAAGAAGGTCAAAGTCTGCCCTAGCCATGTCCAAGGACTCATGAAGTCCACCCTAGCAATGTCCAAGAGCACTCCAACTTCGCCCTAGCACAAAGCAAAATGACTAAGCCATGTTAAATCCGCCAAGAAGGAATCAAGGGGAGATGGCAAAGGATGTGCCAAGTCCGCCATGCTTTGGCATGACATTGCCAAAGTCCGACCTAAAACAAATGTGACATGAACATGTCCAAACAACAACAAAGTCCGCCCAGCTAGAAAGAAAAGTCACACAACACCATGAAGTCCGCCTAGGTAAAATTAGCATGAAGACGATCAAGTTCGTCAAAAAGAGAAGGAAAATGACATGAAGAATAAGAAGTTTGCCATGAATAAAATGAAAGTTCGCCATAATTAAAGGATGATCAAGTTTGAAGAGGCTGGAAAATTAAAACTTAACACTTAGAATATTTTTATATTTTTCCAACACTTAGAAGAAATTTTCAAAATATCCAACACTTAGGAAAATTTTCAAACTCAAGAAGAATCTAGAAGATTCCGGGCCAACTCGTTCAAAGAAAGGATATTTTGGCTAAGGGTGGCGCCATGGTGAAAATTAGAAACTTTCTCTTGAAAATTTTCAATGAAGATTAAGTTGCCATTTTGGAGGAAATAAATCAGTCTAGGTTCGACGAATCTAAGAAAAAACATGAAGTTGCTAAAATCATCGAACTCTTCAGCTCTATATTAAAGTTTAATTTGTCACTTTCAATTCATTCTCTCCAAAGT
The DNA here is from genome assembly GCA_007115665.2 of Sequoiadendron giganteum. NCBI lineage: Eukaryota > Viridiplantae > Streptophyta > Pinopsida > Cupressales > Cupressaceae > Sequoiadendron > Sequoiadendron giganteum. The sequence continues at coordinate 362,947,153 of CM021107.1, read as the reverse complement.
TCGATTGTGAGATGGTTTTGGCTCTCTTAGGGTTGCAAAAGATAAATTTTTGAAGGATTTTTGAGAATAAAGTAACATTTCTGAGTTGAAGGACATAATTTCCAAAAACTAAATTTTTTTTGAGTTAAAGACAGAATCAAAGGCAGATGTACAGTCAAAAATATAGTTTCAAAGGTTCAAAATCTGAGTTTGACTGATTTCTTTCATCCTTCTTCTGACTTATTCACTTATTCTTGCGAAATGTTCTTAAGTGTTTAGCAAAATTCTTCCATTTTCAGTCTGATTTTTCACAAAATTTAGCTTTTTGATAGATTGAAAGAGAATTTTTCGAGCAAAAGGTCCAAAAAAATCAGAATTAGGATTTTAAAAGTGATGTCAATTTTCTTCATGTTTGCTGCAAGTTGATGACCACCAAAGGAGGACCTTCAAGAAAAGCTCAAATGAAGTTCGCCAATAAAGGATTGCAGTCGGAGTCAAAGGTCAATTCCAAGTGGAAAAATGTCACAGACACCAACCTCGGGCACGTGGATTCCAAGGATTTCAAAAGGAGAATGTATGGGCAAGATGGACTCTTGCCAACACCTATTGCTCGTCGGATGATGAAAAAAATGGCATTGTCCAAGTGGTTGGATTTCCACCGGCTATGGAGTGCACCGAGTTGATGATCGAGTGTGCCATACATTACAATGCACCAGAAAGATAAATTATTGTGCCAGATGGGAGAGTATTGGCTCACTTTGGAGAGTTAGCCATTCAAGAGGCATTTGGGATACCAAATTACAACCGGACTTCCTATAAATTTATAAAACCAAAGAAGACACCAAAAAACTTTATGAGGACTAGCTTGAGCTCTGTGCAACAAATGTCAATAAGTTATGGTTAGAAAAGCCAAGGCCATCCCTCAAGAAAGTGCTAAAGAAGTTGCTTCGTACTGACTTCAAAGAGGAATATGGTGACATCATTTTGTTGTTAGACAGAGTAATGGGTAGTCCTCAGGGTACGCCATTTGAAACCTGGATGTACTATTTTATTGATGAGATTATTTCAGGTGTTAAAATGTTCAATTGGTCTTAGATAATCAGTGATAATCTTAATGAACGGCTAAAAAATCTGGAAAGGACGAAGTCCTTTTACATGAGCTCCTACATTGTCTACTTGTTGTCTAGAAATTACAGATACACAGGATTGATATGCAGAGGCGTGGTAGGTAATGGCGAAAATGAGTTTAAGTCCTATGACTGTTATCCACAATTGTAGCTTAGCGAGAAGACCCATTTTAGAAGGGTAAATGATGCCTTCTTGATGTACATCACCAGGACATTGCAAGGAGGAACTCATAAGGGGCTCACTCAGGAGGCCAAGAGCTTGATAAGCAAGTATGGATCCTGGTTTATCCAGTATCCAAGATTCATGTATATAAGAGTTCAAGGATTTACCAGATGTCCTTACCGACTTCCGATTTACCTTACCAACAGAATGGTCTTGCTTGAAGTCCTTAGACAATTGGAAACATGTCATGGCTTCTAAAGAATAAAGCAGAAAGCAGCCATTTTCTTTCCATTTTTCATTGAAAATATGCTGGAGTCTTGCCCAACGACACAGGCAGCTCAGAGTGCCAGGTTGGAAATGCAGTGGTATCCATTCACATTTTACAGGTCCAAGGCTGATTTCAATCCTCACAACCATATTGGGTCAGTGAATGGAGAGAAGTACAGATATAGGGTAGACCTGGAGGATTTTTGGGCAAATGCTGTGGATGAGTTCGATATCAAGAAAAGACTATGGTCTAGATTGCCAGTAAGCTTGATCAAAACAACCGAGCTTTTCCGTGTGCCTGACCAGTTAGAGGATAATGGAGAATATGTTCAGCCGCGCTTTGATGAGAATTGGCCTCTTCCTCTTGTGAAATGGTCAGAACTAGAGCTCGTAGATCTAGCCACCTTGATGTAGCCAGTTGTTAAGTACTCACAGTGGTGGGTTGATCAGCAAGTCCAGGGGCTAAGGTGAAGAATTTTGACCCTCACTTATAACTTGATGGGCGAAATGGAATCATATTCTTCGAATGCAGGAGCATCCCAAAGTGTTGGACTAATTGAAAGCACTAATTCCAAGAAAAGGAAGGAAGCAGTTGATGGCTCCACAAGGTCGAAGGGGAAGAAAATTGTAAACAAGGAACCTATTCAGAAGAAGCAGAGATTAGAGCCATCCCATTCTGCCACGTCCAAGAATGTGAACGAGGTATTAACTATTGAGGATGAATCATTGGCTGAAATAAGGATTCCTTCTCCAGTCCATGAGGAAAATTTTGAATCAATCCAACAGGAAGATGATGAACCCCCATCTCCTACAGGCACGAAAATACTTGAATCAAAAAAATGAGATGGATATTCTGGATGAGGAATTTCAAGAGGGAATGACTTCTGCTCTTAGAGGAGTTCAGGATATTCCATGTGAAGAAAGTAATCAGGAAGAGGAAGGCATTGAGCAGCCTACAATTCCTAATTGGTTGAAAGAAAGGTTGAAAATAAAAGCACCAGTGGAGGTTCAAGAAGAAGATGATACTGCTGATTTGTTGGCTAGATTAGGGAAGGTTATTGAAAAGAAGTCAGCCAAGAGGTTTTCAACAATCCAGAGAGATTGAGCCGACCGTCGTTTAGTGCAAATTGTTGTACCAACAGTGGACAAGGCAAAGGAAGATATTACTCTTCAGGAGTATGCAATCACTACTATCGACTTGGAATCAACTACAAAGGGTCAAGAGGTTGAGGACTTAGACAATTCAGTCGCTTCCTTGAAGGCAAGATTGGAAAAGGAGGTAGGAAAGAAAAGAGAATACAAAAAGGAAATTGAGCGCTTGAAGGAATATATTCAGCACTTGACCAAACCTCTTAATCAAGGTAATTCAGTGGCTCCTTCACTTTTGAATTCTTCGCAGGAAGCAATCAAAGATTTTGAAAAAGAAATGGTAACAGCCAGAGAAACCAAGGAGTGGATGGCGAGCAAAAGTGAAGAAGCAACCGCATTTGTGGAAAGACTAATATTGGCCTATGGACAAACTTCTTCTTTGCTTTCTAGAATTGTAGTCATGGTGGAAGCATGGGATAACCTTCAGAATGTTTAGGATAGAATTATCTCGTGCCTTAGAGTGTTGAAAAGAATTCCAAAGCAGGAATTGATTGATGGAAAACTAATTGCAGGAGGGGTTGCATATGATTTCAACACTTGGTATTGGGCATTGGTTGCATGAAGCGAGGTCTTAGAAAAAGTGAAGGCCGATGGTATTAGAGCTGAGGAACAGATAAGAGAGATTTAGAATAAGATTTTCCTTGTAGTTGCGAATGTATTTGAGAAGGAGACCATCCGAGAAAATGATATGCAGCTGGAAAGTCTAAAGCTCAGAATTCAGGAGTTTTTCTTCGCCATCACTGGACCAGTCCTGAAGCAGAATTTGACTAAGGCATCAAATTTCTTGTCCATCCGGGATGCCTTCCAAAGACAGGAATTGGAATGGGAGATTGCTTTTGCCGTGTGTGTAGATGACTTGGATGGATTGGAATTCAAGGTGAATATGCTGCCACATGTCACGATGGAGGTCAACCCGATGGTGTCCAGATTCATTGAACATACTGCCACCCAAGAGGATAAGGATGCACTTCCTAGAAGATAGCTCCTCGTGCCACTTGTCCTCCATGTGCTCGCTATTGATGTTATTTTGGGAAACCCTAATTAGGGTTGTTGTGTCTTAATCTCTGTTGATCTTAGATTGATCTCGGCCTTTAATTAGTTTTTTCAAAACTCTATATAAACTCCTATTCTCTCATTTCATAGTGTGAAGAGAGTTTTATGAAATTGTTGCTTAGAGCTACTTGGATAATAAAAGTTCATGTTGCAAGTTTGCTTTGAATCCTTCTTGTTAACGTGGTTGCATGGTTGCATATCTCCTTCAACATAGAATAAATTTAGAATAGAATTTGATTTGCACGCTTGTTAGATGAATGAAAGATTTGATAGTATAGATTGGTGAAACTCTTGCTCATACTTTCTTTGAATGAATGATTTTTGTTCAATGTGTAAAGTTAGCCTGAGCCTATATTGTGGATGCTTTAACTTCTACTTTGAATAAAATATTGTTCTATTGATGGTATTATTCATTGTATGAAAATATTGAGCACAACCCTAGAAGATTGCACTTACTTTGTGTAGTTGTCATTCATGTGGCGAAACAAAGTGTTGTTATTGGTTTCACCTAGTCTTTACCGACTCTTGAGTTCTTAGAAGTAGCATAAAACTTCTAAACCCTTATCTTTTTTTTTCTTTCTTGAAATTCCAAAACTGAAAAAAAAGAAAGAGCATTTACTGTCAAACTCGTCTAAGTCCTAACTTGTGAACGATTTTTAAGTGTAAATCCCCCTTGTATTTCAGCATACATAACCAAGGAAGCTATCCAACATAAAGTTGCCTGTTCACACATAAACCTTGGAGTTGCCATGTGGTCTTTCTTGCAATATTGGCACACGTAGTGATTTTGTTCAAGAGAGGGTAGAGTGTCCTTGACATTTTATTCTAATGTTCGGTGAATGATAAAACGTACACCAACAGGTCCTTCGCCCCTTCAACAAAATTTTGATATGCTCTTCCGATAGATTGGTCTATTTCCTCAAGATTTTCATGTGCTCTTCTAATACTTTGGTTTATTTTAGTTAGATCCTTATTAAATTCTTTATCAATTTGTCTCAGTCTTTGTCGTTGGTTTTCTTGCATAAAGTCGCCTGTTCACACATATAAACCTTGGAGTTGCCATGTGGTCTTTCTTGCAATCTTGGCACACGTAGTGATTTTGTTCAAGAGAGGGTAGAGTGTCCTTGACATTTTATTCTAATGTTCGGTGAATGATAAAACGTACACCAACAGGTCCTTCGCCCCTTCAACAAAATTTTGATATGCTCTTCCGATAGATTGGTCTATTTCCTCAAGATTTTCATGTGCTCTTCTAATACTTTGGTTTATTTTAGTTAGATCCTTATTAAATTCTTTATCAATTTGTCTCAGTCTTTGTCGTTGGTTTTCTTGCTCGTGTAGCCTGAGCGATCGCCAAACCTTCTCCTCTTAAGTTTTGTGCTCGATAGGTACTCGGTTCTTGTCTTTGTTAGGCTGTACGGGCATTAAAAGTTGTTCACGCGATCATTGGTTACTGGGAGTACGTCTCTGTCTAGTGTCTTGTTCCTCCTCTTCTCGTTTGGTTCGTTCTTCGTACTGCTGCAATATTTGTTGCCTTCGGCGTTCCTGATCTCTCTCCGCCCATAGATCTTGAAGGATGATGAAGTGGCGGGCCAGCAATCTTGGTAGACGGTTGAGGAGATGGTCAACCGTCGTTCACTTCCAGTCTGTCCCAAATAATTGCCTCAGGGATCTCTAGCCCGAGGGCTTCCCTCCGTACTTGATCTCTTAGTGATATATTGCACAGATTCACCAAATCTTGTGTCAACTCATCTTCTCTTTCTTCATTAGTTTCTACAGGCTCTTCCGCCGATCGTCCCATTACGCTGCCATCATAATGTCGAGTGATTCCCTAGTCCGCTTAGGCAATGGTGCCAAATGTTTACTCGTCGAGTGCTACTTGTATTACAGTGTAAACTAATGTGCAAAATAACATTGAAGCATAGAAATCATTCACAAAACAATTGCATAGAAGGGTATTTCAGATTATTATTCATATGGCTGCAGTATTACAATTCATCACATTTGTGCTAGTCTTCGAATACAACACGCTTAGTACTATAAATAGTTAGCTGATGTCGATTGAGGATACCTATTGGTATACGTTTTATCATTCACCGTCTAAAATGTCAAGGACACTCTACCCTCTCTTGAACAAAATCACTACATGTGCCAAGATTGCAAGAAAGACCACACAACAACTCCAAGGTTTATATGTGTGAACGAGCGACTTTATGTGGGATAGCTTCCTTGGTTATGTATGCTGAAATACAAAGGGGACTTACGCTTAAGAATCGTTCACAAGTTAGAATTCAGACGAATTTAACAGTAAACGCTCATTTTTTTTACTTTTTTTTTTGATTTTCAGTTTGGAACGTCAAAAAGGGGAAAAAGGATAAGGGTTTAGAAGTTCTATGCTACTTCTAAGAACTCAAGAGATGGTAAAGACTAGGTGAAACCAATAACAATACTTTGCTTGGCCACATAAATGACAACTACATTAAGTAAGTGCAATCTTCAAGGGTTGTGCTTAAGATTTTCATACCATGAAATAATACCATCAATAGAACAATATTTATCCAAAGTAGAAGTTGAAGCATCCACAATATAAGCTCAGGCTAACTTTATGCATTGAACAAAAATCATTCATTCAAAGAAAGTATGAGCAAGAGTTTCACCAATCTATACTATCAAATCTTTCATTCATCTAACAAGCATGTAAATCAAATTCTATTCTAAATCTATTCTATGTTGAAGGAGATATGCAACCATGCAACCACTTGACAATTAGAAGGATTCAAAACAATCTTGCAATATGATGTTTTATTATCCAAGTAGTTCAAAGCAACAATTTCATAAAACTCTCTTCACCCTATGAAAATGAGAGAATAAGAGTTTATGTAGAGTTTTGAAAACAAATGAAAGGCTGAGATCAACTTAAGATTAACGGCTGAGATCAAGACACAACAACCCTAATTAGGGTTTCCCAAAATAACATCAACAACAAATGCATGAAGGACAAGTGGCACAAGGAGCTATCTTCAAGGAAGCGCATCCTGATCCGCTCGAGTGGTAGTATGTTCAATGAACCTGGACACAATCGGGATGACCTCCATCGTGACATGTGGTAGCATATTCACCTTGAATTCCAATCCATCCAAGTCCTCAACACATCCAACAAAAGCAATCTCCCACTCCAATTCTTGTTTTTGGAAGGCATCCCGGATAGACAAGAAGTTTGATGCCTTAGTCAAATTTTGCTTCATGACCGGTCGAGTGATGGCGAAGAAAATCTCTTGAGTTTTGAGTTTATACTTTCCAGCTGCATATCATTTTCTCGAATGATCTCCTTCTCAAGTACATTTGCAGCTACAAGGAAAATCTTATTCTGAATCTCTCTCATCTGTTCCTCAGCTTTGATTCCATCAGCCTTCACCTTTTCCAAGACTTCGCTTCGCGCAACCAATGCTCAGTACTAAGTGTTGAAATTATAAGCAGCCCCTGTTGCAATCACTTTTCCATCAATCAATTCTTGCTTTGGGATTCCTTTCAGTACTCTAAGGCACAGGATGATTCTGTCTGGAACATCCTGAAGGTTATCCCATGGTTCTGCCATGATTGCAATTCTGGAAAGCAAAGAAGTAGTTTGTCCATAGGCCAATATTAACCTTTCCACAAATGTGGCTGCTTCTTCACTTTTGTTCGCCATCCACTCCTTGGTCTCTCTGGCCGTTACCATTTCTTCTTCAAAATCCTTGATTGCCTCCTACGAAGAATTCAAAAGTGGAGGAGCCACTGAATCGCCCTGATCAAGAGGCTTGGTCAAGTGTTGAATATATTCTTTTAGACGCTCAATTTCCTTCTTGTATTCTCTTTTCTTTCCTACTTGTTGGTGTACGTTTTATCATCCACCGAACACACAGAATAAAATGTCCAAAGACACTCTATCCTCTCTTGAACAAAATCACCGCATATGCTAAGATTGCTAAATCATATGGCAACTCCAAGGTTTCTTTTGTCAGGTCTTGACGTGTGGATAAGCTCAATGGGCGTTGTGATATGCTGGTAATACACAAAGGGACTTACGTTTATGAATCATTCACAAGTTTAGGACTTAGAGGGATTTAACATTTAATGCTCCGTGTTTTTGGGATTTTCAATTTGAGATTTCAAAAAAAGGTGCAAAAGGATAAGGGTTTAGAAGTTCTAATCTATTCCTAAGAACTCAAGAGACGGTAAAAATTAGGTGAACTGGTAACCACGCTTTGCTTTGCCTCCCTAGGACAACTACACAAAGTGGGTGCAATCTTCAAGGAGTGTGCTTATGATTTTCACGTCTTGAATAAGTACCATCAAATTGAACAATACTCATCTAGACAAAAGTTAAGCATCCACAATTATAAGCTCAGGCTAACTTTACGCATTGAATAAAAATCATTTATTCAAAGAAAGCATGAGCAAAAGTTTCACCAACCAATACTATTAGATCTTTCATTCATCTAACAAACATTCAAATCAAATTCTATTCTAATTCTAATCTATTGTTGAAGGAGATATGCAACCTTGCAAACCACTTAACAATAAAAGGATTCAAAGCAAATCATGCATAAGAGCTTTTATTATCCAAAGTAGCTATACACAACAATTTCATACTACTCTCTTCACAAAATGAAAATGAGAGATCAAGAGTTTATATAGAGTTTCTGAGAACAAATGAAAGGCCAAGATTAAAACAAATTAACGGCCAAGATCAAGACATATCAACCCTAATTAGGGTTTCAAAAAATATCACAACATTAATTGCATGAAAGACAAGTGGCGCTAGGAGCTATTTTCAAGGAAGTGCATCCCTATCCTCTCGAGCAGCAGTGTGTTCAATGAACCTGGACACGATCGGGATGACCTCTTCCATCGTGACCTATGGCAGCATGTTTATTCTGAATTCCAGCCCGTCCAAATCTTTAGCATATACAACAAAGACATTCTCCCATTCCAATTTTTGTTTCAGGAAGGCATTCCGGATAGACAAGTTCGCCACCCTAGTCAAGTTCCGTCTCAGAATCGGTCCTGTGATGGAGAAGAAGATTTCCTGAACTCTATACCTTAGATTTTCCAGTTGCATGTCATTCTTTCGGATGATCTCTTTCTCAAACATATCTGCAGCTATGAGGAAAATCTTATTTTGAATCTCTTTGATCAGCTCTTCAACTTTGACTCCATCAAACTTCACTCTTTCCAAGACCTCACTCTGTGCTGTCAATGCCCAATACCAAGTGTGGAAGTCATAGGCAGTGCCTGCTGCAATTATCTTCCCATCAATCAACTCTTGTTTTGGAACTCCCTTCAACACCCTAAGGCATGGAACGATCCTATCTTGAATGTCCGGAAGGTTGTCCCAAGCTTCTGTCACAACAAGTCTGGAAAGCAATGAGGAAGTCTGTCCATAGGCCAGTGCCAATCTCTCCATGAATGCAACCGCTTCTGTGCTTTTACTCACCATCCATTCCTTAGTTTCCTTAGCCGTGACCATATCTTCTTCAAAGTCCTTGGCCGTTTCTTGTGAGGAGTTTAGAAGAGGAGGAGCTACTACATCGCCTTGATTGAGAGGTTTGGTCAGGTGTTGAATGTACTCCTTCAGGCGCTCAATCTCCTTCTTATATTCTTTCTTTTTTGCTACTTCCTTCTCCAATCTTGCCTTGATGGTAGCGATTGAGTTGTCCAACTCTTCAACCTCCTCGCCTTTCGTCGTTGGACCCAAGTCAACAGTGGTGATTGCATACTCATGGGGAGCAATATCTTCCTATGGCTTATCTACTGTCGGTACTGCAATCTGCACTAAATGGCAGTTGGCTTTGTCCCTCTGGATTGTGGATAATTTCTTGGCGGGCTTCTTTGCGGTGACATTTTCTAACCTAGCCAAGAAATCTTCTGTGTCATCTTCCTCTTGAGTCTCAACTGGCACCTGTATCTTCAATCTTTCCTTCAACCAGTCAGGAATTGTGGGCTGTTCGATGCCGTCCTCTTCCTGAGCATTTTCTCCACCTGGAATATCCAAAATTCCTCTAAGAGCGGAAATCATTCCCTCTTGAAATTCCTCATCCTAGATATCCATTTCATTCTCCGAATCGAGTATCTCTATGCCTGTAGGAGATGGAGGCTCATCATCATCTGGCTGGATTGACTCAATATTACCCTCATGAATCGGAGAAGGAATTCTCATGTCGGCCAACGACTCATCCGCAGTGGCTACTATGTAACAACCCCCAAACTGGGTAATTAAAATTTTTCTACTTTCACAAATAAAATACAAGGAAAGACATACATAATGATAAAGTAAATAAACTTTTCTTTTCTTTCTATTGCAACATTTCATATTAAAGAAACAATTGACACAATACATCATTATTTTCCTTTCCAAGTAAATAACAGAGTACACAATACATCATTACTTTTCTTTCTAAATAAATAACAGAGTAAGAATCCTTACAAGTATAAAATAGCTCGGAAGCTTTTGAGCAAATAGGAATAAGACGGTCCAGGTTCTTCTCTTTCGAACCTTGGTTCATCAGAAGTCTACTGTGGAGGAGAAACATCACTCAGGTGCTTTTCCACCAACCATGGACTTATAATGCGGTCCACCGCACGTTTACTGTTAAGTAGACGACCCTCCCTTCTACGAAGAGATTGGTTGGGTGACCGGTTTTGTTGTAACCAACTGAGCATAGTGTGGTGTCCTACATAACTAAATCCTTGTAACCCCACAATCTCAATCTAGTATGTAATCTGGACGACGGTGAACTGATAGTGTAATCGTCACACAGTCTAAGTGGACGTAGGTGTACTACACTACTTTGGCCAAAGTGTTTCGGCAGTATTAAACTGACGGTCATCTATCACGTGCACTAAGTCAGGTTCAGTTTGACTTGAGGCTGTCTTATCCTACGCATAGGCTAAGTCCTTTACCATGGGTAGTCAATCACCCCAGACCTCCTACATCAATCTACCTAATTAAGAAATGAAAAGTGGTCAACAAGTGTCCCTTAGGTAACTCCTATCCTCGAAATCTTTATCCATGGAGTACATAGCTTTTCCCAGTTAACCTACTAACTTTAAGCTTTAGACTAACCTTGGAACTGGTTTCATCCTGGCCCTAGTAATAAATAGCTAGTTCCCTTGTTTCCTTTATATAAGGAGATCAAACAGTATACACATAAGTGCAATCAAACAAATTCCCTTTCCCAACTGAAGTGGAACAACAGTTTCCCCTTTTCCCTTATATTTAAATTGTACATAAGACTTTTCCATAACACGCAGTCAAGCCATTCCTTTATAATGCAGACAATCTATTCACTTTAGTCTATGCAGTCACAAACAGGAAGTTGATTTTCTCTTTTACTTGACTGGTCTAGTTTATTCTATAATACAAATTAATGCACAAGTTAACATGTAGTTTCATCTAATTACAAACTAAACAGAGATATTAAGAAATAACTATCATGCTTGTTTCCTTTAGCTGGCCTCCTTGCTGCTTGTGAATGCTTCTGATTCTGTAGTAGCAGTCTAGCAACTCCTTTCTTTAATTAATCTCACTCTCTTACTGTTCCTTCCAGATTCTAATCTCAGAATGGCTGGAGTATATTTCCTAGTAATGCTGGTTACTACTTCTCTCAAATCTAATTCTACAGTAGGTATGTGTATGCATAGTTGGAAAACTCGCCCCAAGAAAAAACTCGCCAAGCCAAAAATTGGAGAGTTTTTAAAACTCGGCAAAAACTCGGCAAAAAACTTTGGAACTTAAAAAATTGCATAAATTTCATTAGAAGCACATTTTTTTTGCAAAATTCAATGATAAGATGAATCCAATGAATCCATAAATGAGTACAAAAGTGTTTTCTATTAATTTTGATTGACTTCAATGCAAATTGATTACAAAATCGCATTCTTATGCGGAATCCCGATGGCTAAAAGCCTAAAAGTCTAATACATGAAAGCAATAAAACTAGAACTAGAAGCAAATACTATACAGTAACTAAATACAACATGCTAGGCTTTCCTCTTCCCTAGTCTAGCAGTAGCTAGGGAAGAAGGGTTGGGTCCTCTAGCCCTCCCGAGTGTGCATGGTGGTGGTGGCGGTGATCGCACTCGCAGTGCTACTGCTACTGGCTCCTCGGCTGGCATGGAAGGCTGTGTTTGTGGCTCTGGCTGAATCTCATCGATATCCTCAAGAATGTCCTCCAACCCTACATCTCCTGATTCACCCACATCCTCCATTGCTTGTCTCTCAAAGTCAAGGATCTCGTCCGCGCTAAACAATGGAGGTTGCTCATCTCGCCCTGTCCAATCACTATAAGGATCTATCTCATCTAAATCAATAAGATCCAGTGATTTTTCTTCTACTCTCTTTGTGCGCAACTGAAGGTTGTATTGCACAAAGACAAGATCATTGAGGCGCTTTTGTGCTAACTTGTTCCTCTTTTTCGTGTGAATGGACTCGAACAAGCTCCAATTGCGCTCACAATTGGATGCACTACAGGGCTGACATAATACGCGGAGGGCAATTTTTTGAAGATGTGGGGTTTTTCCACCCCAATTTTTCCACCAAACCTTTGCAAAAAAATAAAATATCGAAGAGTTAGAAAACAAAGTCAAAGACTCAAAAGTCAAAAGTAAAACACATTTTATCAAATTATAAGATGCATGTGAAATAAACTTAAAAGTTAAAGACTCCCAATTATATACCTGGTGGCAAAGTGTTTCTTCCTCTAAGAGCCATCTCCGAAGAAAAGAGATTACCAGTTGCTTCCTTGTACATATCCAACTCGATGACGATGTGGTCTCTTGCTGCAACCTTGGATTCCATCCTTTGAAAGCATGTCATGGGCCCCTCCATAACCTCTCCATTAGGATCGGAGAAGCTCTCTGAGAAGAGATAAGAAGGGTTGAGGAAGTAACCTGCTGCATGGATGGGTTGGTGGAGTTGATTGTTCCACCTCCTATCAACAATTTCCCATATGGGATCAAATTTCAGGCTGCCCCCCATGTAGTAGCTTTTGATAGCCTCTTTTGGCCCTATTCATGGCTGCATAAATATATCCCATGGGGTTTTGATCCCCATCTACCAAGCGAAGGACTCTTACCAAGAGCTTCGACACCTAGATTAAAAATACAAAAAGATCAAAGTTAGAAATTTATAATGAAAGGCTTAAAGTTAAATTAAAAAAAAAAAAAAAATATTTATATTCAACTTGAGTTTAAAATTAAAATCAAAGTTTTGAAGTTACCTTCACGATCTCTGTAGCTTTTTGTGCAAACAAGGGGTCGAAGACTATTGTAGCAACTCTCTCTCCTTCGGGCTTCTTTGAATATGAGGAGTCATTCCATGCTCGACTCACAAACATTTGTTTTAAAAAGCCCAAAGAATCCAAAATGCTTTGCAACGTTATGAAAATCGTTGCAAACCTTGTGGCACCTGGTCTCACCAACTCCTTCCTTTGCGTATGATCTCTCATCAAGCTAAGAACCCAAGGGTGATTGTAGATAAATTTTGTGATGCTCCTTGCATCATCTACAATCGGTGCCACCCAAACAAGTTTGCCTATGTCCTCCAAAAGAAGGTCAAGGCAATAGGCCGCACAAGGTGACCAAAAGAGTGATGGATGTCTAATCTCAAGCATTCTTCCTGCTGCCACATACGTTGCTGCATTATCTGTGATAATTTGCACTACATTAGCAATCCCCACCTCCATCACAACTTCTTCCTATTATGTACACAATGTATCTGCAGTTTTTATCCTGTTGGAAGCATCTATCGACTTCCAAAACACAACTTCACCTTTGCAAGCAACCAAAAATTTAATGATGGTGCAGTTTCTCCCATCCGTCCACCCATCAGAAAGAATGGAGCAGCCATATTTCTTCCATTTATTTTTTTGTTCTTCAACCACTTGCATTGCCCTTTGGGTTGCATTTGTGAGCAACCTGCAGGTACAAAGTAAAATAATTAAATAAGTACAAAATTGTAAGTTTTAAACAAAAAATAGCTTCAATTCAACATAAATAATAAATAATAAATTAATTTGATTTAAAGAACATAAACTTAGCATAAAATTTAAGTTGACTTTCACTTACCTCCCACTCAAATCTTTGCGAGAAGGTGGCTTGAAGCCTTTTCCTGCAACTGTCAATGCAGTGACCATATTGTGCCAATAGGGACTAGTCGCCACATTAAATGGTATGTTATTGAAATACCAAAAGTCAGCACATGCCGACTCGGCATGTTGATGCACCTCCTTGTTCCACCCTATAGTCTCCAATGATACCTGTGCTCCTGGTGTGTTTCGAGGCACAAAAAATCTCTATGGGTTGCGTGAAGATGAAGGTGGTGGTGCCACTGACACTCTAGTCGAAGTCGAACTAGAGGAAATGGGGGGCCTAGAGGACAGTACAGTTGTGGCTGTGCTATGAATGCGAATCCGTGGACCACGAAGAGAGCCCACAATGCCAATATCTCCCTCCTCATCTTACTCTATCTCCATGTGCTCAGCCTCGTGCTCCTGAGTTTGGCCATGGGCATGCGCATGTCCACTAGCTATGGCAGCTGCTATGGCTTTTTTTGCCCTCTCCCTTCGCATTTTTCTTTCCTCGGCAATTGAGAGTAGTGCAAGCATCTCTCTTCTAATCTCTTCTTTGGGCTTCTCACAAGGCTTGGCATCACGCTGAGGAATGCCTGCAAGATGGTATTTGAGGCGATTTATGCCTCCATGATATGTTTTCTTGCACTCACTGCAAACAACTGTTCCAGGTATGTGCCCTCTCACACCATACTTCCATGTAGGGTCTCTAGCCCTTGCAGGACGAGTGCCTGGAACCCATGATGATTGTGTAGACGGGGTGGAACATGATGGGTGGGGGTGGAACCCGGTGCTGAACCAGAGCCAAAAGCCATTATAGTGTGTATTCAATGATCAATGATCAATCTACACACAAAAAATATGTACAACATATTAGTTTTTTAATACAAAAAAAATTAAAAAACAACCTAAATCATTAAAAATTTAAAACTTAAAAGATATAGAGCTAAATTTGATTTAAATTGATACAAATGTGTTTAAATGAATTATAAATTAACATTATTAACTAATCTTATCATTCTACACAAAAAATGAACCTAGGTCTGAAAATTTCAAAAACAGTGAAAAAAATCAGCAAAAATCAACAAAAGATAGTGATGAATCTTGTTTTTTGGATTCTAAATGCAAAAAAATTGTTTCTTTGTGCTCTATCATGACTTTTTTTCAATTTGGAATGAGTATTTTGCAAGAAGAATGAAAGAAAATGATTAGGCAAAAATAAAAAACAAAAACAAAAACCCTACCTGTGAATTGAATTTCTCTTCAAAATCCACACAAAATGGCGTTTGAATCTGCTCTCCTCGATGGCAAATCGTTGGAAATGATATCTCCTTGCTTGGGGGGGTTTTTAGCTCCTCACACAAAGTATCATGCAATTTCAAAATGAAATGAAACAGAAAAAATACGTTTTTAACTTTATGTTCTGCGCGGCCGAGTTTTTCTGTCGGACTTGTGAGTACTCGCCACTAAGTTTTTTCAAAAATTCGAAAAAACTCAGTTTTTGAGGTTGGCGAGTTAAACTCGAAAAAACTCGCTTTGGAAAAAAACTCGCGAGTTTTTCGCGAGTGTGCCAACTATGTGTATATGTATGTTTGTAGCATATAAAATTCACAGGCTTAACAGAATGGCAATGGTGAATTGTGGCTCTATAAAAGCAAATTCACTATTTAGCAATGGCAAGTTGTGAATTGTGGCTCTTTAAAAGCAAATTCGGAATTTAGCAATGGCAAGTTGTGAATTCGTGAAAATGATAAGGAAATGAACTCAATCTGTAGAATTCGGATTCTTATGCCATGCTACAGTTTTGGCATGAGAATCGACACCTCCCTTATTTGAAAATGTCAATCTTGCTGTGGCAGCAGTATAGTTACTTACCCAGCAAATTCAAGGTGAGTTGACCTTCATTCAGGAAGAATATTTCAAACAACACATGGTAAAATGTGGCTGAGTGACACCTATAGGCGTCCTCAGCAATGGCGTCCAGGACTAGCGGGGTTGTCATTCATTGCAGGAAAACGTCCATGGCAGTTGAGTCCCACCTGGCCAGGTTTTCAGGCTTTTCCACGCATTCAAAGTGTTGCATTTTTGCAACCCGCGACCTGGTCTCCTGTGCACGCGTATTGCAACAGCGCTCATTCATTTTACTTTGTTTAAAAGTTTCGACCTTTGCAAAAGGAAATATTGAAACTTGGCGTATTTCTCCCAGCAAAATTACGGTGAAAGGAATTAAATATTCAATGCAAAAACATAGCTTTATTTCCTTTGGTAAAAATATTCAATAATCACCACATGACTATAAATGTTTTAAGTCATTTATTTTCTCATGGTAAACTTTATATGTTTATTTACCAAATGACTTAGAAGTCTAAGTCTTTTATTTTCCAAAGATTTAATATTTAAAATATATATAAGTTCTTATATACATGTATTATGTATTATATTATATATAATTTATTATAGTTTTATTTCCCAAAATAAATAAATAAATATATATATATATATATATATATATATATATATATATATAAATAAATGTTTAATATTTAAATATACTTATATATGTCTATATATTTATTCCGGTAAGACTATAATAACATATATATTTATATAATATTAAATATATATATATATTTATCTATATATTTTGTAAATGTAATCAAATCTTCTAATAGATTGAGAGACTAAGGGTTCTAAAGAAATTCTAAGTGTAAGAATTCTACTCAAAATTCTAAGTCAGATTTTCGATTTCCAGATTTTACTTATATTGAATGTGCTGATTGTAGAACATTTATTGATTTCGATGTTTGCATATCAATGAAGGAACCAAGTTTAATACCTTAGAGACTCGCCTCTAAGGGATGCGTCCCTTTGGGCGTGCGGGTCTCTTAGACAGCCGACTAACACTCGGCTTTAACAAAACTTAACACATAAGTCCTCACATATATGGCAGACATATATCATATGAGTTCTGATTTTATTCAATGCAGATTTAAATCAACTTTTATTATTTTCGAATTTATGCATGCTTATAAATTCAACTAACTTATTTTTCCAGAAATATTTAAACATGAAGAGCTTTTGATCTTATATAAACGATGATGATGCTTAGCAATCATCGTTGATATCTGACTTAAGCTACCATTCATCAACATATTTACACTTAAATATACATATACACATTTGCATAAAATCATTCAAATACGTGTATTGCGAGCTAGTCAACATACTTTCAATATACCTATTCGTGCTAATATGTGTATATATGTTTAACTGTAAATTCAAGGCAATATAATAATGTTATAATAAAACATCATAGATAGTGTGTATATGTTTATAGATGTGTATAATCCATTTATATTGTCATGTGTATGTATCTGTATGTATGCCATGTCGACACATGCGTATGGCATCATAAATGCCCATCATACTTCTGTATCGCCATGTCATACATATTGATACGTACATATGAGTGATACATGTATACACATATACACCCTGCCTATGTTCATATATCAATTCACGTTTCACATTAAAGGTCACAGAACAGTAAGTCAGGTTAACAAGTAGCACCACTCACAAAGCACAAAGAAGTAATCCAAAACTCCTAAGCCTAAGGATGACTTATCAAGAAAAACCTATTTGACTCAGTTCCTCTACCCTTAGTGAAGTGTGTGTATGCTCAACTGATTTACTTTACCGGTTATCCGACCAAGCCCCTCTCCCGAGTGATGTCTCCCCTCCGCTTGGAGGAATTGTTCTTGTTCCTGCATCCATTGGCACAAAACCACGGTAGTTACTTGCTCATAACATTTTGCAGTATATAACTCAATTATAAAAACAAGACTAATTATCCTTCTTCATGCATTGCTTTATCCAAGATTAACATCAATCAAGAATATAGAATGAGTCAATCATAAAATGTAAAAAGATTCTTAAATTGATAACAAGGTTCAACACATTTTATTCATCCAAAATCTTCCTTAGAAACAGAATGCTCTAAGCATTGCTAAAATAGTAGCTATACAATTTCGGGGTGTAACATACTATCTAGTCAATATTTCTGGATGTGGCCGAATGAGATGGCACCACCCTCTGTTTAGTTTGAACAGGTTTTGCGTTTATAGCTGCCTTCCCCTTTGACCTGATGGAGTCATCAGCTGCCTCTTTCCTCTTCTTGGAGTTGGTGATTTCAATCAACTCAACACTGTGAGATGCTCCTGCATTCGAGGAATATGATTCCATTTCACCCAACAAGTCATAAGTGAGCGTCATCCTTCTTCGTCTTAACTCCTGAACTTGTTGGTCAACCCACCACTAAGAATACTTGTCCACCGGCCTCATTAAGGTGGTTAAATCCGTGAGCTCAGGCTTTGACCACGTCATAGAAGGAAGAGGCCAATTTTCATCAAAGCACGGTTGGACATATTCGTCGTCATCCTCAAGCTGATCAGGTACACAACAAAGCTCAGTCATTCTAATCTGGCTCACTGGCAATTTGGACCATAACCTTTTTTTGGCATCGTATTCATCTGCAGCATCTGCCCAAAAGTCCTCCAGGTCTTCCTTATGTTTGTACTTCTTTCCGTTCACGGTCCCAATGTGGTGATGAGGATCGAAATTATCCTTGGTTCGGTAAGTTGTGAACGTATACCATTGCATCTCCAGCTTGGCACTTTCAGTTGCTTGTGCCAACGGATAGGACTCTAGCATGTTTCCAATGAAGAATGGGAAAGTGATGGCCGCCTTCTGGTTTGACCTCTGGAGGTTTTGGTATGTCTCCAATTGCCTAAGTACCTCCTACAAGACCATTCTATTGGTAGGATAGATTGGAATTCGGTAAGGACTTCCAGTGAACCCTTGAATCCTTATGTATGTGAATCTCGGAAATTGGATAAACCGGGATCCATACTTACTGATCAGGCTCTTGGCTTCACGAGTTAGTCTCTCGTGAGTTCCACATTAGAAAAGCATCATTCTGAGCTGCAATTGCGGGTAACAGTCATAAGACTTTAATTCATTTTCACCATTGCCTACTACGCCTTTGCAAATCAGTCCTGCATATCTGTAAGTCCTGGCCAACAGGTAGACGATGTAGGAGCTCATGTGGAAAGATTTTGTCCTTTCCAAATTAATTAACTGCTCATGAAGATTGTCACTAATTATCCGGGACCAGTTGAACATTTTCATGCCTGAAGTGATTTCATCAATGAAGTAGTACATCCATGTCTCAAAGGGTGCGCCTTGGGGGTTGCCCATTATTCTGTTTAACAGCAAGATAATATCTCCGTATTCCTCCTTGAAGTCCGTTCGAAGCAGTTTCTTTGGCATCTTTTTGATAGAGGCCCTCGGCTTTTTTAGCCATGACTTGTTAATGTTTGCTGCCAAAGCTCGAACTGGTCTTCATAGAGCTTTCTGGCATCTTCCTTATTCTTGTACGAAGTCCGGTTGTAGATCGGTATGCCAAATGCTTCTTGGATTGCCAACTCTTCAAGGTGAGCTAATATTCTCCCGTCTGCAGCAATGATCTGCCTCTCCTGCACATTGTAGTGGATGGCGCACTCTACCATTAATTCAACACATTCTACAGCTGGTGGAAATCCGGCTGCTTCGAGTATGCCATTCCTCATCATCTAGAGAGCAATTGGTGTCGGCAGGAATCCATCGTGTCCGTACATTCTCTTTTTGAATTCTTTAAAGTCCACATTCCCAAGGTTAGTGTCTGTAATGTTTTTCCATTTAGAGTTGATTTTCGATTCTGGCTGGAGTCCTTTGCTGGCAAACTTCATCTGTGCCTTTCTCGAAGGTTCTCCCCTGGTGGTCATTAACCTGCAATGAATATAAAAGAATTTACATTAGTTCAGAGACTTTTAAATCTGGTTTTCTAGGGCTTTATTCGAAAGTTTTCACTTTCAGCTTGTTAGAAAGATAAAATTCTGTGAAAAAGCAAACTGAAAATGGGCGAATTTGGCCAAGCACTTGACAAATCTTTGCTAGCATGAGTGAATAAGACCGAAGAAGAATAGAAGAATTCATTCAATCCAATATTGAACCTTTGAAAAGATGCCTTGACTGCAAATTGACCTTTACTTCCGAAAATTTACTCTGAAATTCAGAAAAAAGCACGCCTTTAATTCAGAAATTTACTTTATTCTTCAGAAATTGCACCCTTCAGCCTGGAAAATTTACTTCTCCACTTAGAAAAATTACTTTGTTTTAAAAAAAATCTCCCTTCGAAAACTCTATCTTTCACAACTCTGAGAGAAAATAAAACTTTTACCATCGAATTTCAGAAGAATGATTTGAAAGAGACAAGTCGAACTTGTTATAAAGCTGGAGAAGTTGATGGTTTGAGCAACTTCGTGTTTTCTTTCTAAGTTCATCGAATTCAGACTTGTTTTAAAATGGCGACTTGATCTCTACTAAAGATATTCTAAGGAAAGATTCCATTTCTTTTAATCCTGGTGAGTTTCGAAAAGCCGTCCAAGTGTTGAAAATTTTTTAAATAAATTTTCCTAAGTATTGGAAAAAATATAATAAAATATCCCAAGTATTAAATTTTTCTTTCAATCTCTTTCACCCCTTTATTATTTATTTCTGGCAAAATTTAACTTTACCCATGGCTGAATTTATTATTTTCAAGTCATTTTATTTTTCTCTTCTAGCCAAGGCGGACTTTAAGACTAACTCGCCATTTTCCTTGGTGGGTGGACTTTGCTAATACTTGGACATTTTCAAGCATGGGGCAGACTTCATACTTGGCTGGACATTTTTCCTTGGTGGGGCGGTCTTGGCTAATGCTTGGATATTTCAACTTGTGTTTGCCATTCCTTCTCTAGGCTTGGGCGGACTTGGAAGTCTTTTTGCCGTTTTACATCTTTCCTCTAGGCACTTCATGCCTTAGAATTTTTTTTTATCATGCTTGAGGGCGGACTTTGGAGTTGCTTAGACATCTTTTATGCTAGGCGGACCTTGACTTGTCCATGCCAAGGGTGGACTTTACCATGCCTTGGACAATTCATGTGTGGGCAGACTTTGCTTCAGCCACACCATCCTCTCTAGGTAGGGCAAACTTGTTTAATACTTAGACCTTTTCCTCTTTGGCGGACTTCACCTTCAGCTTGCCATTTTTCTTTCCAAGGTAGGGCGGACTTCAAACTTTCTTTGCCATCCTTCTCTTTTGCAGACTTGGAGGCTAGCTAGCCATGGTTGGGCAAACTTGGCCAAAGTCTTGCCATCTCCTCATCTTCCTTGGGTGCACCTTGCCTTGCCTTGGATATTTTCATTGCTCTTTGACACTTAGATGAATTTCATGCATTCTTTTGGATCATCTGGAACAAAACCCTGATTTGGAGATTTCTTCTTGCTTTTTACGATTTTTCCTTGCTTTTTTACTCTCGGAGGTGCAAAACTTTGATTCTAAAGATGAAAACGTTGACTCCATGACTTGTGGGACCCCGAAACCCTAGCACTTTCTAAAAATAGAAATTACTAAAAATAGAAAAAAGCAAAAAAACAAAAAACAAAATTTCTAAAAATAGGAAGTGTCAGAATTGACCCAAAGCAATGGCATTCCTCGTTTGTCGGGCCTTCTGAGTATTTCTATGACGTCTAGGCATTGATACAGAGGCTTGAATTCTCAACTTGACCCGGGTGATTCTCAGAACTCTAACTTCAAATTCTCAAAACAAACGGTCATATGAAATTGCAACGCAAAGGACAAAACCCAAAAACAAACCACTGGGGGTCCCCATTTGCAATGGGGCAATGTGTGAAATAGGTCACAACATTACCTCCTTCTCCAATCTTGCCTTCATGGAAGCGATTGAATTGTCTAAGTCCTCAACCTCTTGACCCTTTGTAGTTGGTCCCAAGTCAATAGTAGTGATTTGTAATGTCCCCGATTTAGCCCTACGCTCTACAATTGGTTTTAGCCTATTTCCAGAAACTCATAGGCTAAGCAGATTGGGAACACTTACTATTTATAGTAAGTCATGTTAACTGCTCAATTGGCATACAGATGTGGTTTTGGCAAACTTACTATTTATAGCAATATGCTATTTTTGGTAAGTATATTTATAGCAGTATCACTCTAGCAGCAACTCAATCTTTTGCAGTTCAGTGTGGCCGATCAGTTTGGCTTTCTGTTGAGTTGAAGTGAATTTACTATTTTTGGCAGTGGCTATTTTTAGTAAGTCTAATTTTGGCAGTGTCATCATTTGCAGTTCAGCTCAGGTCATCATGCTATTTGTGGTAATCTTTTAGTTTTAGTATTGGCATTGGTTTTGGTTATTTCCTTGGACTAAGTGTTATACTTAGTTAATTTCATGTTTTTAAGTTGTTCCCCCATGCCTAGGAGTGATAACTTTATGTTGTTTTAAAGAGGGGACATTAAAGGGTCATGTTGAGCATTTAATGATTTATTAAATGCTTTATTGTTGCAAATAGAAATAGACGCCTAAAGGGAAGGGAAATAATGTTTTATTATTTCACAATAAAGTGAATGGTTGAAGGTGGCGTCCCTTGGGAAGTTAAAGTGATTCAACTTTTTGGAATTCAGAGTGTTTCATTTGCCCATTGAAACCTATATATTGCTGCATTGTAGAGAGCTGATTATGTGATGTTTTTGAAAGCAAAGTTATGCTGCTGGTTTGAAATCTAGAATCCGGCTAAGGGAAAGCTTAACAATTCTACTCCACTCGTCGGGCCTGAAACTATGGTTCCCTAGATGATGGATTGAGAGTGTGCTTCATTCAGAAGTACATATTGAGCTTCAGTGTTGGAGAAATTGAAGTTATTTCCAGAAATTGTGTTGCTGGTCCTTTCATGGCTGAAGGACATTTCTATTTACAACTTTGAGAGTGATTTCTATTTTGTTATGGGTATTTGCTCTTTCCATTCCTAGACCAGGGGCGACCTTTCTTGGAGAGTTGCAGATTTAAATTTGAAGTTTATGATTTTATTTAGTAAAATCGCCCTTGCAAGGAGGCCGTACATTTCAGTTTGCATTGGAAGTTGTGTCATAAATAAATAGTGGTGTTTTGAGGCGGTTTCTTCATCTCAGCAAGGGTGCTTATCTTCTAGTTGATCATTGCACTTGGAATCGTGCAATTCAGAGGTAATTCGATTGAGTTATGAGTATTTGATAAATTTTTGTAGTTGTTGATTTGTCATTTCCAGAATTACAATTTGCTAAAACAGAATTAAATCATTTGTTGTTTCCATCTTTCTTCTTCTTTTCTCATTATGTTCTGACATGGAAACAATGTATAGCTTGGTGCTTGAAAATTGGTGAAAGACATTGTAATTTGCAGCCTTCTTATTTGTACAAACTGTTAATAGCAGTACTGTTTCAATTTAACATTGCTGCAATTTTTAATTAGTTTCACACTAAGCACCCCTGGATGGTATACCGCCAGTGAGGATAAATTGAATTGTAATCTCTTTTCATACCCACTTTCAAGTGGCGAATCCCCACTCTTTAGTGGATGCTTGCCGCAGCAGAAGAAGTATTTTAAATTGTAATCTTTTCCCCCCACTGTTTGGTGGTAGCGTGGAAAGTTCCTTTGGCTGGTTATCCGCCTTTGTTACATTCAATTTCAGCATTAGTACTCCACCATATGTTAGCACCTTGCTTGTCAAAAGATCTTGAGTGCACATTCTTGGTGTCGAGTTTAATCTCTCTTTCAGTGTAATCTTTGTAATATTGATTCAGTAGATCCTAGGGATCCTCTGACCATATGCCCGCCCCTCCTCCTTAAGTGGTTTTAGGGCGCATTCTTGGTTAGATGTCATGACCCCTAGGGGAAACTTTACAATTTTTATCAATATAGACATATTTCTTATATATAAAAATAAGCCTTAAAATTATACTAAACAGCAAATAAAGATATATTATAATTAAATAAATAAAATGATAATTAAAATGATAAACGGTATAATAAAGAATTAATAATTTTGCACCCCTTTACATCAAATTAAATAACATAATGCAAATCCTATACAATTGCCATCGAACGCATAACACAAACAGTCGCACCTGCCTGGAAGACAAACGACGCATCTCCTCATAGGGACGCCAAGGCGTATAAAAGAATCGATGAAGAGAGGAGGGGATAACAGGAGAAGAATCACGACATCTGGAGAATCGCGGCATCAGAAACACTGTGAGTTTTATCACTTAGTATTTGATATTCGATTTATTTTTCATTCAATATAATGATGTCTATGGAACCCGTGATCTGTTGTCTAATGCGCTGAATGAGATTTCCTTGTCAACACCTAGACGTCTCCTATAGACAAGAAAATTGGTCTTTTCAGATTGTCTCTTGCCGTAAATTAATCTCTCAGTCAATTCGCTAAAATGCGTCAATACTGGGACGGGATTGCCATACCTGAATAAATCTGTTTCATATTGCAAGAGCATCCCTTAACCGGCCTGCACAGAATAAACATACTTTTAGTCCAATGCCAAAATATATCACAAAAGACTGATTCGGCAATCATCCCAGGAAGAACCACACAGTCTAGATATTGCCTGACCAGAATCACTGATTGCGTATAAACTTGTTAGGCACAATAGAGAGTTTGTCTGCAAGTAAATTCATTTGATATTATTACTCAAAACTGACAATGTTATTGGATCGTCTAATATTGATCATGGATAAAAAGAATATGAAAGGGGCATATATGCATACATCCTATCACATTTACTCCTGCACTCTGTTATATTATCATAATAAGATTCGTTGGATTACATAGTTAATAGTTGCATATCACAATAGATATAAATCTGAATGAACCACTGTTGACTGTATGCATATTGTATTGATTTGTGTGATTCCTATCAGGAGTAGAGAACCATGCTTAAGACGGTTCGTCTAGAAACCTCGCTTAGGTTCCGCCCCACAGGCCCAGGTAGGGGTTGGACAGTCTGCCCCATAGGCCCTAACAAGGGTTGGGCACTTTGCTCCCCCCCATGCCTATTGCACGGGTTGGGTCATGGAGGAGTGAGGGTCCCAGGCGTCCCGCCCCACAGGCCCAAGACATGGGTTGGGCAATGGAGGATGGTAGACCCAGGCCCCTTAAAGATGCCTCTCTTCTGATGGAATAAATGTCTTTATATTTTCTTTCCCTTCTAGCTGAACTCTGCAGATATTATTATATTGAATGCTTTGATATTGAATATTAGATGCTAATATATATATCTATGAATCTGAATGTACTAATGCAGATTATCATTCCCTTGCAAAGCCTCCGGGAGTGGAAAAAAACCACAACACGCTCATCTTCTATAACCAGGGATCAATCAGGAAAAAGGAACATTACATTAGAGTTCTTTTATGCACATTTTGGTTTATGCTAACCTTAACGGGTGCTTGGTTACATTGTAAATGTTCATTTAAAAATCAAAAAATCGAGAGAGAATATTTCAGTGGTATCAGAGCCTGTTTTCGTGCCATCCTGTGAGTTTCAGCGCTTCAATTATCAGATAAGAGTCAGAGAAGACCGATACTACATCCATAAGTAGAACAAAGTTTAGTTTCAGCTTCAGAAGGTTTTGAAGTTGACACCTTTTCAGAGGTTTGCGAAACCTTGTCTTGTTAGAATAAGGCATGGCTAATGAAGAAGAGAGGAACTTGGCAGAGACTCTTTTTGGTTGGAAAGAGACTTGGCAAAGAATTTCAGTCAAGAGGAAATGGACTCTTCATTTGTTAGAACAATGTTTGAGACAAGTGAAGCCATCACTTTCAAAGGAAATGGAGTTGGCATTAACTCCTGCAGTAAATGTTTTGAATCAGCTCTATTGGTTGAGGCATCTAGATGAAGAAACTAAGCTGCTGATTTCTTCTTGTTTCATGGAAGTGATAAGAATTGTGGAACCACAATTACCCTATGATGAAGAAACTATGAAGACCATATTAAGTATGATTGTGGAGAGTTTTCAAGATTTGGATGAAACTGATAGTGGTTTGTTTCCAAGAAGAGCTGCTGTTTTGAAGACATTTTCAGAAGTAAGATCTTGCATCCTTCTGATAGAATTAGAGATGGATAATCAGATTTACCATTTGTTTGATTATCTATTCACTTCAACTTGGAGTGAACAGGAAGAGGGGGTGTTTGCAGCTGTTAAAATTGTTCTAATTGACACCATCAAAGAAGCTGATATTCTTCTTGAAAGTGTTCAATCCCTTTTCAAGAATGCCTATGATTTCAAGAATGCCTATGAACGTGAAGAGCAGATTTCTCCTACTGCTGATTTGTTAGTCAAAGAAATTTTCAGTCATTGTGAAGAAAAATTAAAACCATGTTTGAAGAAGATTGTTGAGGACAAAGAGGAGATCTTTGAAGTTGAAGAGGAGGATGAAAGTTGGAACCCCTTTGAAGACATTGCAAAATTTCAGTGGGTATCTATGGATTTGCACTCATCCGAGCATTCTGTAGAAGAATGTAATGTGTCAGTGGAAGCTTTGAAGACTAGTGAGGTACTCTTGTTTTCTACAGAGGAGAACAGTGAGTTGACTTGTGTGAAGAAACCTCATGTTGAAGATTCAAAGAAAGAACTTTTGGAAACAAAAGTTGAAACAGAGATGCAAGAAGAGGCCATAAGTGCAGATTCAAAAGAAGGAGAAGTTCGGTTAGTTGAAGATATGTGTTCAACCAACAAATTGCTTTTTCACAATTCCAAAGAATGCTGGTTTGAAAGTCAAGTCAAGGAGGAGAAGAAGAAAGAGGAAGCTGAAGTCTCTTCCCATTTCAAGGCTAATTTGATCAATTCTCTTGAATCATGTGTAGAAGACAATATGGAAGGTGAAGCTTCTAGTAGTTATAAGGCAGATTTCTTTTCACCTGAAAACAAGCTAAGGCAAAAAGCTAAGGAATTGGAAAGCACTATGGATGGAATGATGAAGAGTGTCCATCACATGCGAGACAAGTTGGGAAGTGCAGCTCAAACGATTTTTGAAATCTTTGTCCATCAAAGCTGTTCTACAACATCTCAGCCAGCATATGAAGATTGCAGTTCAAGCTCACAAACTGCTGAAAATGGAATTCAAGTTTTGTCACAGCTTGATGAATTGCATCAGCATGTTGAAAGTTTGATTTATGTTGTGTCTAGAGGAGAAGATGTATGTTGCATTTCCATTGCTGATATGAAGTTCATTAAGTTTGTCTTAGTGGAAATCAAATCAAGTCTTTTGCACATCATTCGTGTTAAAGACAAAGTGGCCAAAATTGCCGATAAGGCATTGGAGTGTAACGAGCTCACCAAAGCCAAGTTGCAAGAAGTGCATGAGACTCTAATTGAAGCAGAGAATCAGATTTCTGCTGTTCATTATTCATGGGAGCAAGAAAATGAAAGAAGAGCTGAGGAGCTTCAGGTAATTCTTGATGAGCTTGTTCTCATACAAGAAACATATGATTTGGAATGCTGTCCTGAGAAACCGAAGTATTCAAATTCTCATCAACAAGTTTTTCAGGCTTTTGACAATTTGTTGTATGAAGAAGGTGCTAATAAGGTTTATGGAAATCCTCTTTTTGATATTGATGAAGGAATTGCTTCAAAGATTACTGAAGGAGGAAATTTGAATTTGTCTTCTAGCGTTGGAGAGTTGATACGAGAGTTGCATAAAGTTGAATCTACTGCTGCTCCTAGTGCACCCACTTAGCAAGAATTGGTAACTTTTGGAACACAAAGGAATGAAGACATTCTTATTGTTCACCAGCAAAGAGTTGATGGTCATGATGATGAAGGTTTTATTTATTTTTTGATGAGGATGCTTGTGAGACTCTTGTCAGATTTTAGTTCATTACCATCTTCTCTTAAAGTGATAGATTTCAGTATTGTATTTGATGAAGGGTTCATGGAATCTTTCCGACAATATATGACAAAAGATTTTGGGTTCCATTTCTTCAACGAACATAGGTTTGTTGATTACTTCTTGGAGTTTCAAGAAGTGTTTATTCATATGGAATGAGAGAATCAGATGATTCATGTGAGAACAATTCTCCGTTTGAGAAATGATACTGCATTGTTGATAGTATGGGATCCTGGCATTACTTGGCAAAATGATAATCTTGAAAATTCTAAAAGGGATAAACCAGCACATTGTTTTCAAAATGTTGTTGAGATCATCAGCTCTTGTGTTGGGACTTGTCTCCAATTGAAAGTTAGTATTTGGGATCCCAAGTATTTTCTAATGAAGAATGGTAAGCATAAAAAGAAAGTTGGTTGGAGAGATAAGTGTAAAACTTTTAGTTCTATGATTGCTGCTACCTTCTTTTCCTGTTATTGGATTTTTATTTCTGATCATAAATTAGTGTTCTGGGATGGAAATATGAGTGGAAGATGGTTTGTGGTGGCATTGGGACCTTTATTGAAGAAGCCACCAGCCATGTTCATGAGCAGCTATGCCAAAAGAGCATTTACATAAACCTTATTAGCACCTTATCCACTGTTGGTACCGCAATTTGCATTGGACAACAACCGACTTCATCTCTCTGAATTGTGGAAAACTTCTTGGCTAGCTTGTTTGTAGTGACTTTCTCTAATCTGGCCAAGAAATCAACCGTATCATCCTCTTCTTGAATTTCCACTGGCGCTTTCATCTTCAATCTTTCTTTCAACCAATCAGGAATTGTAGGCTGCTCAATGCCTTCCTCTTCTTGGTTGCTTTCCTCACATGGAATATCCTGAACTCCTCTAAGAGAGGAAACCATTCCCTCTTGAAATTCTTCATCCAAAATATCCATCTCATTTTCCGATTCAAGTATCTTTGTGCCTGGAGGAGATGGGGGCTCATCATCGTCCTGCTGGATTGATTCAATATTCCCCTCATGGATTGGAGAAGGAATCCTTATTTCGACGAATGACTCATCGTCAATAATTAACATCTTGTTCACATTCCTGGATGTGGCAGATTGGGATGGCTCCGATCTCTGCTTCTTCTGAACAAGTTCCTCGTTTATAGTTTTCTTCTCCTTCGACTTGATAGAGTCATCAATTGCTTCCTTCCTTTTCCTGGAATTGGTGCTTTCAATTAATCCAACACTTTGAGATGCTCCTGCATTCGAAGAATATGACTCTATTTCTCCCATCTAGTTATAGGTGAGGGTCAAGTTTCTTAGCCTTAGCTCTTGGATTTGCTGATCAACCCACCACTGTGAGTACTTAGCAATTGGCTTCATCAAGGTGGATAGATCTGTGAGCTTTGGTTCTGACCATTTCACAAGAGGAAGAGGCCAACTCTCATTAAAGCGCAGCTGAACATATTCTCCATCATCTTCTAACTGGTCCGACACATGAAAAAGCTCGGTTGTTTTGATCAAGGTCACTGGCAATCTGGACCATAGTCTTTTCTTGACATCATACTCATCCGCAACATTTGCCCAAAAATCCTCCAAGTCCACTCTATGTTTGTACTTTTCTCCGTTCACTGCCCCGATGCGGTTGTGAGGATCAAAATCAGCCCTGGATCGGTGAAAGGTGAATGTATACCAATGCATTTCCAACCTGGCGTTCTCAGTTGCTTGTGTCGTTGGGCAAGACTCCAACATATACCCAATGAAAAATGGAAAGGTATTGGCTGCTTTCTGCTTTGTTCTCTGGAAGCCTTGATATGTTTCCAATTGTCTAAGGACTTCAAGCAAGACCATCTTGTTGGTAGTGTAAATCGGAAGTTGGTAAGGACATCCGGTAAATCCTTGAACTCTTATGTACGTGAATCTTGGATAGTGGATAAACCAGGATCCATACTTGCTTATCGAGCTCTTGGCCTCCTGAGTGAGCTTTTGCTGAGTCCCTCCCTGCAATATTCTGGTGATATACATCAAGAAGGCATCATTTGCCCTTCTAAAGTGAGTTTTCTCACTGAGCTGCATTTGTGGATAGCAGTCATAGGATTTAAACTCATTTTCACCATTACCTACCATGCCTCTGCAAATCAGTCCTGTATATCTGTAATTTCTAGCCAGCGAGTAGACAATGTAGGAGCTCATGTAAAAGGACTTAGTTCTGAAATGTGCTAGTCAACTTGTTTATTTGAATTGTCACAACACAAACCAGCACTACGCCAATTGATTAGCGTTAGCTTCCAAAGAATAATCAAATGAAATGCACTCTACACCAAGAATGTGCACACAAGACCCGGTGTGGGTGAGGCGCTAGCATATGGCGGAGGAAATTGAAAGTAAAATACAACTGAATGCAAAGAGGCGGTGAACCAACGATGAGAGATTTCCACGCTACCACTTAATTAGTGGGGGGGAAAACATTACAATCAAACTAATTCATCCGCTGCGGCAGGCATCCACTCAATAGTGGGAATTTGCCACTTTTCAGTGGGTGACAAAAAAGAGATTAGTTTGTTCTTTCTCCACACTGGCGGTAAACCGTCCAGGGGTTACAAATATGTGAAAATGAACACTAAAATATGCAGCAAGATAAATGATTGGAACAGTACTACTGTTTACAGTTTTACAATGTAAAACAACTGCAATTTTCAAGTGATCTCAATCTTTACAAGCACAATGAAATAGATGATCTCCTACTTGATAATCTCTTAATTGTTGAAGATAGAAATCCAAAATCAGGAATTGAAACAAGTCTGATATAAAAATTTGCAAACTGAAATTCTGTACCAGCAATCAATGAAACACCAAAATTGACAAATCTCTTACCACACTTCGTAAAACTCTTATCAAATTGAAAGTACTTCACTTCAAAGGCTAGGTGACCATGAAAGCATCATTTCCCAAGCTTCAAATTCAGCAAATCAACCCAGCATGAATTCCAATGCATGTGAAGCATGGTATGGCCCTAAGAGAGGGTCGACCTCATTTTAAAAATCATCCACTACAATATAAAATCTGCTGTTGCACAAAAAGAGGCGCCTCAAGCATATAATTAGATTGGAACACTACCCATGTGCAAATCAAATTCACCCTTAAAGCTGTATTCAAATTCGCCTTGCAGCCATGACTGAACCAGCAACTTAAAAACTCAAGAAATCTTCAAAATTCATTAACCATGAAGCTCAATTTGCTAGTCTGAATGAGAAGCAGCCATAAACCAACTAGGTGTTATCTTTCAAACACGAAATTGGACAAATGTTAGGAGGTAAGCATTCCTCGAAGCCAAATTCATGTAGTCATTTCGACAGCATAACATTAGCAATAAACAATGGATACCAAAAGCTAGAGCAAACACTCTCTTAAATAGAATTCTCAGATGACCTTTCACTTTCCACCTTTTCCCTCCAAGAAAGGATGCCTATTCTCTTTTTGAAATATTTTACTTTTCAAAATATTTAATTCTCCCTTAATATGGCGTCCAAATCCCAAGGCATATTAAAACAATATAAAAAATCAATTATTCCCTCCATGAGGCGTCCACCCTTTATGACCACCTTTTAAAACAACTTCAAATCATTAAACTAAGCCAAGGGGCCCAAATATGAAATATAACATTAATGACTTAAAATAACTTGTTTCACCCAAAATGAACCTCAAAATGCTGAAAACCAAATATGCTCTAAACTGCACTACGTGAAATGGGAATTGAACTGACTGCTGATGCTACTGCCCAAGATAGTACTGCCAGAAATAGAGCTTACTAAAAATAGTAAACTCTGAAAAGTTGCCCAATGCCTTTGCATGACATATCACTGCGAAGCTCTTTGAAAACCCAGAACACCACCAAACATGCATCAAAAACTCATACATGCAAACCTTCAAGAATGCATCAAAAACCTCCTATAAAATAGGAAACCCTAATTTGCACTTTTGATCAACCTACAGATTTCCAGAAATAGGCTATCAGTCACAGAAGAGCGTATGGCCAAAATGGGGACATTACAAGTTCTTTCCAAATTTTTTTGCTGTTCATTGAGGTTATCGCTAATCATTCGGGACCAATTGAACATCTTGACACCTGAGGTGATCTCATCAATGAAATAGTACATCTAGGTTTCAAATGGCGCACCTTGAGGGCTACCTATTACTTTGTTCAACAACAAAATGATATCACCGTATTCCTCCTTGAAGTCAGTACAAAGCAACTTCTTTGGCACTTTCTTTATGGAAGGTCTTGGCGTTTCTAACCAAGACTTATTAACATTCATTGCACTGAGCTCAAAGTGGTCTTCATAGAGTTTTCTGGCATCTTCTTTGGTTTTATAGGAGGTTTGGTTGTAACTTGGTATCCCAAATGCTCCCTGAATGGCTAACTCTCCAAGATGATTCAATATTCTCCCATCTGGCGCAATGATCTGTCTTTCTTGTGCATTGTACTGTATGGCACACTCGATCATCAACTCAGCACACTCTATAGCCGATGGAAATCCAGCAGCTTGGACAATGCCATTTCTCATTCTCATCATCCGGTGAGCAATAGGTGTTGGCAAGAATCCATCATGCCCATACATTTTCCTTTTGAAATCTTTGAAATCCACGTACCTGAGGTTGGTGTCTGTAATGTTTTTCCATTTGGAATTGATTTTCGACTCTAGCTGCAATCCTTTACTGGCGAACTTCATTTGGGCTTTTCTTGAAGGTCCTCCTTTGGCGGTCATCAACTTGCAATAAACATGGAAAAAATTGACATTACTTCAAAGACTTTAATTCTGATTTTTCTGGACCTTTATTCAAAAAAATTCACTTTCAGCTTGTGAAAAAGATAAATTCTATGAAAAATCAAACTGAAAATGAAAGAATTTGGCTAAGTACTAATCAAATTTTCGCCAAAATAAGTGAATAAGACAGAAGAAGGAAGGAAGAATTCAGTCAAACTCAGATTTTGAACTTTTGAAAGAATATTTTGATTGTGAATCGACCTTTAATTCTGAAAATTCACTCTAAAACTTAGTACACGCACTTTATTTTCTAGAAATTACGCCCTTCAACTCAGAAATTTCACTTTATTCTCTATCTTCCACTTCGAAAATTTATCTTTCGCTTCAAAAGTCCTCCTTTAAAACATTTATCTTTCACCACTTTGAGAGAGCAAAAAAATCTTTTCACCATTGAACTTTGGAGAGAATGATTTGAAAGTGACAAATTAAAACTTTATATAGAGCTGGAGAGGTCGATGATTTTAGTAACTTCATGTTTTTTCTTAGATTCATCGAACCCAAACTTATTTTTTTTCTTCCAAAATGGTAAATTTAATCTTCATCGAAAATCTTTAAGAGAAAGTTTCTAATTTCACCATGGCGACATCCTTAGCCAAAATCTTCTGTGTTGGCACGACATCTTCTAGATTTTCTTGAGTTTGAATTTTTTTTTCCTAAGTGTTGGATTTTATGAAAATTTCGTTTGAGTGTTGGAAAAATATAAAAATATATCCTAAGTGTTGAATTTTATTTTTCCAACCTCTTCCAACCTTTTCATCTTTTAATTATGGAGAAATTCTATTTTATCCATGGCAAAATTTATGTCATTTTCTCTCTCTCCTTTAGCTGGGCAGACTTTGCCTGCTCTTGGACATCCTCATGCTAGGGCGGACTTCCCCTTGTCTTGGACATTTTCCTTTGGAGGGTGGACTTGGCACATGCTCATGCCAACCTTACCTTGGGTGGACTTCACTTTGTCTTGGACATCTTCATGTGCTGGGCGGACTTGGCACTTGCTTTGTCAATTCCCTTTGGGCGGACTTTGAAGCTAGCTGGACATTTCTGCCTTGGAGGGCGAACTTCATGATTGCTTGGACATTCTTGGGCGGACTTGGCCTTTGGCTCTCCATCTTCATTCGTTGGGCGAACTTCATCTCTGGCTGGACATTCCTTGCCTTGGGTGGACTTGGTCTTGGTCTAGCCATTCTTCTAGGCCAGTCTTATGTTTATGTAATGTCCCCATTTTTAGCACTACACTTTCTAGTGACTGTTAGCTTATTCCCGGATGCTCGTAAGCTAGTCAGTGGCAGAATTTGGGTCTCCAGCTACTTGGAGGTTTCTTTTGAGGATTCAGGGGTTTGCACGTTGGAGTTTTACAGTTTGGTTGCGAGATTCTTTCTGGGTTTTTAGAGAGCTTCGTGGTGGTATGACATGCAACTGAATCAGAGAACTTTTCCGGACTTACTATTTTTAGTAAGTTATGATGGCTGCATGTTGGAGTTTTATAGTTCGGATTCTAGATTCCTTCTGGGTTTTCAGAGAGTTTCGCGATAGCGTGACATGCAACTGAATCAGAAAACTTTTCTGGACTTACTATTTTTAGTAAGTATGACGGCTGCTCGGATTGTGGTTAAAATGAGTTTGGAACAACTTACTATTTTTAGCAGGGTCTCTGCAGTTCAATTCAGTGGTTATATCTGGCAGGTCAATTGGAGCAGTTTGGTCTCCAACACCCTTGGCACTATTTTTGGCAGTGTTTCAACAACTTGGTATTATGGCTATTTCGGGTAGGGCAGTATAGTCAGTTGGTCTCCAGCATTTGAGGTGATTATTTCGGCAAGTTTAATATTTGATGAAAATATTATTTTAAGTGAAATATTTTTACTAAGGCTTGGTGGACGCCCTATTGGCGAGATAAGCTGGTTTATTAAAAAGAGCAAATTTTATAAGGTTTCTCATTTAAGTATTTTGGACGCCATACTTGGAGAAATATTTGAAAAGCATTTCACTTTATTAAGTGGGGCGCCTAACATTCCTTTTATTGACATTTTAAATAAAGTTTCATCCTCCTTATGTTTGGACGCCAAGTTATGGGGAATGAAGTTTGAAATGAAAGGCAAATGTCAAAGTGAATTCGGATGTGAATCTCATAGGGGCAACCTAATTGGAGGGAAAAGGGATTTGAATTTGAGGTTGGAGAAAGTTATAAATAACAGGCTTTGCTCTCTCTTCCAGCATCTTGAGTTTATTGAAAAGTTATGTTGCCGGAATGGTGACTGAGTGCTTCGGGGAAGGCATACCCCCTAGCTAGGCTTGGCTTCTTGCTTGAAAGATAGCAACTAGTTAAGATAGGTTTGTCTATATTCTTGAATTGAGCTTGAGCTGATTGTAGTTGATGTATTTTGCATTTTACCAGTTTTTCAGTGTTGCTGAATCTACTCAGCTGATTGTAGTTTTCATTCACAACTTGCAAAATAAAAATAGAGTGGTTTTGGGTGTTTTACCTAATGGTTTCCTTGCTAGGGGCGACCCTACATGTTGAGATCAGATTTTAATATTGAGTGTGGATTTTTAAAAGGCAAAATCGTCCCTCTTGAAGGGCCGAACTTTTTGAAGTTGCATTGTTTTCCGTGCAAATTAATTTAAGGCTGTTTGGGTGGGTTTTGGTTATTGGTCTTGGTCGCTTTCCATGCTAGAACGTTATGCTTCTTATATCATGAAGTTTGGTTGGGTTTTGAGTGAGATAGTAGCTTTTGTCGAATTTTCTGTGTTGCTGATTTGTATTTCAGTGCAAATCTGTCATTAATCAGATTATTAAAATGAGGTCTGTGAGCTGGGATTTGGGTTTGGGAAGTCAAGGAAATGATAGGAGAGTCTTCTATTTTATTGCAGCTTCATACACTGGATCTTATTAACAGGCAACTCTATATTATTGTAAGCTAAACAGTAGTACTGTCAGCATTCTTGAATTGATTATCATTTCCCACGATTGTGGAAGAGACTGGTCTCATCCAGTCTATAGCTCAGGTTTCATTATTGCATCACCCGTTGAATAAGTAGAAGAGGCCGGCTTGCCGCCTGTTGCTTTATGTAATTGCATTATCTCATTTTGTTGATTGGCTGAGCCGTCAACATGCTCCCGCTGAATAAGTGGTCGAGTTGCATTTTACTTTCAGTATTGTACTTTCATTTCAGTCCTCCCGCTGAATAAGTGGTTGAGTGATTGTACTTCCTTTCTGTTACTTTCAGCAAGCTTCAATTATGCTAACGATCCCCTTTTGTGTATGCTCTCAACCTTGCTCGCATTGGGATCTGGGTTGATCAGAGGAGAGGGTTACATTCAGCTGGTTTATTTTTGCACTAATGCTAATGGGTGAATTTAGTTGTGTAATAAAATGAAAAAATTGGCCGACATATTTCAGTTTATCTGGAACAAAACCTTGTCCATACATTTTCCCTTGCTTTTTATACTCGGAGACATAAATTTTTGATTATGAAGATATGAACGTTATTGCCATGGCCTGAGGGACCCAATCCTAGGTCAACTTTCAAAAGAGTAGAAAAAGCAAAAAGCAGGCCAAAAAAGCTACTTCCCGGATTGGTCCCAAAATGCCAAAACTCAAAAAAGCAAAAAAAAAAAAACAAAAAGCAAAAAAGCAGAATCCCTAAAAAATAGGAAGGTGTCAGAATTGACCCAAAGCAATGGCGTTTTTCGTCCTGGGCCTTCTGAGCACTTTGACGATGTCCAAACATTGATCTGAGCCCGAATTCCCCACTTGACTAGGATGACTTCTCAAAAAAAAAAAAAACTCTCTCCAAATTCAAAGAAATGGACTTATGAAATTGCAACGCCACGACAAAACCCTAAAAAACAAACTACTGGGGGTCCCCATTTGCAATGGGGCGATGTGTGAAATAGGTCACAACAATACCAAACGTCAACAACTACCTGAGTGCTAACTAATGATGAAGACTAATTACCAACAAAACATTATTCTTTTATTTTATTTATTCTATTTGCTAATTAACTAATTAAGCTGATTACAACTGTCTCGAGGATGACTAGTTGTCCCCTACGGTTTTTTGAGTGCATTAAAAAATAAAACACAATTTTGATTTAAAAAAGGGATGGTCGGGTCCACAAGGATCCTCACACCCCTTGAAACTATACCTAAACCTAAAACAACCTCTAAAACAATTAAAACCAAACTCATTTTAACATTTTCCAACTTGTGAAGAAGAGCAGCCCAAGGAGCATCAATAGAAAGATGAGAATAATAGTGGAAAGAAGGCAATAGGGCATCAAATGCACTACACTTGATGTAAGTTCACCATCTATTGTTTGTTTGCTCAATTTTCTTTGTGTTTTTAGTTTTTTTGTAATTTTCAAACACATAGGGAGAGTATTTTGTATTTTTTTCCTTATATTTGCACTTCCAGTTGTGTTTTAAATTATTAGCATAAGGAAACAATGAGAAGCAGTGGGAGTAGTGAAATTGAAAAGATTGAAGTTGAGATGCAACAAAGAACTAGAGGTCACAAAAGTATCGCTACCACCGTTTTGGGAGTGAAAGTGGGAGTGTAGTAGGGTCAACAAGTGTCATGTCCCTTGTGCCACTACACTCTAGTGTTATTTTATTTTAATTAATATAAGTGTTTTTAAACACTATCACGATAATAATAATATTAATTATTTTAATAATAATAAAAAATTGTATCTAGGGCCATCCTGGTCTTAATTTTAAATAATAATAAAACTAGCTTATTTTGGGGTCGACTTGGACTCTCAACTTCCCAGCAATAGGTATAAATTTTGTTTTGGGCGCCATTGTGAAGTATGTATGTTTGGATAATTGTTTTGGTGCACTGTGCAAGTATTCCACTCACAAACAAAGACAAACCTTTGTGGAGAGACATAGTGTGGTGAGGACGAAACCCTTCACCACTCGTGCTAATATCATTTAAATTTGGACTTCAAGGTCATCTTATTCTTCATTTTCTATCCATCATAAGTGTGCTTTTTACCAGAAGGTCAGGTTATCTTCGAGATCGGATATCAAGTTGTGAGCAAAAACAATTGGTCACTTTGCTGGGCGCTGGTCTTCAAAATTGCCATATCTAAACACTAGAGGGAGACTAAAGAGACATTAACTGAGGAGCAAAGACCTAGAGAAGTACAGACATTGTATATGAATGAATTGCAAAGAGCATGTTATATGATTCTATTACCTACCTAAACACTTCTAAAGCAAACACATTCAGAATTTTCAAACAGTGAACCCCATGTCAAGTGTTTGACAAAATACCAGAGCAAAGAAATCAGAAGTTTTTAGAAAAAATAGACTTGGGTCATTTCAATTGGGTTATAGACTTTGCAAAGAACTGGCAACACTTAATAATTATATGATGCCCTTCTTACTTTGTATGATAGTCACAAAGTGTATGACAGCCCTCTAAAAAAAATGCAACCAGCATTAGTAGTACAATAGAAATGATAGCAGGTGTATAGTTTGATTTAGTAGTAGCAATGATTGAGATTTGTTGCCTAGCAGCAAACAATTTGGACTTCATAGAATATAGACCCTCCACAATAAATCATTGGAACTTGATTGAAATTTGTAAGGCAATCGAAAATCTCAAAAAATGCTTAAAGTTGAAATTGGAAAGGTTTTCAATCTTTCAACACTGATGTGATCCCTGAATGGAATCACCTAAAAGGGACGAGGGTTTTCTTTGTGCAATCCACAATGAAAATTGAGAGGGTTTTCGTCCTTAAGTGCTCAAGCTTGGAGAAAATGATTTGATAACAATAAAAATGGATGATACATTTCACCAATTCATCTTGCTTTTATAAATTCCTTTTTGGGCCCTCAATTTTAATTTTCTTTTGCCTCTTAAATTTCCCTCCAAAGTGTTTAAAAACACTTTTACAAAATAAAATAATAATATTTAATTTGCCCTTCCTTAAAATAAAGTGATTGGACCTAGCTTAAAATATTATGAGTCATTTCCATCATTTTATCTGTTTCCCTATTGGAAATGAAGAAATAGGCTACGAGTTCTCCTAAGAGATTTAATTTTAAAGAAGGGGCATGACAAATTGGTGGTCATTTTATTGGAATCCTTCTCTCCATAAAAAATGGATGCTCATGTTTCAGGCCATGTATCTTTGATTGTCTTCAATGATGCCTCTAGAAATGCTTTTTCCTTGACAATAAGTTGTTGTGCAACTTTTCATTCTCAAGACAAATGTAATTAACTTGTGCATTAACAATTGTCATCACCATTTACCACCAATATGATGATTTAACAAAGTTGAAAGGGAGCGTATTGCCATAAATATAACGAGCAATGCTTTGATCTACAACCTCCCTTGACTCATTTTGAAAGGCCCTTTCCAATGGGCCTCTTTTATGGAAAACAAAAGGGGTATTTATCTTCTTTGGAAGAGGGTGGTGAGATGATAGGATGTGGGCCAATTGATATTGTAAAGCCATCAAAAGGCTTGCATGAGCTTTTCTTAGATAGAAAATGCAATTTTTCTTTAGCTTTGTTACTTACATTGCTGACATCTTCTTGTTCTTTGGTATATGCCATAATTTGTTTCTTTGCCAATGTTTTTTATATGGCCTTGGACAAATTAGAATTCCTCAGCTGGTCATAGTGTATAGGTGAGCTTTCACTTGACTATAAGAGCTCTTATGGTCATTCCCACGTTGGATACAATGTTAATGAAAATCCCCACCTTCAAGAAGTTGCTTAATCATGCTCGTCACCAAAGAGGTGATGCTCTGTCAATTTTGAATGGCCTTTAACAAACAAAATACACAAAAAATTGACATTAGAACCCCTATAATACATGTAAAAGGTTTGAGAAAACATTTTAAAAAAGACAAAAACATGTTTAATATGTAGAAAAGATTTGAAAAAACATTTGAAACATTTTTATAAGGAAAAAAAGAAAAGAAAAAAATCTTCTAAAAAATTGAAAAAATCACAAATCTTTGGCTAATAAATTTTGTAGGTGTAACTCTTTTTTCTTGTAACACTCAATAAACATGGTAGACTCCCTTTGTCAAGCCTTCATCTTTGAGAAAACAACCAGTAACCTTAAAGAACGGGAAATGGCAGGTTGGAGGCAAACTTGTGTTTTGATTTCTTGTATATGAGAAATGAGTTTAGTTTTAGTGAAAAATAGCTCGAATAAGAACACTTTGGGGCAAATTAGGTATACAAATGTGCTTTCTTGTTTTGAAAAAACTCAAAAAAGTGATAAAATTTACATATTATCATTAAGCAGCATATGGGTTTGCTTGCACCTGGCCTGAGTTTGCCTAAGGTCTGGCCCAAACACCTTGGGCAAGCCCTAGCCCGTCTTGGCCCCAAACTAGTAGGCATACCAAATTTACTTAACACATGCACCATTTCCAAAGAACCCCGTAGCATAGTAGATAGTAGTTTGTTTATGGTCTAGTGAGTTCTACCTTTCAAATTCGAGAGTTTATGGATAAAAAATAAAAATAAGTCTATTTTCTCTTTCCTTTTTATCCTAAATTACTTTGTTTTGATAAGATGAATTAGGTATTATTACATCTGAAATGACCATGAAACAGGCACACAATCTTTTTGGGTTACAAAAGAAGAAACTTAAAATAGCTAAAATACTAATCCAACTTATACAAAAACTAAAAACTAGATGAACTTAAGAGAGACAACAAAAACTTTCCTAATTATATGAAACTATTGCTTGGGTAAGGCTCTTGGGACTTCCTTTGGAATATTGGGACAAAGTACAAACTGATCATATGGGGAATTGCCA
Source organism: Sequoiadendron giganteum (assembly GCA_007115665.2). Taxonomy (NCBI): domain Eukaryota; kingdom Viridiplantae; phylum Streptophyta; class Pinopsida; order Cupressales; family Cupressaceae; genus Sequoiadendron; species Sequoiadendron giganteum. Next base: position 362,906,882 of record CM021107.1, on the reverse strand, counting down.
ATGCTCTTGGTCAGTTTTTATCAATTGATGAAGTTGTGAAATCTAAAAAACATTTAGTTTTTGCTAGATTTTGTGTGTGTTGATATTGACAAGGTGCTGCCAGAAGCCATAAAATTGTGTTCCGAATTCAGGGTTTGGGAGTAAATAATTCATTATGAGTCCTCCTCATGTCTTCTTTGCCATAAAGCTGGGCACTTCTCCCATTTGTGCCATGATTTCAAGAAGAAGCACCATATCTAGACAAGGAGTTCTATTCCCTCTCTTTCTCATGGGAAAGGATTTAGTTTGATGGTGGTGATTTAGAGATCCAGACAAGGAGTTTTATTCCCTGTCCTGTTTATGGGAAAGGGATTTAGTTTGATGAAGGTCTTTCAAAGATTATCGAGCACCCGGCTATGAGGTTAGAAGGGAAGGAGTTGGACACTGCTGTGGTGGATCCTGTAGAGATTTCATGAGGGTCTCCCATTATGGACAAGAGGAAACTAGATGCTGTGCCTTTTTGTCCTTTGGTTGAGCCTGGTTATTCTTAGAGAAAAGGCAGGTTGGTTCCCCTTATGGGTCAAGTGTTGACTCCACTTTAGAGGATGTTGGTGAGGTTTGGATTCAAAACTCCTTGAGAGCATGTTTGGCTGTTCCTTTGCCATGTGTTGGTTTTTTACTCAAGGGGCCTAGTCAAGGCCTGTTTCTTTGTAGGTTTTGGTTTCATGTCATTTGGTCTCTCTTTTTCTATTCAAGGTTTTGTTTTCCTTTGAGAATCTTGTTCCAGTTCATAGCTCTGGTTAAAAGCGTTTATCTAATTGAAAAGAAAAACAAATATTAACAAAATAAACTAGACAAAAAGTACCAAGAAAAAAAGTTCTCACATATGAGAAATCAATTCAAGCCATTGCAACCATCAATCTTCTACCCTTGCATTATAAGGGATTCATTAAAGTCCATTCAGAAGCTGATTGTCTCCAAAGTTTCCTGTTGCAGTTTCTCCAATTGAGATTTCTGACCTCTTGGCTTCTTAGGTTTTTCCAAAACGAAAAGCATCTTTCCCAAACTCTCCACACACTTCAAAAGTTCTGAGGCAGGTGGAAGATCTGGAAGCTCCAAGCCATCTTCATCTGAAAGCCTTGATACATCATCAAGCAAGCCTGAAACAACTTCCATCTACCGATCTGGCTTTTGCTGAAATTCTGTGTCAAACTTCTCAACCCTTCTACCAAAGAAATAAGGAAAGTGCATGGCTGGATCCACAGAATCCCCCAATGAATTTATAGAATGAAAATGTGAAGGCCTCAACAAGCTGATCATCCAAGATTCCATAAAACAATTGTAGTTCCTCCATATAAAGTTATCATTAGTTTTCCCACCTTTCGAGATCCATCTCAAAAAATTAATTGAACTTGACCCAGAAAACATAAGAGAATGGGATTCAACAATCTGATACCCATTCTATTACATCAAAAGCATCTAAATGACAATCATTTCATGCTCAAACACAATGCAGATGGATTACAAAGTAGGTCTTAAAATGTCTACAATAATACAAACCCTGACACGACTCTTTTGAGAACCATCTTGCTCTGAATCAGTCCTCACAAAATTTCCAAGCTTCTCTGCGAACGACTTAACCATTTCAAGATTTCTGAGAACTGAAAGGTGTCGATACTTTTGGGTCAAAAGAGGAACCTTAGTAATAGTTACCCTCATGGATTAAAAAAGGTTTCCAAGGGCAAACCAACACATCAAAGTGACCACAAAACCACAGTTCATTTTTCCAGATTAAATCTCAATCCTCTGCTGACTGGAGTAAAACATGGAAGAAGCATCCAAAGATTCCAAACAACTAAGAGAGAGAAGGTTGCTCAGTGTTGTTCAAGATGACCTCCATCCGTCTATAGATATCTCCAATCTTTGGCCCTCTACCTGTAAATCTGCAGACTAAGGATCTACTAGCCAAATCCTGAGAAATCTGGTCAGCACAAGAATCAGAGAGGATTAGATTTGGAACTTCAACATTGAGATTTAGTGGGATATCCCACAAGGTTAGGGAAACCCATTCCAGCTGATCTTGATATCCACAAAGCTTTAGACTCCTTAGTCATGCCTTTTCATGACTCCCTTTTGACAACTCCCAACAGCAGCCTCCACTCCTATCTCTTCAGAACAAGGCCCAGATGAAAATTACAAATTATCACTTTCTGGAAGTACCTCAACCAGAACAGGCGAAAAAGTTTTTTGAGATCTGTAGCTTTCAGAAGTTGCCACAGCTGTGAAAAGGGTTAAGGCAAATTTTGCATTCCTTTTAAACCCTCTTAACAGCGGATCCCTCTCAATGGTGGTTGCAAATCTCTAGCTGAGCCCAGAGTTGTTGAATTAGAGGCATTTAAAAAGCCCTGATTAGGGGGAGAGGTCTCACCTGCTGGCAAATTCCCCCTTGGCTGCCCTGCACACAGGCTGTCTTCCGTTCTTCCTTGCCACCATTCACTCTTCCTAGGAAATTATCTCCATTTCAAACTGACAGTATGATGCTTGCTGGGTTGAAAGACTGTAGATTGCCTGCCCTTGACCATCATCTGCTATCTCTGCTTCCTTTTCTTCTACTACTCCATCACCTTCTGCCGTTCTGCTCCATCCTTATAACTTGACTGTATTTCTAACCTAGCATTTACTATGTTCTATTGGCCTATTTTGGTTGCCATTGTGCGAATTTACCCTGGTAATATCCTTTTCTTAAGGGGTACATACATTAAAGCTAATGAAATTTTCTGTAAGAATGCTTGAGTACTTTCATTGACATTTAGTTCTATTACAACACTGTGTTATTTGTCTTTTTATCCACCTTGTTTACATTGTTGTTAGCATATGAACTGGAATTCCTTATTTTATGGTTATCTCAGGGGTTTCTGAGCTTCCTAAGTTTCCATCGATATCTTTTGAACCTAACATTTGACTCATTTACTTGGTTTGATATATTTAGAAAATGGAAAACAATAGACCTTAAATTATTGCAATTTTCCTGGCAATGCCTGATCATGTGCAGATGTGGCTTCGCGTCAAAATGTTTACACTATATGGTATAGAGTGATATGATCATGTCTGAAGAAGTGAATTGTGACTAATAGTGGTACTATTAATTTATGATAATTCAGCAGACCTGGACATATTTATATTTGATATCGATAAGTAGAGAAAATGTGGCAGAGGAATTTCCATTGTTTTTGTTGCTCAAAAGTCATTCAAAAAATTATCTTTAAAATGCATATTTTACCATTTTACACTTGTAATCATTCAAGTGCAATATATTAGTCCAACATTTAGTTTCTTACATTTTATTCATTTCATATGCTGGTGCAGGAGCATCTTTGGTGCTCTCCTTGCACATAAATAGCTTTAGCAAGAGCACAAAATGCACAAGATTATATTCATATTCATTTCCTTCTGTCTTCATCCAGGTTTCAAAAAACAGAATGCCAAGAAGGGCAGCAAGATTGTGGTTAAGATATGCAGGAGGTGCTGTTGGTCTTGCAGCTTGTTCAGGGTGGCTTCTAAGTCATAGTAAGTTGATGGGAAGCACGGATCTTGATCGGTGGCTTGAAGAAGGAAAAGGTTCCACAATTGCATTTTGGAAGGACCATGTAGAGTTACCGGTATAATTCTGAATCCTTTCTGATAAGTACTTTGAACTCTGAAGTAACTCTTTAATTAATAATCTTATTTATTTTTGGGCTTGAAGCCCAAAGTTTAGGATGAACCCAGAAGTGCTTCTATCCTCTTCAAAATTAATTATACAAACTACAAAGCTTCAGTACCTATAAAGAACTATCTGATGTGTCTGCCTAATATCAGGTCCCTAGGATTCTTGCAGCTTTAGATTGGCATCATTTCAAGAGCATTGATAAATAGCAACAATTTGTTAGTTGGTTCATCATCTCTTCTCCTTGACTTGGAAAATTATTGAATTGAAATCTTTGCTTTGTCATTATTTATCTCTTGCTTTATTCTTTTGCTTAGTAGTAATATGGCTGAAAAGGTGGTGTGCAATATCGAAAACTGGAAAGGACTTGAATTAGTTTCTCAGTTTGGATAAAGGTATGCCCTTGATCTTGTATATTGATTCAACACCTGCAGACTTGAATAAGATCCATCAAAGAACCTTGTGATACCCTATACACCTAGGCACTAAGCAGCCTTAACCAAACAAGACCACAAGTTGTCTATCTGTATCATTTGAAAGTCCTTTGCTTTTTGTTAGAGGATGAATTTTCTATCCTTGAAGGAACATACATGTCTGATTATCTCTTAAATCAAATCTAATGGCAGTCCTGTAAATAGACCTGTTAATGCTTAAGAAGAATTATTAAACTAAGTGGTGTAGAACACAAAATAGAAACTACCACCAGAAGCAAAAATCAAATGCGAAACTATCACCAGAAACAAAAATCAAAATGTTGGATTTTGCATGAGGTTTTCTGATTTTTCGGGGGAGGATTTTCTATTTCTTGCTGGAAAATTTTCTTTTCGTGGGAGAATTTTCAAATTTTCGCATGGAGTGGAGGAACCAAGGAGGTTATCACTTCAAAGATATGCCTTTTTGATACCATAATCAAGCCTACAATTCTGTATGATTCTAAGGTTTGGGGGCCTACTGTATTGAGAGAGTCTACTCTCATCTTGTAGTGCATTTTCAAGTGCCAGCAAATTGTTCCTCATAACATTTTCCAAGTTGAGTTTGTTGCTCAATTGCCACATCTCGAGTCTATCTTCTAGCTTACTTTCTACATACACTGGCCCAAATACATGGGAGATTCCCCTACTAGTTGTAATGGATATCAATAATTAGCTCTTTGTTCTTTTGAGATGATGGTATTTTATGTCATCCTCACTATCTCTAGTGTTTTGGTTACATGGCTTTAGGTTTCCCCTTGGCCAAATGAGGGTGTGTACCCACCAGCTACGAGTCAAGACGGACTGATATATTCCTCACCTTGACTGTATTTACTGTTGATGTAAGTAGCAGCCGCGGGCCTCATAGTTCCAGGCGCGAATTCTCATGAAGAAAATAAATTGAATATAGCCTATGGCTATTCAATTTATATGTGTTCGATTTGAGTTGTGAAGAGGTGCTTCACAAATGAATAAAACAAAACATGATTTATATTATTTAATAATTAATAATTAATTACTATCTGGGGCTGACCTTTCATGAGGCGCGATTTTCTAGAAGAGATGTCTCTTCTTGAGGCCGACCTTCTGCCTTGAAGAGACGTGTCTCTTCCTTTCAGCATGTATTTAAATGAGTGTTGAGCACTCATTTCATCAATCAAGTTTATTAATATAGTTCGCACCCAACAGCAAATCGTCTTCCTGTAGCAGCAAGTCGACATCAAGGAGAATAATATATTCAGTTGTATCTTGCATCTAAGAGAGGTGCTATTATTCATTGTATAAATCGGCATTGTATTGTGCGTTAGTTGTAAGCAGATTTCTGCTCTTATTCTATCAATATATAAGAGATATATTGGCTGGGTTTTTCTCCCTCAGGTTGGAGGGTTTTCCTACGGTATCTACTGTGTTTTGTGTCTGTTTTTTGAATTAATTTTCTGTGCATATCATCTGATCATAAAACTAACAAATCCTACCAGCATGAGAGTAACAATGGAAAGTTATTCTAGATTGATTGTTGAGTGACCAACACTCGTTCGTTTCAGTTCACCAGGTTGTTTGTTTGGAAAAAATGAAGACAAATCAGGAACTCATGGTAGAGCTCTTGCAAGTCTTTCAGGGATATCATAAGAATCTAACAACTTTGTTCGAGCATCTTGAGTTATTGGAGCCTCATTTAGCAGTTGGGCAGAAAGATGAGGTGGATAACACCCGTGCACATGACAGGTATAGTGATAGCATACATGATGTTTTCCAATCAGCTGATGATAATGATTCAATATCTTATCTTAGTGCTAACGCTCATGATGATCTAGGTGTGCTAGCATCTAACATAGAGGAAGCTGAAGTTGGGAAGCAAGTTGCTAATAATAAACTAGTTAATGATGGTGATTCAATATCTTATCACAGTGCTGATTACGAATCATAAATTTTGTGTGGTGATGATATGTGTCAAGGGTCCCATCACTTGGGAGGGCAAATGAAGGTGAATGAGGATATGATTAGCCTTAAAACATTTTGATGATACACAAAAGTTGATGGCAATGTGCTGTTGGAGGACCCCGAGAACACATCGGGACATGGATGGAGAACTTTCCTTGCAGATTTTTAGGCATTTAGAGAAGCTTTTGGGGTGATGAAATCTAATTATCTTCACCTCCTTGCAGATAGAGATCATCTTCTCATGCTTGATGAGATTTATTATGATGCACTAAAGGGGAAAGAAGAGGAGGTTGATAATCTCACTCAGGAGCTTGAGGTCACCATGGACTCCTTGAAGAGCACTAAAATGGCCCTTCAAGAGTTAGAGACTTGAATGGACGAGCTCACCATGGAGTTGAGCATGGTGCAATCTTCAGCACCCACAACTGAAACTCAGCTATCTATCGCAGCCATCAGTGATGAGCATACATCCACAGATTGTGGGAATGTGCATATTGGTGATTTGGAAACATCCATTTCGATTATAGGTGCAAAAGACAACAATGGGATGAGTGCATTGGATGAGTTTAAAAGGGAACAGTATGTTGCAGCAGGTGTCCTTGAAGAAAAATCTTTTGTAGGTGAAATATGCCAAAGTCTCTACATTGGTGATGTAGAGATTGCTATTGATAGGTTTGGTGATGAAGAGGTGGATTCTGCTGAGAGTTGTGCGATAGATCACAATGTTGTTCCATTTTCTCTACAGTAGGATTACAGGGCATCATCTAGTGGGGAAAATGGTGATATGTTTCCCCCTTTTGAAAGCAAACTAGAAAATTCAATCTATTTAGTTGATTGTGATTATCAGTCTAATGAGTCACATGAATGGAAGGATCAGTTGAAGGTTACTAAAGATAAGGTTGTTCAAACCTTAACTCACTTCGATAAAACACATAAGTTTGTCGAATACCTTCTTTGGTGAACTGAATTTAAGGAAAGGTAGAATGGGGTTTCGACTGGAGCTTCTATCCCAAGCTTGGGACTATCAAGCATGCTTTAGAGGTAATAAAATCAAATTACCTCCATTTGCTTTTAGACAAAGACCTTTCCATCAGGGTTGTAGAGAAGGTTTATAGAGTTGTTGCAAGGTCTGTTGATCACGATCTGAGTTGCGAGTCACTTCTGCTAGTGGCAGTGAAATATGGAATCCACGTGACTGTATTGGCATTCCATTGATGCAAGCGGGTGAGTCTCACCGTGATTGTGTGGTGATGTGTGTTCACCATTTTTATTTCAGCCCGTGTCTGAATGATCTCATGGCACATAAATACGGGTTGGATAAGGGGTTGTAAAGTTCACTCTGGTATGATGTGCTTCCATCATCAACAGATGAATCCAAATTTTGCAAGTCTCCTACTTTGCTTTCTCTTGATGGTTGCTTCCAGAGGCAGGAATCTGAGACTTGGCTCATTTGGATTCCAATGGTTATTAGAGTGGCATAGTGGAAACTCCCTATTAAAATGAACCCAAGTACACCTTTGTGGAGCCAAGGAGATATTACACAATAGGTTTAGGTGGTGGGATAGATGTTTGGGTATGCAACAGGTGTAATTAGAGGTATACAAGTTCACATAGCTGGGTGAATGTCCATTTGTGTGCCATTCTTGGAATGAGAATCAAAGCCTATCTAGGAAAGAATAGTGTACTTGTACCAATTCATAATATAGTAGAATACATCAGAGAGGAGGAGGAAGTAGATGCAAGAGTAGTCCTTAGAACAAAGCATCCTTGGAGGAGATGAAGGGGGTCATAGAGGCCACCTACTTCTCCATCTCATAGTGTTGTCTCTGATATTGTAGTAGAGAGCCACCCTTTTTGGTAGGACTATAGAAGAGCCTAGTAATGTGAAGAGAGCAAGGGGACCATTAGAAAAGGGCATTTCAAAATGATATTATAAAGATGGTTTATTTTTCAATCTTGTTCAATCACTATAATATCAAGTTATGATAAGAAAATTAAATGATGCTTCAAAAGGGTACATGGGCCTAGTTTATTAGAAGGTGCACAACATCTCATTGTCGAAGGAGGTAAAAATTATAGAATTTTCATTAGATCCCAATAGGGCCTCATAGAAATAAATCGGGGTGTATATTCTTTTTTGATGGATGGAAAGATGCAAGAAATAGACCATTAATCAATTTGATTGCAATGTGCCCTAAAGGGGCAACGTTTTTGAAAGCTGTGGATTGTGAAGGGTAGGTGAGGGTTGCATTATTCATTGTTAACATCCTTATAGTGAGTGACTGGTATGTTGGTTAAGGTACGACTTTCACATGTATTTTGGACATCTTGTGCTAGCTATTTGCTCAATTTCATGCTACAAAAGTTGTGTAACAAAACAAATTGGATCAAAGAAGTTTATGTTGAGGCCAAAGAAATCCATATGTTAATCACAAACCACCACATGTTGTAGGCCATTTTTAGATCATTCTTGCAATTAGAGTTGATCAAGGTAATTGAAATGATGCAATTTTTATATTTTATTTTTCACTTTAGTAATTTATTTATAAAAATTTAAGTAAGCATCCTTCTATAATGTCCCTCTCCTAATTTGCCCTAAAATTTGCGTATTGATCACAAGTTACAACAATTCAGTGTTATGGTTTGTCTTACCAAATAGATATTCTTTTAATAATGCAATCCTAGGTTTGAAACTTGCAAACACCATATGAACAATATATATGCAAATACATATATATATGCTTATGAGAGTTAGACAATTACATCACATTCACAAATTATCAACATATTAAGATTTTGGGAGAAGGGACATGATGGGTCCGTCTGAAGCCATATACCGAGCCTAAGAGGGTGTATACCACAACCCTCCCCCTTGGCGACTTGTACCTACTTTCCCCATCAATGTCTCAGCTCTCGGAAGACACTGTTTATCTTGTGGAATTGAGCGTGTAATGTCCCCGATTTATCCCTACACTCTTCAATTGGTTTTTGCCTATTTCTGGAAACTTGTACGCTAAGTAGAAATTGAAATTAGGCTTTCCTATCTTATAGGAGGTTTCGGCTTGGCGTCTGGGTGCCTTGCATGTAGGAAAGGTTTTTGAGTTTTACTGGGTTTTCAGAGAGCTTCAGAATGGTGTAACATGCATCTCCATCTGACAACCTTTCCAAGTACATACTATTTATAGTAAGTCATGGCGGCTGCCCGGTTTGTGCTTAGAAGGCGTTTGGGAACACTTACTATTTTTAGTAAGTACTATTTATGGCAGTGTCATCTTAGCAGCAACTCAATTTCTCTAGCTCATCTTTCCATTTTTGGTAGTGAGGCAGTTCGGTTTGGGCGTTGGCTTCTTCTTTCCTCTTGGAGCTAAGTTTCAATACTTAGTCTTTTGTCAATGTTGCTTTTTGCCCCCCGGTGCCTAGGTGATCAACTTTAAGTTGTTTTTAAAAAGGGGGCCTTTAATGTGGACGTCCAAGATGAAAATAGTAATATTTAATGATGTTTTAATTGCTCTTTGTGGTGGACGCCTAGAGAGGAGATATTAAAGTATTTTTTAATATTGTTAAAGAGCTTTGAGGAGATGGGTGTCCCCTTGAGGAAGCTGAAGAGTTTTCTTTGGGGAGTTACAAGTTGATTCATTTGCTCGTTGAAGATTATTTATGGAGGCCTTGCTGATTGCTTTTTTATCTTTTGGAAAATTTAATAATGTTATGCTGTTGAATTGAGTTCAAACTTTGCTACGAGGATTGCGTACCTCTAGCTTTCTATGCCATTCTTCGGGCTTGAAACTATGGCTTCCTAGATGGCGACTGAAGACGGTACTTCACACAGTGGTGTAGATAGAACGTAATCTTGATTGTGATAGCAGATTGTTGTTGTTTAATCTATTATTGTTAATTATTATAGGCAGATTGCCGATTTATAATCTGTTTATATTACTATTGGAAGTGCTAGTTGAAGCACATTTCAATTCGTGGCTTCATCAGCATAATTATTTGGTTTTGGGTATTTGCTCAAGTTGTTCTCCTATTAGGGCGCTCGGTTTTTCAAGTTTTTGGAATTTATTTCCGAGTTTTGAAATTTTGGGAGAAGGTTGACCCTTCCTAGAGGCCGTACCATCTCTTCTAGGATGCCTTGGAAATTGTGCCAATGATTTGTAGCTGTTTTGGCACCATTTGATCATTGGAAATGGGACGCCATGATTAGAGGCCTCATTTGTTTGCTGTTTGAAGTCTTTCCGAGCTGATTTGAAGAAGTGGCGGCCATTTTGGTGAATCTCTTCATTGTTGGTTTGATTTTCTGTACTCACTGTTTCTTATCAGACTTGTTTAGTTTTGATATACTGCTGTTTTGAGCTCCATTTCTATATCATTCTCATATTGTATTAGTTAGAGGTTTTACTCTAACTTCTTGTGGCTTTGGAAGAATATATTTATGTTTTTGCAGCTAAAAACTCTCTCATTGTAAAGCTGGTTTAGTAGTACTAACAACTGTTTTATTTATTGCTGCAATTTAAATGTTTGTAATTGCTCCCATTGAAGAAGTGGTTGAGGTAAATAATTTACTTTCAGCACTTGTTTAAATTCCCCCCACTGAATAAGTGGCAGAGCGGATTCATGGTCGACTTGCTGCCTATTAATATTTGTAATTAGTTTGCTCTCGCTGAATAAGTGGTCGAGCTTATGGTTGGTTATCCGCCTACTCTTGTATTTACTTTTATTTTCATGGTCGGCTAGCCGCCTAGCAGCTTTGCAATTCATTTCCAGTTGCTAACAATCCCCGACACTGTATGCTCTCACCTCGCCCACATTGGGATCTTGGTGATCAAAAGGTGAAGGGTTACTTTCCAAGCTGGTTATTATTTGGAGCTAATGCTAATAGTGGTGTTTGGTGGTGATAAAATTCAAAAAAAAATTAAGGGGGAATATTACAGAACGGGGGTCATAAGTGGTTTACTCGGTTCTTTGGGTAAGTGCCCTTTGGTCCTAGGAGCCATTACGGTCAACTTTAGGATGGCAGCTTACTAGCCTTGCTTACCTACTCCACCCAAGGCCCTTCTCACGAGTGGATTTCAGTCAGTCAAGTACATATCTAATTCTAGCATAGGAAATCATTCATTAATTATTCTTATTATCATATAGGCAATGTATATACATGTATAAACAACAATTGGCAGAAAATACACCTGAATGTATATATATGAATATCTGATAACATCAATCTCCTCCGATGTATGGACTGATTCCTCTTTGTTCCCTGGTTTCTATGTTTTCTTCTCTAATTGATCTGTTCTCAATATTCAGAAGACATTGCTTAAAGAGAAACACTTGATTAGTTTCAAGTGAGTAATGGCTAATAGGGATTAATAATTGCTGCAAGCATCATTATTGCATAATCGTATAATGTATATATATCTACATATTTCATATATATATAATTGAGTCCAATCTTCCAATTATCATAATATATGAACTTATACATTTGTATGTATTATATTAAACTTACTTCCCTTATGGATCTATCTTTCGTCTTCATATACCTCTCATTGAGACCTTTCCCTATACACATAGATCTCCTCTTGATATCTGCTCTTTTTATCAGAAGTAAGCCCTTCTTTTTGTATTTCCTTTAAATCTGCATCTGCCTCTTTTAGATCTGTATATATCTCTTTAGATCTGCATATTGCTCTATCTCTCCTTCTGAATAGAAATCTGCTGTCTTATTCTCTGCCCGATTTATTCCGATCCCTAATAATCATCCCCCCCTCTATTCATAATCATCTTATATCTTTATTTTCCATGAAATGATGCATCTCTAAGAGACGCAACCTTTATAAGACATGACTATTTATTTAGCTAACCTTTTTATATCAATTGCTGCTCTAAACTAATTCATATCCTTTTATACACCTGATTGCTGCCTTTTCATGCACTTCCATTTCTTCCTTTTCACAAATATATTCGCTGCTCTTCAGTATATCCCCCTTGCTGTCCTCCGCTTCTCCTTTTTATCCCCATATTTCTTAATCGCTGCTCTCAACACCTCTAGGAATCGCTGCAGCCTTTCATAACATGAAATCGCTACATATTAGTTATAAGCGCTGGCTAAAATGGGATTGCAATATTTCTTTATTTAATATATATATATATATATCTGTGTGTGTGTGTGTGTTTATTTTATTTTATATTGGTTTTTATAAATATATTTTATAATATTTATAATATTATATTATGATAATTGTTAATGCTTGTATTTATATTTTTTAATATGTACTTTGTTATTTATTTTATTCGTTTATTTGCATTTTAAATGCTTAGTTATTTTTATACTTTAGTGTTCTACTTCAGGGACATGACATCTTTGTTTTTATTTTTTAATTTTCAAATAGGTTGCTGAGACTAGATTTGAATCCAACACAATCACCTTGAGATGACTTGTGGAGGTGCAATAGACAGTTTTTGGCATGGCCATCAATGGATTTTGGTGCATATAGAAGTAGTCCAACAATGAGAGAAAAAAATGTGAAGTAAATGATCCTAGATGACACTTGGTGGTATTGTGTCAAATATCTTCTTAGTTTCCCCGAGCCCATCATGACCATGATCCACTTTACTAATATGGATAAGCCATGATTGGGAGACGTTTACGATGGCATCAGCTCAATAATTGAGAAGATGAAGTCTATCATAAATTTAAAAGAGCAAGATCTTGAAGAGATTTTTTTCGAAGAGGTGTAATTGTTTTGTGTTAGTGGTGGAACAAAATGACCACTCCATGTTCTTGCCTTTGTGTTAACTCCCAAATATTACAACAAACAGATCTTTTCTATGCTGACAAGGGTGCCACCATAATGTGATGCAGAAGTCAGTGAAGGGTATGAGAAAGAACTTAACTTTTCTTTGATCCTGATATGGAGGATCTAGTTACAAATGAGTTTGTTGGTTTTGTAGCCTTCATTGGTCAATTTCTCCTCTCCATGACAAGTATAGGAAGTATGCTCACTCTTGGTGGTACCTCAATTTTCATACATTGCCACACCTCTAGACTCTTGCAGTCAAAATTTAATTGCAAGTAAGTTTATTAATTTTTGTTGCATTCTCTAAATTAAAATATTTTTATTTTAAAAATTATTATTTTCAGATTTGAAGTTTGATTTACAATTTATAAATCTAACTCTTTTACTTTATTTCAATAGGTTGGTAGTTCCATTGAGAATTGGAGTACATACTCTTTCATTGACTTAGTGAAGCACAATGTATTGGTACCAATTAAAGTAGAGGAGTTAGTTTATGTGCATTCCACCTTGTGCCTTATTCACAAAGATAACGAGTACAAAGAAGGGGCAATGAACCTGTGGGATGTAGATCTAGAGCGAAATGAATTGGATATTTCTTCTATTTTACAATTTTCTATTTTAGGAATGGGGTTCCATGTGGTGCTTCTAATTTTCTTCAGAGTTTGCTTAATTTCAGATAATTACACCCAGAACTGAACTAGGTAGAGTCTGCTTACATGTTAAGAAATTGAGAATCACTTAACACCACGGCTATGTTTACACTGAACTTCTCAATTGTCAGCTGCTGTCCATCAGGGATGAGTTGTTTGAGACATTCAGAAAGCGTCATAGGGGGGTCATGGAGCTTGAAGATGTACAATTGACTGCAAACTCCTTCCACAGGTCAGTGCCCATTCTTTCCATTCAGTATATTCTTTGCTGACATGAATATGTTCATACAGTGCGTGAAAATACCAATGAATAACTGTGCCCAGTTGTTATTATTCCTTTAATCAAATCCTTGATTGCAGAATGTTACTGGCATTTACCGAACAAACAACTGGAAAAAAAATACCAGAAGGAGCATCAGAGCAAGAAATGATGGAAATCATGATGGCAAGGTAATTTGCAGCTATGCCATTATCCACATGCCACACACCTTTTCTTTTCTTTTCCAGATACTAGATTTGTTATAGCGGAATCTTCTGCAGAATAAAAGAGTTCTAGTTGTCAATGCTTAGGTAATTGTTTTTTAATTTTTGCAACTTTGAAGTAAAATTCAATCACCCACACCTATGAGGATGCACTTTCTCAGGGTTGGTGCTAACAATAATATATTTTTAATAGAAATGATCAAATTTATTTTAAAAAACAGGTAAAATTAAAAAAACCGATATTTCAAATAAGATCGGTTTCAGACTGCAATAATCAGGTAGTAGAGACCTATTTGATTTGACAGGTCAATGCCTTATTAATTTAAATTTTAAATCCCAGGCTTGATTGATACCTTGTTGTAAACATGGGAAAACATAAAACTTAAGGATGAGATTGAGAGAAAATGGTGTGCTTTCTCAGGTTGAGAGCATCACTTTATATTATTGATCATATGCTAAAAATAGAAAGTAGTTGTTTACTAAAAATAGAAAGTAGTTGTTTACTAAAAATAGATGGTGGTTACAACTAACTACCAGTACTTATTATAGACAAGCATACACATACACCTTATTATAATATTAAACTAATATTTTGTAATGTATGCCCCTGATTTTTTTGTTTTTTCCCAATTTTGTTTCCAAACAATTCAGGCAAGGATTTATGTTATGCGAAATGGTTGAAACACGAATCATTGAATATTGACAGATTGTGTAATGTCCCCACTCTAGTCGGTTTTCAGGAGCAGTTGAGTGAGTTAGCCTATTTCTTGGACCTTTGTGGGCTAACAGGATCTGGTTAGAGGGTCAGTGACCGTTTTGGTGGGTTTTGACATTTCCACCCCTTTAGTTTAGTGTTGGGCTCAGTGCAAGCCTTTGCAGTTCAGTGTTCGCCAGCTTCTGACAGCACGTCAAAACACTGAAAATTGAGGGAGTTATGAATATTTTAGTGGTTAAATCATTTAATATTATAAAGTTATAATTTGACTTTATAATATTTAAAAGCCACTTAAAATATTATAAAATATTATTACTTTATGACTTAAATGTTGAAGTGAATATTTAAATTCACTTAAGTCATTTATTTGGGCGCCCAACTATGGAAAATATATTAAATGGATAAGATAACCAGCCTTCTCTCTCTCATCTCTGTTACCATAGCTGAGAGCTTCTAAAACTCTCCAATGTAGGATTCTAAACTACTCAACTGCTTCAGCTAAGCGAGATCTCTAAAGTATAATTCCGGATCTCGTTTATCAAATCTCTCAACCAACCTATCTGTGAATTCCTGATAAGTAATGAACGTGTCATGCTGTAGTGTCACCATGCCATGGTGCCACCAATCATGGGCTACGCCATCTAAATGTAGGGCTGCGAACTTTATGGCATCCTCTTCTGCCATAGGACGTAGGTTTAGGAATGTGTCCAGCTTGCTAACCCAAGCTCTAGCTATGACTCTGCCACTGCCATCAAAGGTGGAGAGTGTGAGCTTACTGGTAGCATGTTTGAGATCATTGTTCTTGTTCCAAGGTCTCCTATCTGTCCTGTTCCGACCGTGTTCTCTTTTCTGTGTTATAAACCTGTCAAAGTTAAGGTGATCCTTAACTCTTTGTGGCAAGGCATCCCACTCATCATGAAGTGCCATAACATTGTCTCCAAAGATCATGTTACCTTCCTCCTCATCCTTGTTACCCTCTTGTGGCTCATTTCTGGAAAAGGTAGGGCGAGTAGGCCTGTCATAGGTACGTGTGGGAGTCACTCTGAGATGTGGAACTCCATGGATACTACCATCCTCCCCCTGATCTTGATTCAGGCGCTTGGGAATAGATATCTGTTGTACTGCTGTAGTAAGTTGCTGTAGGACGTTAGCAACCTGTTCCTATCCTGTCACTAGGCCTCTCATTCCTATTCCTATTCCTGGGAGGAAGTGGGAATGTTTGTCTATAGACTTCATTACGGGTTTGCCGAAAGCTCAAGGGAGAGACAACATTTACGTGGTAGTAGATCGATTGATGAAGTATGAACATTTCTTCTTGATCACTACTACCTACTCAGCTACACAGGTGGTAGATTTGTTCTTTCGTGAGGTATTTAGGTTGCATGGTTTGCCTCAAAGTATTGTTAGTGACAGAGACAATAGATTCATGGGTAACTTCTGGCAGGAGTTATTCAAACTATGCGGGACCAAGCTTACTCCGAGCACTAGCTACCACCCCTAGACAGATGGACAGATAGATGGACAGATAGATGGACAGACAGAGGTTGTCATCAAATGGGTGGAGGGATACTTGCGTAATTACATTTCGAGGTAGCATAAGGCTTGGGTGAAGTGGTTGCATCTTTGTGAGTACTGCTATAACTCCACTCACCATATGACCATCCAGATGACGCCATTCAGGGCTTTATATGGCTACGATCCTCCTACTTTCCTGGATTTATTGTTGAGTGATTGCAGAGTACCGAGTGCTGGAGATTTGTTATAGGAGAACCAGGATGTCATGAGGGCTCTTGATGAGAACATTCAAAGGGCTCAAAATCAGCATAAGCAGTATGCCGATCGAAGGAGAGTTGAGCGATCTTTTGAGATCAATGACATGGTGTATTTGATGCTTTAGCCTTATAAGCAGTCCACCCTTCAGAAGAAGGGTGCTGAGAAACTCAAGCCATGCTACTATGGACCGTTCCAAGTTGTCAGGGGTGTCGGCGAGGTGGCTTATGAGTTAGAGTTACTGGTGGATAGTAAGGTTCACAATGTGTTCCATGTGTTGCGCCTCAAGAAGGTGTTGGGACAGTATGTGATTCCTTCTTCAGAGTTACCACCCTTGGATGATGAGGGAAATTGATTTTAGTACTTGAGGCCATTTTGGATTCCAGAGAGCATCATTTGCGGAGGTGGGTTATCAGGGAATATTTGGTAAAGTGGAGAGATCTACCTGCAGAGGATGCAACTTGGGAGGGTGATAGTATTCTACAACATCCAACTTTGAGTTTGCTTGAGTACAAGCAAATTCGGGGAGGGCGGACTGTAATGTCCCCACTCTAGTCTATTTCAGGAGTAGTTGAGTTAGCCTATTTCTTGGACCCTTGTAGGCTGACAGGATCTGGTTAGAGGGTCAGTGACCGTTTTGGTGGGTTTTGCCATTCCCACTCCTTCATTGTAGTATTGGTTTCAGTACAGGCATTTATAGTTCAATGTTCGCCAGCTTCTGATGGCATGAAGAAATATTGAGTTTGGAGGGAGTTATGAATATTTCTGTGGTTAAGTTAATTATTTAACTTATTGGTTTATTATAAAGTCAAATTGACTTTATAAAATGAGATGCCACTTAAATATTTTATAAAGTGATAAATTAAATCACTTAAGTGAAAAAGCACGCCCAAGGTATTTAAATTCACTTAAGTCATTTATTTGGGTGCCCAACTATGAAAAAGGTATTAAATACATTTTAAATGTATTTTAAAGCAAAAGTGGCATCATTTCTTGAAAGCCGTGCTTTTGAGGAGATATAAGGCAAAAGGTTGCAAGTCGACCTCACTTATGATTATTTGACATTGCAACTTTTATCTTCTTTGTGTTTTTGTTTGAGGACAAGGGTTTTAGGAAAATCTTCATTGGAGAGCATCAATTCTTCATTGAATCTATGATTGTGAGGCTGTGAGATACCAGTTGAATGATTGCCATTGTGGGAGCTTCATTCAGAAGTTCATCTGTGCTTACATCTGAGTTTTTGTTCATTATTTACCTGTTTACAATAAGGGAGAGGGTTTCTTCATCAAAGGCGCCATCTTCATCCAGGTTTCCACCTTTCAATAAAGCTGTACCATTTCTTGTAGAGGCCGTACTTTTCCTGTGCAAAGGCGTGTTCACCAGAGAAAGGCGTGTGAACTTGGAGGCAAAAACGCCTCTTCTTGGCAGTTTCTTGACTCTGGCTTTGGCGTCCCACCTTCTCAGCATCTTTTCACCAGCTATTGCATGGGAGAAAGCAGATCTGAGGTCCCGGGGTTGCATTTCGTTAGTTTCAGCACATCTTGCCTGGCATGCATTGTACATTCTTATTTAATTATTTTGGAGCTTTCCAGGTATGTTGTTTGTATGTAATCTCTCTGTATGTATTGCCAGATCTTAATTAGTATTGCAGTTGCTCAAGAAATTCTTGTATTTTTGTATTATTTGTATTTTTATGTTTGGCACCCCTTCTACTTCTGTCTAGAATTCTTCTTAAAAACAATCAAAACATAAAAGGATAAGCAAAAAACTACAAGGATTGAGTTGGAGCCAGTTGGGCTCATCACAAATTGTCATAATTAAGCTTCAGCTGCTACAAGTAAATAAGAAGATTTAATTCTTTCAAATACTGCTCTTACAACTTCAATGACCAAGAAACGACCATAGAGGTGCTTAGAAGCTATTTGCAATAACAAACATTACAAGGAATGTAAATGCCTAAAGATGATTTGCTTTTGATACCATAACAGTCTCGCTGTGCATAACTTTCTGAGTGATGACAGTCACTTATAAGGTCTGAAACTTCATCAGCAAATTCTCCAAGAACACCCAGCTGTAGCCAATAGGCTTCAAAGACCTCTCTGAACAACTCCCTGTACTCCTTCACTGCCCAGACCTGGAATTTGGCGTTAATCATCAGCTCACACCCATTTTTGAACAGTCATATCCTTCACAGACCTACTGTAGCTGTTCACAGGGGCTAGGAATATACAGGGGTGATTTGACAATTAATTCATTTTAATTTTCAGAGCACTTAAAACTAATATTTATCACCTGGAACCTCTTCTACCAGCCTAGACACCTTCTTAGGGATGTTTTGCAGCCTTAAGCCAGAACCTTTTAACCAACCCAACTCCCAATAACCTCCTCCTGTAGCTGTACGGCCTGATTAGGGGCGATTTGATTCTATAAAATAAACTCCTTCTTTAAAACTCTTGCAACCTCCTACAATAGAATCGCCCAGCATAGGCAAGTCAGTGGCAAGAAACCCAAAAGCACAGCTTCAACCTTCAATCGTCACATGCCAAATAGAGGGGTACGGCCTGTCCTTGTAGTGGTATGGCCAGGTCTGAAAAAACCAACAAAACCTCCCAAGAAGCATTCCAAAAAGACATCAAAAATCATAAGCAATCACTCCAGAAACTAACACTCCAAGAAAACTTCAAATAGCTTCATATTTGAAATCCAAGAAAGATCAAACTCCTGAAAACAATGGTGATCCCTAATGTAGAATCACTTCGACTAGCTAGGGTGGATTTCTCACCACCGAAACCAGTGCTAGAGATGAGGGTTTTTCGTCCTCAACCAGTAGTATATGAAATTTGGAAACAATTCAGCAGAGTCTCCTTGAGTTGCCAAAACTCACCTATGCGAATGAGAGCTCAAAAGTGATTAAATAGAAGAACAGGGAAGAATTAAGGCAACCCAATTTGAAAATTCTTTTCCCTCCAAAATCCCATGCCCGACCTTGTTTTTCCAACATTTCACTTTACATTTTAAAATACCATCAAATATTTCCCAAAGTGGGCATCCACTTTTGGGGGCACATAATAAGCCTTAATTTTATGAAATAAACCTTCATTCTAGGTGTCCAACATAAAGTACATTGTACCCTTTTTTAAAACAACGTTGCTCAACTAGGCCAAGGGGGGTCTTATAACATTATAAAAAAAGGTCACAAAATCACCTTTTGAAGACTTAGCTGATTAATATGCCAAAACATTAGAACTCACCAAACTGCAATTGCCAAGCACTGCCCAAACTGGATACCTTGCACTGCACTGCTACCAAGACTTGTTACTAAATATAGCACTTACTAAAAATAGTGAGCCAACACTCAAATTAGGAAACCCGAAAAGGGGGACATTATAGTCCTCCCTTCCCAAAGATTGCTTGTCCTCAAGCAGTGCCATCGCAACTCTAGAAACAACAGTCTGATCCACATTAAAACCAAATAAGATCCCAAGGTCCCAAGTCAACCTAGGAGTTTTGTAGCGCTTATTGCTAGAAGCACTGTACAAATGTGCACCTGCAAATGAAGCCTCATTTGGCCTTCTAGTAAATATAGCATCCATGATCTTCTGAACACCTGTCCAACATTGAACTTGGTTTTCCAAACTTGTCATTTCCTTCATTTCAAACCATAAACTAACCCTCTAAAGAGGCTGAATGGTTTGAAAATGTGAAATTTTGCAGCTGTCCAAGTCTGAAATTAACAATTTATAGTCTGATTTTTGAAAAATCTGCATCTGAGAAAAACAAAAACAACTGCAACAACAAAGTATTCGACCCAAAAGAAAAATCTAATCATTACCTTAGCTGTAAACACCTTACTAAGAGTCATCAACCTAGTAGAACTCCAAATTTTGCTCAAAATCTCCCTCCAATCCACTTGTATGAACACAAATGGACTCATAAGATGGCTGTATAAAGAGGTAACAACATATTTTTTGCCTTTTTGGTCCACAACCTCCCATGGTATGCTTCTTCCATCACCATTTGTTTCCAATGACCCATGTTGATGATCTTGGGCATAGATACTTCCTCTAAAATGGCTCCAGCATGCTGAGGCTGCACTACTTTGATCAACATATGAATTTCATCCAAGGGGCATTTGGTGATGTGAAGTCTCAGCACTAAGGCTCTCCACCCTATCAACCTCAAGGTCACAATAATTCTCCTCCCCTTGTGGTGAATCCACAAGGTCAACCCACATGCTGATTTAACCCATCATTATCCACCTTAGGAAGTAAACCATCATTGAAAAATTGTTCTTCCCCCAAACTATCAACATGAATCTCAGAAAGAGGATTATGAAATGCCATTTCCGCATACATGTCAAAAAGGGGAAAAATTTGGAAATTGCTTTTACCTTCTTGCTTGGGTTGTATTCCTTGATCATGATTGGATACTCCCTACATTATCTTGCATGTGACAATTTTGGATCCCTCTTTGGACATTCCTCTCAACACCACTTTCCTATCACCATCTTGAAACTTCAGCTCCATGGATTTTAAGTTCAAGGTGATCTCCCCCAAGGAATGAAGCCATTGCATACCCAGAACAACATTTGTGCCTCCTGTATTTACAACATGGAAGTCACATCATTGACTTCGTAGTGGTTCAGCCGGATTCTCAATTGTGGAATCTTCCTTACACAAGACATTATGTGACCATTAGCAACAAAACTCTAAAACCTCCGAATTTCTTAGTTTTGAGTCCTCGTTGTGCTATGTCTTCATCAATGAAGTTATGCATAGCACCTGTATCAAGAAAAGCAACAATCTGCTGCCCCTTTAACAAACCCCTAAGTTTGGATGAATCACTTCTCTTAAGACTTGAGAGCCTAGCTAATGTGCCACTACTTTCCTTCACTTTCCCAGGTTCTTCTTTTGAACCTTCTTCTTCACTTTCCTCTTTTTCAGCTTGCTGGTTTGAATTTTCTGATTCTGATCCATCAGCTGAATATACCTCCAATTGACGATTCTTACCCTTTTCCAAACACTTATGTCTTGGGGCCCATGGTTCTTTGCATGTAAAACAAAGGTTCTTCTTCCTTAGCTCCTTTCCGTGGTCTTCTTCCACTATCTTTGAAGGTATTTATTTGAGTTGGATGTTCTCCTTGTTGTCACGCTTCTTGTCGCTATCATGTGGGAAGGTCTCAGGTGGAAATTTGTTCTTAGAAGTGGAAGACTCAATGCCCCTAGCCTTTTTGATAGCCTCTTGTAGAGAAGGTGGGTTGAATACCTTAATCCATCCCCTCAAGGGATTCGATAACCCATCTATAAAGAGAACAACGAGCCTCCTCTAGGATATATCTGTCACCAAGATTGATAACTTCTAAAAATCAGCAACATAAGCATCCACCGAACCACACCGTTTCAACTGATCCAACTCTTTAAAATGAAGTTCGTGATCCATTTTATCAAATCTCTCTATGAGTCTTTCAATAAATTCAGCATAAGATGTGATCTGTGCATGCCCCATTGCAACCATCCCATGATGCCACCACTCATGTGCAACTCCATCTAGGTGAATGGAAGCATGTTTAATGGACTCTTCTTCAGGCATGGGATTAAGATCAAAGTATGTATCCACCTTTTGGACCCAAGCTCTTGTTGAAGTTTTACCATACCCATCAAAGTAAGGGAGACTAAGTTTTCCAGCTTTTCTTCGCAAGTTATTATGGTGCTTCTCTATTGCTCCTGTTGGGCATATGCCTCATCCTGAGATCTATATAATCACGTAGAGATATGTCATGTTGAAATCCAAGGCCTGCATCTATTCAATGTTGTCTAAACTGATCCTGCATCTCAATCAATATGAGCTCTTGATGGTTTGTGCTTCCACTCTTGGTGGAAAAACAAGCATGAGAGGTCTAGCCATGGCTGCCCTATTGTGCTGATTGGCTTCTCCATGCTGACCCATACCATTTCCTTGCCCATTATTGCCTCCGTTACCTCCGTTGTTGACTCCCAATCGGTTCAACCCCTCAACCAACTGTGCAAGCTGCTGATTGCTTTCCTGAGCATGTTGGGCTGCCATTTCTTGTCCCCTAACCATAACATCCAAAATAAGCATCAACCGATTTGGTTCTTCATGACCTCTATCTGTTCTTTCACTCCTTTCACCTATGTGTGTTTCAGAGTGTTGTTCTCCCCTCTCTGAAGGCCAATGCTCCCACAAATCCTCTTCATGTTTTCTTAACCTCTTAAGGTATCTTCTTTCTCTATCACTGATGCTCATAGAATTGCATTACCCACTGGCTAGCAGGAATGTTTTGTGCTCTGATACCATTGTAATGTATGCTCTTGATTTTTTTTTTCCTAATTGGTTTCCAAACAACTCATACAAGGACATATGTTATGCAAAATGGTTTAAACATAAATATTGAAAGATTGTCATAATTAAACTTCGGTTTCTACAAGTAAATAAGGAGATTTTATTCTTTCAAATACTGCTGTTACAACTTCAATGACCAAGAAATGACTATAGAGGTGCTTAGAAGCTATTTTCCATAACAAACATTACAAGGAATGTAAATACCTAAAGATGATTTGCTTTTGATACCACAACAGTCCCGCTGTGCATAATTTTCTGAGTGATTACAGTCACTTATAAGGTCTGAAACTTCATCAGAAAACTCTCCAAGAACACCCAATTGTAGCCAATAAGCTTCAAAGACCTCTCTGAACAACTCCCTGCACTCCTTCACTACCCATACTTGGAATTTGGCATTAATCATCAGCTCACACCCATTTTTGAAGTCATATCCTTCACAGACCTAGTGTAGCTGTTCACAGGGGCTATGAATATACAGGGGCGATTTGACAATTACTTCATTTTAATTTTCCGAGCACTTAAAACTAATATTGGTCAACTGGAACCTCTTTTAGCAGCCTAGACGCTTTCTCAGGCATGATTTTCAGCCTTAAGTGAGAACCTTTTAACCAACCCAACTCCCAATAACCTCCTCCTATAGTTGTACTGCTTGATTAGGGGTGATTTGGTTCTAGAAAATAAACTCCATCTTTAAAACTCATGCAATCTCCTACAATAGAATCGCCCAGCATAGGCAAGTCAGTGGTGAGAAACCTGAAAGCACAGCTTCAATCTTCAATCATTACATGCCAAATAGAGGGGTATGGCCTGTCCTTGCTGTGGTACGGACATGTCTGAAAAAACCGACAAAACCTCCAAAGAATTACTTCAAAAAGGCATAAAAAGTCATAAGCAATCACTCCAAATACTAACACTTCAAAAATACTTCAAATAGCTTCATATTTGAAACCCTAGAAAGATCAAACTCTTGAAAACAATAGTGATCCCTGATGTAGAATCACTCCTACCAGCTAGGGTGGATTTCTCACCATCGAAACTAATGCTAGAGATGAGGGTTTTCGTCCTCAACCAGCAATATATGAAATCTGGAAACAATTCAGCAGTCTCCTTAAGTTGCCAAAACTCACCTATGCAAATGAGAGCTCAAAAAGTGATTAAATAGATGAAGGAAAAATTAGGGCAACCCAATTTGAAAATGTTTTTCCTCCAAATCCCCACGCCCAACCTTGCTTTTCTAACATTTCACTTTACATTTTAAAATAGCATCTAATATTTCCCAAAGGGGGCATCCACTTTTGAGGGCACATAATAAGCCTTAATTTTATGAAATAAACCTTCATTCTAGGTGTCCAATATAAAGTACATTGTCCCCTCTTTTAAAACAATGTTGCTCAACTAGGCAGGCCAAGGGGGTCTTATAACATTATAAAATAAGTCATAAAATCACCTTTTGAAGACTTAAGTGAATAATATGCCAAAACATTAGAACTCACCAAACTGGAAACCTTGCATTGCACTGCTGCCAAGACCTATTACTAAATATAACACTTACTAAAAATAGTAAGTGAGCCAAAACACCACACTGGCCCAAATAAAGAAACCCAAAAAAGGGGACATTACATATTCTAATACCTCCTTATTGACTTAACCATAAACAACACAAAGCTTGTCCCTAAATTCGAGAAAATAAATAGGACCAAGAGGTTTAGTTATTAAATCCATAGAGGCTACTCTTGAAAAGTCCAAAAATGAAGAGAAATGCCTTCACTATCCAACAATTGTCAAATATAGTGATTATGAATCTTGACGTGTTACGTATACAATAACAATCACCATATCATTATCATTCTTTTCGACATAAAAATTTGGATAAAGCCTGTACAAGGACTTAATCAATTTGTAAACCAATTGTTTACGACTAGGATCCTGAAAACCCTCATGTTACACATATAAACCTCCTCATGCAAGTCTCCATTTAGCAAGATGCTTTTAACATCTATCGGATAGATTTTTCCGCCAAAGTGAGTAGCTATAGAAAGAAGCAATTGAAATGTTACCATTTTAGTAGTAGTAGCAAAAGTATCTTTGTAATCTATCTCCTCCTTTTGTGACTATTCCTTCGCAATTAGAGGATCCTTGTACTTGTCTAGGGAACCATCATCTTTGCATTTTACTTTATAGACCCATTTGCATCCCGATGGTCTTTTTACCTAGAGGCAATTCTATCAAATTTCAAGTGCAATTCTTGATCAATGCATCATATTCAGCCTCCATAGCATTTTTCTATTCTACTTTCCCTTTTGCTCCAAGAAAACTTTGTGGCTCAAAAAGTAGAAAGAAATCAAAACATAGAGCAAAATGAATATGCTCAATAGCTAAATAAACAATTGGTTTTCCTTTTCTATGTGGTTGTTGATTTGATTGAGGAAGTTCATCCCTAGCCACATGCTATGAAATCACAATGTCTATAGGAGTTTGAAACAAAGTGGGAACGCTTTCAAGCTTGTGTTTTTCATAGACAAGTGGACAAGAACTAGCCAAACATTGATGCATAGGCTGCCATAGTGGACTGGGGGGTTATCTTTCAAAGGTACCATAATGTTAGATTCAAGAATTTTGTTGACCTCTTGTTAAATACAGAAAAATATGGCGTTGTCTCTTTTACGTCAATAGCGTAATAATGGCTTTGTTAGTAGAAATATCGTATGCCTTAGATTTCCAGTGCAACACTTTTGTCCTATTTCACATCAGATACAATATGTTTATATTCACAAAACATGACTTGGATGTTAGGGTTTTTAGTAAGGTGGGTGATAATAAATTTTTGTTCATTGTAGGAACATATCTAACATTGCATGTTAAAATTCATGATTCCTATCCTTTCAACGATATGTGAGCTACGATCACCAAGTGAAATTGTATCTGTATGACCAGGATTAGCAGTAAATCTGACTTATCAGTTATTTTGACACATGAAGTGTTTGGATGCACTGGAGTCAAAGAACTAGCAACTATTGTCAATGCTGTTTGAAAGAGATGCCATGAGAGAAAACTCACCATTTGAATCATGCTTTTCCTCAACAGTGGCCACATTAGCTTCACCATGTTTCTTGTGGGGTAGATTGTACAGTCTTTTCCTGCATTCTTTCTTGAAACATTCAAATTTGTTACTATAAAAACATTTCACCCTTTTCTTTGGTTGACTAGTGTGAGAAGAAGTGTTGCAAGATTTTTTTGAGTATTGCCCTTAAATTAGGTAGCAAAAACACTTTTTGTATATCTAGATGTAGATTCACCCATTTTCTATTGCCTACACTCTTTCTATAGCAAGTATGTATTGGTCTTATCAAAAGTTGCTAGTTTTAGATCAGATTTAACAGAAAGCAGAAAAGTAAACATAGAACAATGAACACAGAATTTTATCCTGGGAAAACCCTCCTACTCGACAGAGAAAAACCTAGCAATTTATTCACTTATAACTCAGAAATAGAAGTGCAGAAATAGCACTCAAAATCAGGCCCTAGAGAGGCCGAATCTCTTACAATAGATCAGCACTTAAAGATAGTGCAAATTACAAAAAATAACAACTCTTCTCCTTGAAGCAAATCTGCTCCTCTTGAATGTGAATCTGCTGCTGAATGAAATCGAAATTGGAATGGAATGATTTGATGCCAAAATGTGGAGACTCCATCTCCCTTATATAGCAAGCTAGGTGACCTCCCTTCTAGGGCTGACCTAGAAAAATACAATTATTTTTTGTTTGTAATGCAAAGGCCGACCTGCCTTGAATTAATTATATTTAAGAGAAAATATCTCCCGCTGCTACAAAACACTAACAAAAGTCACTGTTTGACTTTCAAACAATAGATGTAGAGACTCCACAAAAGTCTCAAAAGATGGTGGTAGACTATTACTGGTCAGGGCAATCATATCCTTGTTGTCTACTGGTTTGTTAATAACCACGAGTTGATCAGTAAGATCCTTAATTTGTAGATGTTTTGATAGAGAGTCACCCTCATGCAATCTAGTAGAAAACGATAGGTTTCTAAGATAGAAGGCCCTACCTTTTTCTGAGATGATATTTTTTTCAGATTATCCATACTAGTAGAAGTAGCATCGAGGACTTTAGGGATAAAATCATCAGACCTAGATAATTTTAGTAATAAAAGGGATTCCCTATGAGGCTTGTCAAAATCATTAGCATTGCTAGCAATTGTGAGTATCTTATGACTCTAAAAATTATAGTTTTTCTTTGTGAGTTTCTATGCCTCTAGTAATACTAGATTTTGTGTATTTGCCATTTTCCTAGCAATCCTAGAAAATAGGCTTTTTTTGAAAATTTTCCAACCTTGGCAACTCCTTTAATTTGACCTGGAAAATTTCTTCTTTGATTTTGGAAAATAAAAATAAACTATTCTAGAAAGAATTCACACCCTTCTAAAAACTAATATTTTTTGAAACCCTTCATTTCAAAATCCCCTTCAACTTTATAAAAGAATTGTTTTGCAGACTTAAAGGTAGAAATTAAAAACAATAAAATACCCAGAATATGATACCCATGTCCTCGAGCAATAGGTAAATACATGTTAAAATAATGCTCTAGCCATGAACCTTTGCAAATTAGATACCCATGACTATAAATTCATGACTGATTCAGCTACTATTTTCTATGCTTTGCACCTATAGATTTCTGTTTAGATAAGAAAATGTGCTTGAATCATGCCCTTGCAATAGATTCCCCTGCCGTCCCCAAACTTAGGCCCCCTGTCCCCGAAACCCGTCCCCCTGTCTCCGCGTCAGGAAACTCCGTGGAACATAGGTAATAACTAAAGAAATGGTAGGACTTAAATAGGTGCTCCTTAACGTAATTTCCTCTTAGCAAGGTGGACCTATTCAAGGCAAATAGATTTTGAATGGGATTATAATTATTCTTGAACTCATGTACTTGGTAAAGGATGGGTGATAGGGATGTTAGCAAGGCCTATTATTATCCAGAAAACCCAAAATTCTCATCAAGTTTTAGGCCAAAATCCATATGTTTGATTGCTTCAATGCATTAAATTCCCTTGACTAAAAATTTGCTACAAATTGTTGGAATGGGCTGAAGTTTGATAGGTTGTATTGCAAAATCATAGTCCATAGCTCATAAAAAATCAACCCAAAATTTGACTGTTCAAATGCAAAAGTTCCGTTCAGAGTCTCAGACCTAAAGGTGAAACTTTTGTGTCTGGCATGTGGCTCAAGGTTATAAAGCATAAATCGGCTCCAAGGACCAAGGAAATGTCTGAGAAGCCAACTTTGGATGTTAAAAATTTGGTAGCCCAAAAATAACTTCCAGAATATTAAATGCACCAATTTTCATATCATAGGTGGTTCTTTTGAGTTCATCTTGGCAATTTGTATGGCAGAGAGAGAGAAAAATGGATAGATTAGAGAAGGTTGGATTACCTTCTATAATGGAAGGATTGTAGTAAGCTTCCAGGATGCAAAGAGAGCAACTTGTAATACATTTCTTTAGCCACGAAGATCAAAGAATAAAGGATAGTCTTTGATGCTGAACAGGTAAATATAATGTCCTACGTAGGGATTCCACTATTGTTGTGTTTCTTACATACTTTATGTTTGTTTCTTTTGGTGAACAAGTCATCTAATATGTTATTTGGCAACTATAGCACTATGATAAAATGCTTAGTCATCTAACATATTATTTAGGAATTCTAGGTGTTGTTTTGCAATAGTTTAAAACTCTGTTTAAGAATAAACAGAAATCAACATTAGCAGCTGTAGTTACGTCAACATGCACTTATACTATTAGAGCACATCCATCATTATATATCTGTGATTGTATTAAACATTCAGTTAATATGTATGTTGAATTCCTGTGACTTTCCATTGAATCAGTAAGTGTTTGAAGGGTCTGTGTGGAGTGTTGGAACAAGAGTGTCCTTTCCAATTACAGATCAACTTGTGAACATAATCATTGCCACTTTCCTAGATGGTGATTAAAATTATATTTTAAGTTGGTAAGGAGTCTTGTCAACTTCAATGAAAAGGACATGATTTTATGATTATGAAAATTGTTTTGGTGTGGATGTTGTCATTTTTACATCTATGCCTTGTGCACATAGATGAAGCATAATATTCTACATGGTTATTGCATAGTTGTTATTTTCTATGCATGGGAGGCTCAAGGAACTTCATATCTAATGTAAAATATAGCTAGTGGCGTGGATGAAATTTACCTGGCTTGGCACTGCTATTGTTAGATATAGATTTACTTCTTCTTTAATCTCGTGAGTGTCCTGATAGGCATTAAGGAGAATTGTTATACTTCCATACAACTGTGATGGTGGGGTGGAGTCATAGGTGTGTCATTGTTTGAAATGGGTGAATAAGGAACGGGTGACTAAAGAAGTGAGGCTTTTGTGAAAGTTTGGGATGATTATAAATTTTTCCCTATTGATATGGTGTGGAGAGGGATCTAAAAACATCAACTAAAAAGCCATATGCACCCTAGGTGGGGTTGCGTTGCATAACTTGGTTTTTACCTTTTTCCATAGTTTTTCTCTATGGTTTATTGATTATTCTACAAGTATAGAAGACCAAGCTGTTTGTTTGGGCTACTCACAGAGGCATGATTCTCCCTGAATTTAAAACCACTTTCTAAGAGAGGTTTGCTTCCTTAAAGACATATTGGCATGAATTTTATTTGTCTTTATCATGGTGATATTATATTATTAATTAATCTGTTTGCATTTGAACCCATTGTAATGACCATATATACAAATCATTTAAAACATGGACTGTCTAGAACTGCCATTCTAGACATTTGATTTGTTGTTCAATACTACTGAATACAGAATTTGTTATTTCTTCGTGATTCAGGTTTTCCTTATATTCAGTAAAGAGTTCATCTCTAGATGTTGCTTGGAAAGCCACCATGGAAGACTAAAATTGCTGACTTTCTTTGTTATCCTTTCTATATTCTGATTCTGTTTGGAAATTCAAAACTATCTTTCTTTGGATTTTATACAAATATCTGACTTTGCAGATATGAAAAAGATCTTATGCATCCACTTCAAAACCTTCTTGGAGGAGAGCTTGCTCGAGCCCTACTCATTCAGGTATCTCACAGATTCTATTTGCAATGATGGTTGTGTATGCCAAAATCTTAAAAAAACTATGTTGCTTTTATATGTGTTTTCTAGTCAAACTAGCAAAGCAAACACTTTTTGGCAGCTAAAAAGGATAGAGCACAAATACAGCATATGGTGGCGATGTTTGAGCTAGTTTTGATTTTATGCAATAATCTATTAAATTGTTGTTCTTTTGGTACCTTTCTAATAGATGGCTTTCTTTTTTAAACAGGTGCAAAAATTAAAACTTGACATTGAAACGTAAGTTATGGAACTTACTACTTACAATGCTCTAGTTAAATGCTATTATTCTTTTGGGCCTGTAAATATCTTATGTTTTTATGGTATGATGGGGGTGTACAGGGCAATGCTTGAGCTGAATCAGATTCTCAGAGCTAATGAAATAAATTTTGCAATACTTGCTGCTTTGCCAGCATTTTTTATTACAATCATTCTTGCAGCTCTTCTGCAGAGTTGGTTGGTGAAGGTATGCCCATGTCTTAATTCTTATAATTCATTCATGCTTTATTCTTTAGGATCCTTTGTTTTTTCATTCTTGGTGATAACAAATATCACCCTTATAGTGGCATTTCTATGGTATTGTGACTACTGTTTTTCAAACAATGCCTTCTGTTTGAGATGTGATTTATTCTTATGAACTGTTCCATAAAACCATAGTTTACTATGTTTGGAAACAGATGAAAAAAGAAAGGTTAAATACTTGAGAGAATTTTTTTTAGAAGAAATGAATTAAAAAAAGCTACGTAATTTTGTCAACTAAATATCCCAAAACATATAAATAGCCTCATATAAGACCCCTTTTATTTAGACCAAAAAATAATTAATATTTATTTAAGTTGGAGGGAGGCTCTGTAAATGTTAACTCACTCTCAAAAAAAGTAAATGTTTTACTTCAAAAACCAAAGAAACAAAAGTGCATTTTTTCCCCATTTTGGAGGCCTTTTTTGACCTTGCTTAAATTATATTGCTGACTTTCAATACATTTTGGTCCTGACTAACACATTTCTGACAAGTAAAATGACAGAACCTGAACAGATTGTCATTTCTTGTTTACATTATTGTGAACTGGGAGGATGTATCTTTTAACTTACAGCCTAAGTTACCGAATCGCTTGGATTAGCGGCTGATTCCAAGTATGGTACGTCCCGGAATTGGGTACGTGCCAAAAACCCTGTGGAATCAGACAGGGTTCGTGTTTTCCATGTCTGAAACGTTTTTGGTTCTGTCCTGATGTATCCCGGGCCTACGTGGCGCTTCTGATGTGACTCCAGAAGCCAAAAACCTAAAATCATTTCACATTGCAGAATTTTTTGTTTAGATTCAAAGCGTTTATTTTTCCTGCTATTCTCGACTGCAACAAATATATTTTGTAGGCTTTTCCTTGATTTTCAAAGGCTTTTCTTTAAATTCTAGGCGTAGGTGAAAGGACGAGTTGTAGGCAGAGGTCGCACTTTGTTTTTTTCTGCCTCTAGTCCGTCAGTTTTTTGTCTCCAGTTTGCCACAGTTGGCCCACCACGTAGGGTTTTCGTATTTTTCTTTTAGTTTTTTTTTAAAATAATTTAAAAATTAAAATATATATATATTTTTTTATTAATAATCACTGAGAGTGTTTAACTTAAATTTAAACTTTCAAATCTTAATATTTGGTATCATTATATAATTTATAATATATTGTTTATTAAATTATTATTAATTAACATAATAATATAATTTATTAAATAACATGATATAAATAATTTTAATTTTAATTTGTATTTATTATTCTAATTATTAATATTTTTAATTTATTTTTTAGTTTAATTTATATTAATATATTAATAAATGAATAATTAATATAATATATAATAGATGTAATATTAAATAATAAGTATTATATTAATATAATTATAAGATAATTAATATAATTCTTGTTTTATATTTTAGGCTGCAAATATATATATATGATTTTTATATGTTTTTTGTACGAACGTTTCCAAATGTACCCAACCCTTTGGTACCGATGTACCGTACCCATATCTGTAACTATACCCGATTTGATAACTTAGCTTACAGCCATTCAACATATAATTATGCAATCATGCGTCTTTCTGCTCGATGCTGAGATATTGAGTCTGAAGAAATTGAGATGGTCAAATACATCCATAGTTTGCCTTTTCTTTTCAAAGACAAGCTTTAGCATTTATTCTTAAAGATTTGCAATGATGCTCATTTCTGCTTGATTTTTGGATATTGTTTGAGTCTAAACTGATTGGAAAATTGTTATATACATGCACGATTAATGTTTTTCAAACATAGCCTTCAAGATCTATGCATCTAGGATTGAAAAATTGTTGCGCACCTGATTAATGTATATTGTTAATCATGGATCATATTGTAGGGTTTTGATTCTACTGACCCACACCATGTGAAGCATATTAACTCAGTTATTCCTTCTTAATTTATTTGTTTATGGATATTATTTATTTTTGTATATGGGTACAATTCTTTCAGTTTTTATTTCTTTTTGTATGCTATACAATGCCAAGTGATATTTAGGGATTGGTTTTAGCTCTTGAGACTCATGGAAATGCTTTTGTGATTCAGTTCTTCTTAGATTGTACTTAACCCATGGTCCTGTTCGGGTTCAGCGTTCAAGTTCAACAGTTTTGCAATTTTTTTCTTGGGTTGGTACAGCTGTATAATGTGTGTGTGTGTGTGTGTGCATGCGTGTGTGTGTGTGTGTGTTGTTTTTGATAGGTAAGTGTGGTCAGTATGAACCACTTTTTGCTTTTTAAAAAATCAACAGAATATCTAAACTTTAATATTTATCGGCATCAACCCTGAACAAGAGCAAGAGATACCAAAAAGCTTCCAACATATAAAATGGGGAGCCAATTGAGATTTCAAAAATAAACCTTATACTTTCACCCCAATTCCGAGAGATCATCTTATGGTACAAAATCCTTGAGGTGATTATTTGGGGGATAAAGACTCTTGCCAAGCAAATTCTTCGAAGATCTTGAAGCGACAAGACTAGCTAGTTTAAGATCTTTTCAAATATCTTTGAATCCCAACTAGGAAATATTCGTTGGATGTCCTCTTATATCTCCAATGGGAGTTGATTGACCTGCACAAACCAGAACTCTCCTAATTCTATTTTGTTTTCTAGCTTTTGTTTACTTTTGTGAAAAAGTTTGAAAAGTCATCCTTTTCTGTGCAACATAATCTATCCTTTGTCTGGCTGCAGAAATTTTATTTACAATTGTAAATGTAATCAAATCTTTCCTTAACTAGGATCCTAATACCTAAGCACAAAACTAAGTTCGAATTTCTGTGTAAGACAATTATAAGTAAAATGAAATTTCTAGAATTTTCTTCTAACTGCGATTTCCAGAATTCTTATTAGATGTGAATGTGCTGATTGCAGAACATTATCTGATTTCTATGTTTGCATATCAATGAAGGAACTCCTATTTGTAAGTGGAGAGACCCGCCACCAAGGGATGCGTCCCTTTGCGCGTGGGCTTCTTCTACAGTCTATTACCATTTGTTAAGTCTGCATTAACACATGCGCATCCTTCTACATGATGGCGGATGTCTTAAGAAGATTCCGATTTCAGATAAATGCAGAATATAAAATCACGGGAATGATCAAATTTATATGAATGCTCATAATTTCGATTTTAAATGTTTCCTTTATAAATATCATAGTATGTATGATAATTTCGATCACTTATGAATGACAACGATACTTGCATCATTGTCATTCATATCTGACCGAAGCTATCATCCATTAACAACAATGAACTAGAGGCATTCCATCAAACCCTTTGATTCTTGCCACCTCTCAAATTTGTCTAAAGCAGCCCATTGGCATTGGAAGGTGTTTTAATCCACATTGTATTATCTTCCTAGATGACATCCTTAATAAAAAATGAATAAGCCTCAAACTATTGTGAGGACCAAGCTCAAATATTCCACCCATGCTAAAAACATACATTGTCAGAAAGTGAATTTATTTCCAATTCGTCTTCCTTATCAACAACATAATTTGACAAGAAATCAGCCTCCTGGTTAATTTCCCTATAAGTGTGTTGAAAGGGTTCGCCAATGAATCTAAAAAGGGACAGATTATTTCCAGAATGATTCCAACCTTCCAGTTTGTTGCAGAAAACCTTCTTATCGCATTTATAATGATCATTGAATCGAAAAGGGGACAAATTATTAGTAGAATGTTTCTAATTCTAACCTTCCATTTTGTCGCATAATACCTTTTTATCACATTTATAATGATCATTGAATCGCCTTCAATCTAGATAGAAGAAAAATTGAGTGAAGAACACACCTACAAACCCAAAATGAAAGTTTGGCTTCAACTTCTTGTTAGTACCCACCTTCAATTTTTTCAAATTTGTGCAAACCAAGAGACATTTTTTATTTTTGATGATACAACTAGCCCCAAAAGGGACTAAGGTTTTTGTGGGATTTCTTTTGGGGAGGGGCCCATTTTATTCTGCTTCTTAGGTCAAGCGATGGTTTCATACCACATACCCCATGATTGGAGGGAAGCCTTAGACCTGTCTAATTTTGCAAAATGAAATCGCCTCATAAAGAGAAGGCTTTATTTGTATTTGATCTC
Source organism: Sequoiadendron giganteum (assembly GCA_007115665.2). NCBI lineage: Eukaryota > Viridiplantae > Streptophyta > Pinopsida > Cupressales > Cupressaceae > Sequoiadendron > Sequoiadendron giganteum. The sequence continues at coordinate 362,872,239 of CM021107.1, read as the reverse complement.
TCCAAAACCCTTGACATTGTGTAATGTCCCCTGTCCTAATTTGCCCTAGAATGCACCTATGGGTCACAATCTCCACCAACTAGGGTTAGGGTTTTCACTTTATCAAATGAATAGCTCCTTGATGATGTAATCTGGAATGTGCAAACCTGCATTCAATACATGAACAACATTCCCAAACATTCATATATACATTTGGTAGCGTTAATCCATGGCAACACATTTATAGATTATCGACAATGCAACCTATTGTGAACTAGGAGGAATAACATGGGTGGGTCCGCTCGAAGCCATTTGCCAAGCCTAAGAGGTTGTATACCACAACTCTCCCTACTGGCGACTTGTACCTACTTTCCCCATCCATGTTGCCACCTCAGAAAACACTTTGCCTACTTGGTGGAATCAGGGGGAGCTCAGAAGCAATCTAGGTGCTTCTACTCATCCATGGCCCATCCTTTCCTTGGGTTTGGGCGGATCTTAAGCGGAATTTCCTCTCCTCCATGGCCCATCCTTTCCTTGGGTTTGGGTGGATCTTAAGTGGGATTTTCGCTCCTGCATGGCCCATCCTTTCCTTAGGTTTGGGCGGATCTAAAGTGGGACCTCTAGGGACACATGACTTTCTCAGGCACCTCCCCCCAAGCAAGTTTTCAAAGAAATTCAAACACTCAAGAGTTATCTCTAGACATTATTATGCATTAGTATCTATGATTGTTATAGCATTCTCAAGAACGTCATCTAGATCCATGCCTACAGTAATAATGCATATTAATACTAGAAATGCTATGCAGATCTCTTACCTTCATTCCCAATCGATCTGTTCTTCACACTTAGAAGATATCGTTAGTGTTGATCAAGCGGATAAGACTCTACTATCCATACTTATTTAAAATATCATAATTACTTATAAGGTCTAATAATTGCTGCAAGCATCATTTTTGCATAATTGAATATAATACATACATACATATATATTTGTATCTATAAATGTATAATCATTATTAATTAGTTCTAGGCTTACAATACTCACCCTTGCATGGGCATGCATATTATCCATATATATATATATATTTGCATATACATATATATTGATAATCATATTATACTTACTTGCTGATTTGGTTCCTTTTATATCTCTTTCCCAATCTGTATTTAACTTTCTAAGATCTGCATATATCTCTTGGTCTGCTTTAACACTCAGAGAGTATATATTTTAGATTCATTTTCTATTCCTTCTTTCTTGTATGCTCTGTTGTAGACCTTTATTTCTGATCTATTTCATCTGATTTATATTCAGAAAATCTCTATATCCTTGTTATTTCCTTGCTGATCAGAAATATATATGTTTCTCCCCCTCAGAATAAAGTAATTGCTGTTATTTTCTTAATCGCTGCTTGCAATTCCTTCCCCTCTCTTCTATATTGAATGATCTTCTATTTATAATTCGATCTGCCAATAGTCATAAGTTCATAACTCATACCCACGCCACTTTGGAGGGACATGTCTTTTAGTTTAGTGTAATCGCTGACTTTTGGAGTACATGTTAATTGGTACTTTAGAAAGAATGAATCGCTGCATATTATTCTTCAAGGATAGTCGCTGCATTAGGAATTGCTGCTGATGTGTTTAGGAATTGTTGTGTTATTTGGAATTAATAATGATAATTCAGGTACCGATACCAGTAACTTGTGATTATTATTTGCTTATTTAATTAAGGCACAGTCATAAACAGATTTTTTTATTTTCTTGTGACTATTATTATAATAATTACAATTAATAATATCCATTGTTCTATTTCATATATTATGATAATAGTATTAAATTGTTAGTATTTATATTTTAATATTTACAATATTATATTTGATAGTTATTATTATAATAATATTAAATTACTAACATTTCTTTTTATAATTTTAATATGTACTTATCTTATTTATTCATTCCAATGCTTTATATCTTAGTGTTGCAATTTTAGGATCATGACAGAAGCCTTAGACCTGTCTAATTCTGCAAAATGAAATTACCTCATAAAGAGAAGGCTTTATTTGTATTTGATCTCTCCAAAACCCTTGACATTGCCACTTCTCCTATAGAAGTTTCAAGCATGGCTAAAAAAGAGAAATCCAAGAGTCTTCTTCAAAAATATACACGTATTCCTTTCCTTCCAGAATTACCATATTAGTAGAACAAAGAAGTTATTCAAAGGCAAGACAGTTTGATTTCTATTGTAACACTGATTTGCTACTATGATGCTTTGTTGAAAAATAACTTGACTTGCCCAATGGTTAGTGACAAAGTATACAACAGAGTGAGATATTATTTTTTTTTTGATAAGTAAGCTGTTGGTGAGGGCCCACTCCCATTATTAATAAATACTTAAAAGATAAAGAGAACAGGCAAGCCCTTGAACCAAGGGGAGCAGCAGTAAACAACCCAACAGGTTGCCAACATATCCTTCTACAGATTACCAACTATCACTTAGGGGAGACATACAAACAATAACATCTAATAGAGGGCGAATCCACTAGTAGGCAAACATCAATAGCCAAAAGGCCAAAGCGAAACTAAACTCTAAAACATTTTCTGAGAAAGGAAGGCATCCATGGTCCTCTGAGAGCCCTCCTCAGCAGCTTCTTTACCTTCAATGTGAAGTTTTTCAGCCTCAAACTTCCTGCCTTTTTTCCTCTCCATCCCACCGCAATCGGGTTTTAATTTGCTGCACAGTCTGAGAGATTCCAAGTTTTGGAGGAAGATCAGCCACCACAAAATCATCTTCAAAAAAACCATGGTTCAAATCATCCAAATCCTCCATAAAAGGAAAGGTGCCATTTGACTCAGAGCCAACCTCCCTCGTATGATGGGTTTGGGTTTTTTTGGGGTGTGCTTTTAACCAAAAAGTAGGAAAGACACAAAATAAAACTAAACGAAAAGGAAAATTTCTGGTATGTAACTAGAGGGGTATGAACACAAAGTTTCACACTCAAAGTAACCGGCCTAAGATATCTACAAGATATGGCTTAAACATATCTACAAGATATGGCTTAAACATAAGGAAAATAATATCTATGTAGAGGATTAAGCTCAAGATCTATATGTGACTGTTTAGATTCCAACATGCAATGATGGAGAAACAAAATCCGTAGAACTACAAGAAAATCCTCAATAAGTTGCTGCAATGTAATATAAGAAAAATAAATAGCAATTTAGAACCAATGACCCAAAGTTCATCTATATTCTTATCATTGAAAACCCTGAGAGCTCAAAGTCTCCTCAAAGAATATTTGTATAATTTCTGAAAATATGTCTCAATGAAAGAAAAATGGAAGAGGGATAACCCTAGAAGAAGTAGATGAGAAGCTAGAAGAAGAAAAAGAAGGATCCTTTTTTTACACCCGATCTCCCTTATATAACAATACATTTGTAACTCCTTGAAAACGGAAATTAAAAATGAACTTTATTCTCTTTCATTTCTTTTTTAGAATAAAGTTCACTTTTAATTTATTAAAAAATTATTAAAATTTGCATTACAAATATAAAGATAAAGTATTATAAAATATCATTAGGGACTATCTTTGTCCTTTTCCTGACTTTGGTTGTTGATTGTGTCATTCACCAAAACCTTTGACTGTGTATCAACAACTTTGGCTTTGTAGTTCTTGACATTTGTGATTGTTGACCATTTGGAATGGCCATACTATTGAGGAGTATTTTCCATGTCAGAAAAGCCTCATTAATTTCTTCAATTCTCTTCTGAAAATCAGAAACTTCTTTTCGGAAAGTAATTAAAGCATGAAACATGTTTCTCAACTTCTCCATAGTTGTCTTGTCACAACAGTCAATTTTGTTTCACAAGTCATTGGTTATGTTGCACAAGCCAACTTTGCTGCATACAGTAGTTACCAAGCTGTGCAAGGCAATAAACCTACTACACAAGACAACTTTGCTGCGTAAGGCAGCTGTTAAGTTGTCAATGCAACAAATCTGCTGTGCAAGACAACCTTAATGCATAAGGTAGTTTTTGAGCTGTGCAATGCAACAAACCTGCTGCACAAGACATTACCATGTTGTTGATGACAACAGGTGTACCAAAATATGGTGCTCTCTAAAATGAAATGCAAGAGTTGACTTTGTTGGACAAGATTCAATTATCGCTAAGTTGGATGCTTGGAAACTGCCAAGAAGGAAAATTGCTTTTGCTGAAGATTGAAGTTGAACAACAAACAAATCTGTTTTGTTATGCTCTTAAGGAGTTGTTATTTTGTTGATTCTTTCATAGTGTAGTTGGCATTTTGTTTTGTGTTGCTGTTGTGACAATAGGCCACCACTAGTATCTAGATAATGCTATGTTCCATGAAGTCTTGAGACACAGGGATGTAGATTTTGGGATGGTGGGGGGACAATAGTGGGTTGGTGGTGTGTGGAGGTTTGGGTGTAGAGACCCCAGTGGTTTGATGGGTACACCATTTTCACAATTTTATCACTTAGTTTTCAGCAACACTAAGTCCTTACAATTTTTGAAATGGGAGCAATTTGGAATGAGGTTTAGATGCCTCTTTATAAGTTTTTGTGATTACTTAGGGTGTGGGTGGGGCCCATAGACCATTAGGGTTAGGATTTGTGGCACGTTGATCCAAAAAATCTATTGGATGTAAAAAAAACAAAGACTTTTTCAGTGATCTGCTGTGGGGGACTCTTGGGAGTCTTGGGTGTGGTCAAGAGATTCCTAGGGGTCCCTTGAGCATCTTAGGGATGTCCTAGAGTCTTCTTGGTGGTGTCTCCAAACCAAGGGTGCATCCCAAAAATGTCCACTCTTTGAGGGAGATGTCTTGGAAACATCCCTGGGTATGTGATAGCAGTGGTGGGACAGTGGGGGAATGTTTCCCCCAAGTTCCTATGTCTCCTAAACATCCCCATCCTAGAGGTGATTGATTGACGAGGGGGGACACGTCCCTGTGAAACAAGGATAAAAGATCATAGCTAGAGGATGAAGGTAGTCAACTAGTCTAGAAGTCATAATCAGAATTTCTTTCCATTGTTTAGTGAGCATTGTCTTCAAATCACCTTAGTAACAATCTTTAAATACTTTGATTTTCCTGTAGTTAATTTAAAACAATAGAAAAATTGTTGCTGCTTATGAAATGAATTTGTTTTCCCACCTATAAGTATGATCTAAATGGGGCCTATCTGAGAGGATTTGATCAGTTTTAGTTCTTATTTCTGTTTGTGTGTTTATTATTTCAGATTTGATTTCAATAGCTAATGATAGAGTGTTGTGACTGTTACTATTCCGATATAAATATCTGTGTTGCATTTCAGTATTTTAATTATAATTTTAACTAATCTTTAATCATTTTGTTTCTAGTTTGCAATTCAAATCAGCTATTCTTCTGATTTGTTCATTTTCTTTTATTCTAACAAAATTCCCCAATTGATTAGATCTGCATTAACAGACATGATATTTTCACAGTCCATGTAAATGAAATTACATGTGGTCTTGCCCATAGTAAACTCTATCTTAGCTAAACCTTGTGGATTTAGACATAGTAAACTCTATCTTAGCTAAACTTGTGATCTTGCATATATTTGCCAACATCTGGTCAAAACTACCTTCTTGGATTAAAACAATATTTCGTGTACTAAACACGCATGCGCATGTACATGCAGACATACATTTGAACATGTAGGAAGATTGACAAGATCTAGCTTACTCTTGAGCTTTGTCGTGGTTTCAAGTACAAAAATTTACCTTCCTCTATCAAGGGGAATATCATATGCCAATTATGTCTGTTGTCTATGGTGTTGCACTTATAGATACATCCATTTGATATAGTCTGAGATATGCTAATGACATCATATCCAGTTTTCTAAGAACTTCCAAGCTCTATTGATAAGAATTACTATATCCTCATTAGTAATTTATAGATTTCCGTGCAGTTGAATTTAATAGTTACGATGTGTTATATTGTGGTTTCAACTAGATAAATAACATCTATCGTTATTTTTGAATGATATTTTGGAGCACTTCTTTACATGGAAGTTTGGCTTGTGAGATATCAGATGCTTCATTTCTTATGTCCTATGGCCTTTTTCAGATGTAACTTTGCACCTTACTACCACCAATGCCTTTGATTTTAACCCATTATGTTCAATGTTTAGTTGGCCAGTTTGCTTGTCTCCTTGCATATAAATGCAAGCAGAGAAATGATAATAAGAAAGAAGAAAAGGTTCGAGGTACCTTCAAAATGTTCATAAACATCTTTAGCTCTTCACAACTATGAAGCTTCTAATAAGCTGAATCAAGAAAATGTTTATTATCTTTCTAGAAACACCCATTTAATCCAAAAATCCTATGATGAATGGAAAATAATGCTTACATAATGTCGTTATACTAATCTTCGTAAATCGTCAGAACCAGGTTGAAATTACATTTGCACTCTATAGCACCTTTGACACCTGAAACACTAAAGAAGTAAGTATCAAGATATACATTTTTGGGTGTTTTAAATAGTTTGTTATTCTTGTTGTCCATGGTTGTCACCTCCAAGTAACAAATAATTTCTAGCTTGTCAAGTTTCTCCAAATTTCCCGATTCTTGATGTTGACTGACATGTACAGACATGTTTGACAGAGTTGAGTAGGACAGGGTCAAGATGAATATGTTTCCTGAAACTTATTTTGGGGTCAGAATATACATACCAATAGACTTTCACTTTACATCGTGAGGTCAAAAGGCAAAACTCAAATAGTGGGTGTAGGTATTCATAAAGGTGAGTGAAACTTCAAATACTACTTTCAAACTATTTTCCATCTTGTCATTGGAAGCCATGCACAACAACTGACGATTACCTTTTTTTAATTTTCTTGTTTGAGTCATTTAACATGCATGCATATACTAGTTCTTATGTTTTCCTTGATCATCTCTCAGATTGATTTTGTTTCTATCTTTCTTCCAATTGTTTGTGCTTTTTATGTGAAACAATGGGAGGGCTGGGCGTTGTTGAATTAGCACTTAAGTAATTAGAAGTAATGCATGAATTTATTGTTTGCACTTCTTTGAGATGAATATATATGTTCCTGAACGAGTGAATGATGGGTTAAATATTTTATGTGAAATTTTAATGTCTAGGTGGATTGTTATGTCCTTTGACTCCAGCCTCATCAGGGAATGAAATGTTAAGAAAGAATGAGAATTTTGACATAGCAAGTTAATGAGTCAGTGATATTCTAAAGTGTGATTCATCCCTAGAACGAGTTGTATTATATTTTTTCCAAATTAATGTCTTCATTTGAACTTTTCCAGGACAGAGGAGCAGAAGGTAAAGGAAGAACTGCTAGACTACAAAGGAGGCTGCTTGTAGTGGAGGCGGAGAAGAAAATTATGCAGTGCCAAGTCCTCATGGATGAAGGAAAGGTATATGAAAACTCTGAATTGGAAAGTGTTCCATATCTGTGTTGATTTCCATATTGAGTCATTGTTAAAAGGGAATTAGCTACCTTACACAACATCCGTTTTTTCAGAAAGTTGCAACCCAAGTTTGCTATTTATGTCAATCTCCATTTCATGTTGAAGTAACAGATTATTATTTCCTATACCAATGAAGTGCATTTCCGAAATTTATATGTTATCAATCTTTTAGTAAATTGAAAGGCAAAGATTAACATACTGAAAATGGTCTATAAAAAGACGTGTGAAAATTTAAAGGGAAATAATTACCTTACACAAACATCCCAGTTTCCAAAAGTTGCAATCAAAGTATGCTATTTATGTCAATCTCCATTTCATATTGAAGTAATAGATAATAATTATTTTCAATGATGAAATGCATTTTCTGATATTTAGAGTTTACCAATCTTTTAGTAAATGAAAGGGCAAAAATTAGTATGCTGAAAGTTTTCTATAAATAGATGTCTGAAAATAGGCATCAATATTAGTTTATAGAAAAAATTAGATTTAATTTTGGTAAATTACTTGATAAAAGTTATTTGATTAAAATTAGATATCAATCCTTTCTCTGGATAACTGATAATCATTCATTTTATATTCTATAAGATGACAGCATGATTTAAGACCAAATTACATATGAAAACTGTGTACTGACTTTATTAAAATTCTCTCCTAAACCAGGAGAGGAAGGCCGTCATATCTCATTGACATCTGCCTCCAAGTGAGTTGTGATCATTCTCAATATACTTTGGCTGAAACCTACGTGTCTACATCCACTTTTAATGTTCATATCTTCTGGATAAGATTGGAAACATTCTCATTTGGGTTGCCTCAGTCAAAGGAAAAAGATCCCTGCTTGCTGGATAGTGTTCCAAATTTTCTTGCTGTTTTCCTTGTCATCCCTGCATATTGCACTATTTCTGTCTCCTAACATATGGAAAAAATCCTCAAGGGCAGCACTGGCATGCTTGGCTTATTGTAGTTTGATCTCGTGTCCTTCAATGATTTTGTGCATTCAACAAACTCTAAGCCAGTTGATCTCTGGGGTCATTTTACAGAGTTCGAGGAGTATTATACTCTGCAGAGCTAGTAGATGATGAACTACATATACCAATCTTGAATTCAACCATATATACATCATTTTCTCAGAGACATATGCAATTTCTTTTTTTTTGTGCCACACCCCTATATCTGTTGACGATATTAGAGTTCTTTTTCATAAATACATACCAATACGTTTACACCATATTTGAGTTGCTTTCAGTCCTAAGTTATTATATCCATGTGGTTTGTAAGTCTTTGTGCCCATCTCGGCCTTTTTACATAAGTTGGATATCTTTATGTGTTCAACTTGGTTATTTCCCATCACCTAGTGTCAGTTCAATCCACTTAACCATCTTAAGACAGTTAACCTTTCTGAGACCATACCACTCTTATCAAGACTGTGTTGATCATGTTTTTGAACTATTGAAACTGTCTATCAAATATCTATGCAATGAAACACTCTTGCAAAATTGCCAGATGGCAGTTTCCTCTCTGTTGTGCTTTTGGAACCACCATGGCTGCTTTGCCCTGACATCATGATAGTTTTCCATCTTTTGTTGTAAGATAAAATGAATGGTTTAAGATTGGATACTGAAGAGTCCCACCGGTTTGGCACTCTGTTTCCCTCCCAGGAGCTTCCAAATTTTACCAGCAAGCTCCACATGCTCTCAAGTATATTTATAAATTATAACATAATAGCAAAAATATTTCTTGAAGATAACTTGACAAACCCAAAGATATATATAATTTCAAAATATCAGGAATTCAGAAAATGCAGAAAAAGAGAGAAAAACTGCTGTTTCTTAATATTTGAAGGCAATGCAATTGCCTAAAGATAGAGAGAGTGAAGCGAAATTAGAGTTCACATCTTGAATTTTTGAACGTAGTTTTTTTATTAATGTTAAGATTGCTGATTACCTTGCATAATGCATGGTACATTACTACACAGTAACATGCCTAGTTTGAGTTTATTACAATCTAACCTACAAAGTACAAAGTAACAAAAAAGTGGAGTGAGCCAACGACTCTTGCTGCTACAAAGCACACTAGAATGTCGTACATCTTGATGATGAAGCTCTAGGGGCACAACCTCTCCTAATTTCACCATTCTCTTTAGGGTCTGTTGGCATTTCAATTAGCACCTCTGGAGTGCTTATTGGAAAACAACAGCTATTGCAAGTGTGTAGTCACTGCTCTTCGAATTATAGAGAGGAAGATCTCTCTTTGCTGATGTTGGCATAAAAATAAAAAAGTAAACTACTGTTCCTATCTTTTTACTCAGCGGCAAGACACAAGGGTGCATAAACACAATGCGCCGTAGCTAAGGTTTTCTCTGGTTTTTGCAGATCTTTAACTATGACTAAACTAGCTTCTAAACTATCCTATCTCCTCAAGAAAAACAAAGCATGAGGGCATAGGAGCTGAAATGGATGGTTCGATCACTTAGACGAATACTTCTCCCAGGATGCGTCTGAAGGCTCTGAACTCACAGACTTATACCGAAATAGAATCCATACAAACAATCTTCGTACAGTAGATCAGATCTCAGGATTCCCAAGGAGGTACCAAGACCTTTCCGAGCTGTAGGCTGAAAGATAATCTACTAGAAACAACAAAGATACGATAATCTAGCTCACTAAATTCCCAAGGAGGTGCCAAGACCTTTCCGAGGTGTAGATTGAAAGACAGATTATTAGAACAACACTCAATGACATATCTTGAGACTTTTGGATCAAAGGCAAGGTAGCTCTCCTGATTTATTATCTCAATCTTCTTCAAAGATTACACTTTGGGACAGCAACGTGTGTCAAAGAGACAATCACACATGATGCGATCAAACCAAGGTTACATTAACAATATTGGATACACCTATCTGAATAAGAAGAATGCAAGTTTTTACTTAGCATTTCCTATCACAAATACAATCCAAGAACATATAGAAGGCTAATGATATGAAGGCTATTTAGCTCAGCGTTTCGCTGTTGTGAAGTAAAGTTACCAAAATAATGAGCCCAAGGCTCTTATTTATAGAGACTCAAAGGAGTAGGCAACCCTAAAATCTCCTTGAGTTAATAATCAGTTCTTGCCAATCAACAAGATTTATTCCTAAGTCTAAAAGTAGGTGAGCACGAAGTTAACTGGAAATCTACTTCAGTTAACTGAAACCAAACAAAAGTCAAACTGGGAATCTACCTCAGTTGACTGAAACCTAACTAAAAGTGAACTTAAATTACAAATAAGCCTCCAAAATAGACATCCACCTTTAATGGAGATCCGAGATCCATAAATCGTGGGAGTCAAAGTAGACATCCTTGATTAGTGGGATCTGACATGCATGATCTGTGGGATCTAGAGTTAACTTGGAAAGGGGCATCAAGTTAACTTCAGTCATAGTTATTGTCTTTCTGGAGGGTAGGACATCCCTCTTGGGGTGCTTTACACCTCATCACCATTGGTCAACAGTGCTTTTATCCATTTGTTGACTTCTTCTGCTTCTTGCAAGCTGCTTTTGATATTCGATCTTCTTTGCAGCTATGTCATCTAACCTTGTTGACATGAAATGTGGAAGGTAGTATGATAGTAACCTGATGGCGGCTTCGTGTTTGGAATGACTACCTTCCGCATTTGACTATCCATTGAACGGTGATGTCACTTACGCCTTCTAAGACTTGACTACAGGCGTTACTTGATGCATGTTTGTGTCAAGTGTTTTTAGAAAATCGTGAAGTAGGACCATTTTGGTCTTGATTTCAACTTGAGAGTACTATACTCTGAAAAACTTGATCATTGCCTGTAAACACAAACATGTTCAGACGAATTCTGAAAATCCTTAAAAATAGCCATCCACCGAGAAGTATTTTTTCGGAAAAGTTTGACACATGGGTTTTATTTGTGCTTTAATGTTGAACAAACCCAATTCATTAGATTTTTGATTTTGAGACTTTTTTGGAAAAACCCCTAAAAATAGGGGCAACAAGTTTGTTGTTTCTGGAAAATTTGAAGAGATGGGTTTTATTGGAAAATTATGCTGATCATACCTAGTTTGCTAGATCTATGATAGCCTACTGTTTTTTGTGACATGCAAGAATTTTAAGACAGAAGAGAGGAAGAAGACGAGGAAGATTGGATGTTATTAGCTGCCTTCTTGCAAAAATCTGTCTCTGGATTCAACCTCTGAGAAGAAATCTCATTATGCCATTGATCTTCGAAAAATATTGAAGAACGGTCCAAAACCCTTGTCAGATTTGAAAAGACGTCCTTGAGAGCAAATTGTTGTTCTGATTTTCAACCTGCAAAAGAAATAATGAAGAATGGATGCTTAGATGCTTTGATATGTCAAATTTGGAATTGCAAGCATCAATTGGATGTCCAACTCATGATTGAGCCTAATTTGGAGTTCAAAAAGCTGATTTCCACTGATTGTGGAGTGTTTGGCCTCTTTTTGCCTCCAAAATTTCTTAACTCAAGTCAACATATTGCTTTTGACTTTAGGCGTCCTTTCTTGAGTGTTGAGCATTTTTCATCATTTTTTCCAAGCTGGAGTGCCTCTGTTTGATTCTTTCTCTCGATCGTTCAATTGATCTTTGGAAGCTGTTGACGGATCTGTTGACAAGATGGAACCATCCTGAAGAGGTATGCCTGGGAGTCATCAAGTTAGAAACCTGAGTTTGTGGCTCCAGATTAAAGGCCGCCTTTCTTCAGCAGGGGCTCTTTTGACTTTGACTTAGTCAATTTTCATGACTGTTCTTTGTTTTCTCCATTTAGACCCTCCATGCTTTGATTTGATGTTACTGTTGACTGACGATTCAGATGGCTTTGCTTGATTGTGCATTGGGTAACCAGTTCAGTCCTGGAAAGTATGACTGGTTCCTCAACTCTTCAAGGTCAGCTTAAGTCCTTCAAATCCAAGGGCGCCCTTGGCCAGCAGGGGCTCTTTTGACTTGTTGACTAATAATGTTCGTGCTGTAAACTGCCTTAGTTTGATCTCTGTCATCAGGTGACTGAGTTGTCAGATATCTTTGTTGACGATTTCGTTATCGAGAACAATCAAAGCTAAGAAGGTTGTCCTGGAGGTCTCCGAGCAAAAAGACTACATGTGCATGCCCCAAAGACTGGGCGCCTTTCTTCAGTAGGGGCGCTTTTCCCTTGGTACTTAGCACTTTTCTTTCATTTTGGATGTTCTTCATTCAGCATCTCCTTACTTCGTTGATGTTTGCTAGTGATTCCGGAATTGGATGATCTCGCTTGACGATACATTGATTAGCCAGTACGAACATGAAGAGGATGACTGCATCTGATGAATTTGATGACTGTATTTGCCCTTTGAGATCAAACGGAGCCTTTCTTTAAGAGGGGCACCTTTTGACCTGTTGACTGCATTTGTTCCTTGGTAGCAAGTCGTCTTCCTTCTAGAGTTAGTCAAATTTTGGCCTTTTCCGTTTTGAGAATCTCCTTCATCAAACAACATTATTTCAGAGTATTTTTGCCATGGCTTCTTCATTGAAGCTTTTGAAGTTTAGCTCTTAGCACCTGGTACTGGCCAATCTGCCATTAATGGCTGCGGAGCTCCTAACTTTGTTCTTGAAAAATAAGAATAGAACCACCAAAGTAAAACATGCTTTTTGATGATTCTGACTTGACCAGTGTGATCGTGAAGTCGATTAATTCTATCAAAATCATTTTCAATCATTTCCGGGAAGGTCCTATTTTTAGGGGTTTCCCTAAAAATAGGGGCACGAAACCCTAATTTTCAATTTTTTTAGAATTTTAACCATATGTTCTTTGATAGAAACCCACAAAAACCTTATGTTTGGTTTAACCTAAATCAAACTTTTAACGGCATTTATACATGATTTAGCTCAATTTAAGCAGAATGCCAAAAAATTATTTTGGGTACAACAAGGCCAAAATTGGCTTCCCCCAGCATATTGTAATGTCCCCTTTTCCTAGGCGGCCATCAATTGCTGAGGTTAGTCCATTACTTGGTCCCCGTGGATTAACAGGTTGGTTAGGGGGCCCCTTTGAGGGCGTTTGTGACTAGACAGTCAACCATTTGTGCTCAATTGGTGTTTTCCCAGCTCAGTGTTTCCAAGGTTATTTTTGTGTACCTTCTAGAGCTTGATTTGAACACTTTGTCCATACTATTTTTAGTAAGTCATAGGGGGTCAACGTCTTGGTCAATTGGCAGTACTTCCATATCAAGAAAGTTGGCGGTATTTCCATATCAAGAAAGTTGGCGGATTCTCACCATGAAGTTAACCTGGCATTTATCATGGTCATGGGTATTAAATTTAAATAACGTTAATAATAAAGTTAAATTAAATATTTAACTTATTTAGTTATTTATATATTTTAATGACTTGTGGTAAAAAGACGTTATAAGGAGTTTTAAAAGATTATTTTATAGTATAAAGTTGGACGCCAACTTAAGGGAGATAAAAGACAGGAAATAAAATAATTTTAAATTGCCAACTTGGACACGGGAATTGGAGGGAAATATAAAAGCCCTTTTGTGAGCTCATTTGCACATTCATGTTGAGAAGAAAATTGATAAGGGTTTTGCTGGTTGGACTAGAAAGTCTGAAAATCTTGGCTTCATTGAGGATGAAAACCCTCATGAGGAGCAACATGCTACAAGAGTGAAAAATCTCCCAAGGCAGCTAGCTAACAACTTCAGTCAGGGGTTGTGCTTGTGCTGCAAAGATTGTTTGATTGGTGGTTAAGGGTTCGAATATCATATCATATTTTCTCTAATCAGTTTGGAGGTTTGAGGATATCATTCAAATTTGAGGGCTTTGCAAAGTCAGCATTAGACGCCATAATCATTAGTTCCTAAGGCTGTCCATGGCATCATATTACACTTAGTCCTGCGCTTGCATATTGGGTGGTTTGAATATATTACCAATCTGGTTATTGGAGACTTCTACATTGTTGGGCGCATATGAGGAATGGCATTTTCAGTTTGGGCATGATTGTCATTGAAGGATACATGATTGTTGGTTGCAGCTTTTCTCATTCAAGAGTGACCATTTTACTATTTCCAAGAGGGTGCAGCAGCTGGGAGTTGAGCCATGGCTTGTAAGGGATGGCATGAGGATTAAAATGGGTCACAGACCTTTATTTATGCTTTTGCTGCAATTTTTGAAGCTAGCCGTTGTCCATATCCCTTGTTCCAGTTTGCAACTGAAGGGGTGTGGGAACTTCAGAGTGTAACATGCCTTGGGAAAGAGGCATGGAGCTGGATAGGGAGCCATGGGTATTGAGAAGAGACGATTTGTCTTTGCTACACGTTGCAGGCCTGTTGGACATGGTTCTTTGAAGGGGGTCGATTGCTTCATAAATGGTCTTCTCTTTATTTATGCTATGACCATTATCAGCCTGTCGTGACAATTAACAAGCGTTGCCATTGCATTGGGAGCCTAGCAAGAAAATTGGTATTTAACACTAAAAAACCATTATCCAATATTTGAATGTATTTCTGAGTATTACAATAAATGAGACTATGCAAAAGCATTGGTTCCAGGCTTGCAAATATCACTGTTATTATGTAACTCAGTTATGAATCTCTTGTACGAGATTGTAATCTTTGTTTGCTAAATGTAATTCCTGGAAATGCACATATATTTATCCTGCAATTAGTTTCAGTCTTTGTCATGCTATTTGTTTGACAAAATGTCCCATATGTCAAACTGAAATAATCTGAGCGAAATTGCAAATTCCAATTCCAATCTGGGTGGGACATTACACATATTAAATGTTTCCTTATGAAAAGTATCTCTTCAACATTTACGATTCACTTAGAATTTGGTTTGATCTCATCAATGTCAATCGGTTGTATCTTCCTTGATGGTACCTAATGTCAAATTGAATGCATATGTAATGAGGTAGATAGAATAAGTTTTAGAAAAACAAGAATTTGGTTTGGAAAATAAATGAAAGCACCAATTAGAATCTACAAGTAATTATCAATTGCAACTTTTCTAACCTTGAGCTTTCTTCAACTTAAAGTGGAAGTTGTGGTAAATGAACACCAAATCATTCATTTGTTGTTGCGTCAAATGGCCATGTTTTTGGAATGTATGTGTTTAAATGCACTCATTACTATGTCCATAGGTAGATGAACTATATGGCTGACTCAAAAGGCACATTGCCATCAATCAAAGGTTTTTGGTTTCCTTGCCAAAAAAAAATCCACCATTGTTTTGAAAAACACAATTTTATGAAAGATTTGATCATGTATGATTTAGTCAAAACTTCATAACTATAATGTACACATGCACACTATAAAGAAATTGTCAAGACTCTATGGAATCTACTTGGTTTGAAGGTGTTCCTCCCTTCTATGATATATATATCAGAGAAAGACCCCTTGTATGCTTATACATTGGCAACTTTCTCACAGCTACACATAGCTCATTTGGAGTAGGGAACAATCTCACCATGCATTTGCATCATCTCACAATTAGGTGCAATAGAACAAGGATGGATTTAGATAGAATCTAGTGGCATAGAGGAGTGAGTGCATTTGCTAATCCCATCTGTAATCGATTATATCCTACAATGGCATGTATCTATCCCTTTTTTCCTCCATTCTACTCTTAATTGGCTCCTTGGCCCTATCCGTGGCTTGATACAAATAGCCTATGGGGCATTTACCCCCATTGACTATTTTCAAAACTCTTATTGAAGGGTTTGAAAGTTGGATAACCTAGTTTGCCTCATCGCAAAAACTTGTTGAAAAAATGTAGTTTGCCATAGGTCTGCCATCCATCCAATTGGCAAAATGACACCCATTTGCTCATTTGGAATGAAAATTTGTTTCAAATTCAAAAGCAAATAGTTTGCAATGTAAGGAAGTGGGTAGCAAAATTTTGTCACCCTAGTTGAAGATCTTTCCCTCTATGAAGGTGCACATCATACTCAACCCTTGTGTATTTTTAAATGAACTTGGTAATTGTGTGGGTCCTTTGCAATATATCTTTAACTCATTCAAGTTTTCAAATATCCTCTAAATTTAGATCAAGATAGTGTGTCATGCATGGGCTCCAAAATAGAGTGGGATACTTCTCCATTAGAAATCTCCCAACAACAACATTATTTGTAATTAATTGGATTGCATTAGGTGACCCTATGCTTATGATCATCTCATCAAACAGTTTGAATAAAGAATTTGTGGATTTGACCTTATTTGATACATCCATGGATTTGAGGAAGGTTGTGACAATATCACATGAGATAAAGAGGTTGATGAATCATGATATAGTGGTTCTTTTTATCCATTGACCCATTTGACATGATAGTGCATTCAAACTCCTTGTTTGGCAGCAGCATCTTTCACATCTTTTACTATGACCTTTAGTATATCAACCCTCATTCTCATATGATGGGGATTTGAACCCAAGACCTGCAATTACAATGGCATCCACCAACCATACTTTGCTAGTTTAGAGACTTATCAACGTTGAATGCATATTGGAATTGTACCAAAAGTCCCAATGGCCTTCTTTTCCTATTTGTGAACATTCTCTCTAAAGTGGATTGTGATCTTGCTATAATACAAGGTGTAAAGAAGGCATTAGTGTTTCTCTCCTATGTTTGGCCCACCATTATAGAACTAGGTGTAGATTGAGAGTTCCTTGTAGTTTGTTGTTGTAGTTCCGGCTCATTGAAAAGATTGACCCTAACCTATGAAGAATTCTATCCCACCTTTGTGCCTATTCCTACCTTTTTCGCCTTACCCTTTGAATATGCCTTCAAAGTCTACTAGGCCTAATGGGTGACATCTAGAGGGCATTTTTTGCAAGGATGTACATCATGCTTTGATTGTTGTGACAAATGCCATTTGAAGTGGAATATGCTTGCATTGCATACAAGCCATATGCCTGTGTATAGTCTCTCTCATTGCTAAATCTACCCAAAAAACTGGATTGAGGCTTTCATATGTTTCAAAGTTTTATCACTCCTAGAAGAAACTCTTATTGCTTCAACCTTATCTTTCCCACCTCTTGTGTAATAACCCCATACCAAACTTTTTTATTTTTCAATATAGAAAATGCAAATACAAGTTTGTGCACTTTTTGATCACCAAGTTCTTAGTGTGGGCAAGGTGAGCGTATATAGTGTACAAAACACCATCTAGATGAATGCATTGTTGAAATGTAAAGACGACAAGATGACCAAAGCATGCAGGCAACAAACCGACACAAATCAACATCTTTGCAGAGGTTAAGCGTGTATAGAAAATGCAAATCCACTAGCAGATTACAACATAATCTAATCAAGCCAAAAATGGCTAATTACATGTGGATCTGATCGATGCCAAAATGGGTTTGAAATGCAAAGGGATCTAGTGGTTTCAATGATAAATGCATTAACTAGTGGTATTGTAATGTCCCCTTTTCAGTGATGACCTTGTTATGAACTGTTAGCCTATTTCCGGAAATCTGTAGGCTATTCAGATGAGCATAGTAGGATTTCCAGTGTTTGTTGCTCAGCTTGGTTTTCTGTGGTTTTGTTGTAAACTTACTATTTTTAGTAAGTCCATTTTTGGCAGTATCTTCGTCAACAGTATTGTTCAGTTCATTATCCAAGTCATGGTAAACTCCTAGTTCTGATTTGGTGTTGGCTTTCTCATTGGACTAAGTTTTATACTTAGTTAGAATTGTGTTTTGAAATTGTACCCCACGCCTAGCTTAATGACTTCAAGTTGTTTTAAGTTGGGGCCATAAAGTTGATACATTTAATATTTTATTAAATGTTTTATTTCTTATCAAAGTGGGATGACTTGGAGAGGAGATTGAAGAAGTTTTAATATTTTGTTTAAAAGGTTCTTTTTGGAGATGGGTGTCCCTTTTTGGGAAGTTGAAGAGTTGTTTGTTGGAGTTACAGTTGATTCATCTCCTTCTGAGAAGCTTATTTATTGATGGCTTGCTCTTTCTTTTTCATCTTGGAAAATTGAAAGTAAAGTTATGTTGCTGGTTTGAAATCCAGAACCTAGCTAAGGGGAAGCTTAGCGAATTCAATCCATCCTTCGGGCCTGAAACTATGGCTTCCTAGGTGGGTCTTTGAGACCGTACTTCACACAGGAGTGCAGATGGGATATCCACTCTTTACTGTTAAAGAAAAACCAAAAAACTGAACAAAAAACTGTACAATCTGGCAAGTTGTCACAAGTTTTTTCCATGAAGGAGGGCACCCAATACCGCACAATAAATAGTATGTATACATCAAAGTTTGAACTGATCCATTTGTGATGAGTGCAATAATCTGCAAAGACTTGTTTGGCTACTTGCTCCAAGCAATGTGGTAAGCAGTGCTACTGTATAACCTATTATTGAGTTGCTGATTGGTTCATGGCTGAAGCAAATTTCTGATCATTGCTTCGCCACTGATTTTCCTATCGTTCTGGGTACTAGCCCAAGTTGTTCTACTATGGAGGGTGCTCCTTTCTGCAAGTTTGCAGATTTTTTTGTGAAGATTGTGATTTTTGAGAGAAGGTCGACCCTTTCTGGAGGTCGTACCTTCCTGCTTGGCTGCATTGGGATTCGTGCCACTGACAGGTGCAAAGTTTGAAGGTGTCTAGTTGCTGTGTTTTGGACGCCTTTGCTCTAGGATTCATCCGCTTTCAGTTTCACGTCAAACGGACTCTATTTGGTGGAGTTATGAACATTTTGGTGAATTCACAACTTGCTGGTCTGATTTTCTGTATCTTTTGTTTCTGATCAGATTACTTAGTTTTTATTATCATGCTGATTTGAGCTTCAATTCTTCATCTATTCATGTTGTAAGAGTTAGAGGAAGTGATACTCTAACCATTGCTTGTTTTGAAAGCTTATCTTTGATATATTGCAGTTGTTTGTTATTTGTTTGTAAGCTGATTAGTAGTACTAACAATAGTTGTTTACTTTGCTGCAATTTTAGTTTATTGTATTCCCCCCACGAAATAAGTGGTTGTGAGGATTTGTATACCCCCGACTGAACAAATGGAAGTGTGGTTACATGGCTGGCTTGCCGCCTTAAATAATTGTAATAATCTCACCCACTGAATAAGTGGAGTATTCCCACCGCTTGTGGATTCTTGCATCAGCAAAAGAAGTGTTATTTCAGTTTTATAATTAGCACTCCACCATATGTTAGCACCTCGCCTACTAAAGGATCTTGTGTGCACATTCTTGGTGTTGAGTTTAGCTCTCTTTTTCAATTGTAATCAAGTCAATTATTGAGTTGTTAGATCTTAGGGATCCTCTGACCATATGCCCGCCCCTCCTCCTTAAGTGGTTTTAGGGCGCATTCTTGGTTAGAGTTTAATTCAACATTGTTTTGTTTTGGAGCTAATCTTAACGGGTGCATGATTGCATTGTATGTGAACTGAAAAAAATTAAAAAATTAAGGGAAACATTTCAGTGGTATCAAAGCTTGTTTTCTTGCCATCCTGTGTGTTCAGCGCTTCAGAGACAGATGAGTGATAGAGAATTCCGTTGCTACACCAGAGGAAACATAGTTCAGTTTCAGCTTCCTGAGATTGACACCTTTTCAGAGGTTTTGAGAAACCAAGAAACATCAGTTGACAGTATGGTTGACAAGGGTAAGGGACCAGCCAATGAGACTAAAGATGACAGTGATTCTAGAGTTGAAAAGAAGTTTGATGCAATGCTGGATATGATGTCAAGACTACTTGCAAGAATGGATCAACAAGTAATCACACCCCAGCCAAAGCAAGGATCAGATTCTAGTGGTTCTAATTCAGAACCAAGAGGGAGAACAGTTGGGCAACATGTTGCCCATTCAAGGGAATCAACTCCTAGACCTCTCCTTCCTTCTTTCACTCCTAGGGAGGAAGCATTTGCCGAGCCCGAGGTCTGTGAGACAAAGTTACATGGAGTATGTCTCTCTTCCATATGAAATCAAAGAGAATCTAATTTTTGATCAGTATATGAATCAAAAGAGAGGAAGAGGGGGAAAAAAGGATTTTTGAGCTCCTATGGGTCCCAAAATGGACTACCAACAAGCACTTGCCAAAGTCACCTTGGTTCATTATGATGGAAGTGACAAGTGCACAGCTCGTTCATGGGTCCAGAAGTTGGACAATTACCTATCACTCATGCCTATGCCAAAAGAAGACGCTATCAAATTTGTAACATTGCATTTGGATGGAGCAGCACACGAGTGGTGGTACCACGGTTTGGTCACTCTTGGCCATAATCTCATCCATACATATGAAGAATTTACCAACAAGCTGATCGAAAGGTTTGATACCAAGGATCCAAAAATCAAGTTCGTGAGCTTGCTCAGTTGAAACAGCATGGCTCATTGGACTTTTACATTATTGATTTTCAAAGACTTTCCGTGATGGTGCCCAACATCATTGAGAGAAGGCTTGTTGTGTTGTTTTCTGAAGGTCTTATGGAGCCATTGAAAGGGTGGGTTAAAACATTTGATCCACCAAGTCTTGAGGAAGCAATAAGGAAAGCTAGAAGCATGGAATTGGCTGCTCCAAGGCCTAAGTTTCCTTCAAAACCATTTGTTCATAAGAAGGAAAATAAACAATCTCCTATTCCATACAAAAAAATTCCACCTAAGATGGATGAAGAGCTGTGTGAGAAGTTAAGAAAAAAAGGGGTTTGTTACACATGCCGTGAACCATGGTCTAGAGGGCATAGATGCTATGGTAAAGGTCTTTCACATCACATGGAAGCTTATTTTGATTATGAATCAGAATCTGATTTTACATAACAGTAATATGAATATGAGTATAGTGATGAAGAAAGAGTTCCAGATGAACCTGAAAGAGGGCAAGGAAGTGGAGATACCTTTGCTCAATTAACAAGTTTTCAGAAGAATGAATCTTTCAGGGTTCGTGGTATGCTTGGTGGGTAGAGAATGGTTGCTCTCATTGATACTGGAGCAACGCATAACTTCATTGATGAAGGGCTAGTTGCAAGAAGAGGGCTTAAGACTGAAGAATTTGAAGGATTCAAAGTCATGGTAGTGGATGGTTTCACCATTTCTTGCAACCGAAAGATCTCCAATCTATCCATGCAATTGGGAACCTATGAAGTCAAAGATGATTTTTACGTTGTAGGTATTGGAGAAACTGATGTTGTGCTTGGAATTCAGTGGCTGCGATCTCTTGGAGAGATTACTTTGAACTTACAAACAATGGAGTTGAAGTTCCAGGCAGAGGGAAAAATGGTGGTGTTAAGAGGATTGTCCAATGGAGGTCCTCGAATTGTGTCTTTCAAAAGAATGGAGAAACTGATTCGGCATGATCATGTTGAATGGGCAGCTGAATGTTTGATTTTTCCCTCTAGTCCAGTGGAGGACAAAAGACTCTACTACCCTGATGTTCAGTCTTTGATCACAAAGAGGAGTAAAGTTTTTGGCAATATACCTCCTGGAAGACCACCAGAAAGAGGGGCTGAACATATTATTGAGCTTGAAGATGGGGCTAAACTGGTTATTACTACTCCCTACCGGTATCCCAAGAAGCAGAAGGATGAAATTGAAAAGGCCATCAAAGAGCTTTTGGAGATGGGTCATATTCGTCCAAGCAAAAGCCCTTTTGCTTCAGCTGTAGTTCTTGTAAAAAAGAAAGATGGTACCATGGGCATGTGTGTTGATTACTGTGCGTTAAATCAGAAAACTATCAAGAATAGATACCCTATTCCTAGAATTGATGAGCTTCTTGATGAGCTCCATGGTGCAATGTATTTTCAAAGATAGATCTTAGCTCCGGGTACCATCAAATCAGGATGAGAGAATCAAACATTGAGAAAACTGCTTTCCGATGTCATTTTGGGCATTATGAATTTCTAGTCATGCCATCTGGTTTGACTAATGCTCCAACAACCTTTTAGTCTTGCATGAAAGATTATTCCAGAAACAGATGAGGAAATTTGTGTTGATCTTCTTCGATGATATTCTCATCTACAACAAGTCTTGGGAAGAACATCTTAAGCACATAGATGAGGTGCTTAGTATTCTTGAATCAGAATGCCTCTACGCCAAGGAATCAAAGTGTGAATTCGGGTTGATAGAACTACTCTACCTTGGCCATATAATCAACTCTAAGGGAGCTAGAGTTGATTCAGATAAAATAAAGGCAATCCTTGATTGGCCTCCACCTAAGAATTTGACACATCTGTAGGGATTCTTAGGACTTTGTGGATTCTACCGAAGGTTTGTCAAAGGGTACTCTCACATGGCTGCTCCATTGACCGACCTCACTAAAAAGGGGGCATTTGCATGGTCTCAAAATGCTCAAGTGGTTTTTGATAAGTTCAAACAGATCATGAGCTCGTG
The DNA here is from genome assembly GCA_007115665.2 of Sequoiadendron giganteum. Classification (NCBI taxonomy): domain Eukaryota; kingdom Viridiplantae; phylum Streptophyta; class Pinopsida; order Cupressales; family Cupressaceae; genus Sequoiadendron; species Sequoiadendron giganteum. The sequence continues at coordinate 362,849,456 of CM021107.1, read as the reverse complement.
TTCAGTTTTGGCCTTACCAGACTTCTCCAAAATTTTTGAGTTGCAGTGTGATGTTTCAGAAGAAGGGATTCGAGCTGTTCTCATGCAAGACAAGCATCCCATTGTCTTCGAGAGCAGAAAATTAAGAGGAGTTGAAAGGACTTATTCAATTTATGACAAATAAATGCTTGCAATCATACATGCATTAGCCAAGTTCAGGCAGTACTTGGTTGGGAGTAAATTCATTGTTATGACCATAACAGTCTTAGACATTTCTTGCATTAGAAGGATTTGAACTAGAGGCAACAAAAATGGGTGAGTAAGCTACAAGCTTACGACTTTGACATTGAATATGTCAAAGGGAAAAATGACATAGTTGCTGATGCATTATCTAGGAAGCCTCATTTGTGCTCCTTATCTGAGATTTCTGCAGAATGGAAGGAGCAAATTTTAGCTAATTATGCTAAAAATTCTTTTGCAACCAACATTGTTGAAGGCACTTTTCAGGATGATAGATACAAGTTGGTTGAAGGGCTAATCTACTATAAAGATAGAATCTTTTTGGCATCAGATTCTAAGTTGAAAAAGAAGGTTCTACATTCATTTCATGACATACCTCTTGCTGGTCACCAAGGATACTTCAAGACTTACAAGCAGATCCGTGAAAGATTTTCATGGAAGGGATTAAAAAATAAAGTTTTGAATTATGTAAGAGAATGTCATATATGTCAAGCAAATAAAAATGAGCATGTTTTTCCTGCTGGTTACTTGCAGCCCTTACCTATTCCGAATCAGAAATGGGAGAGTATCTCCATGGATTTTATTACAGGGTTGCCATAGGTGCAAGGGAGGGATTGTATCTTTGTTGTGTTTGATAGATTGACCAAGTTTGCTCATTTCTTGGCCATTACTAGCACTTTTACAGCAGCACAAGTTGCTGATTTGTTCTTCCATGAGGTTTTTCAGTTGCATGGGATTCCAAAGAATATTGTAAGTGATAGAGATAGTAAATTTTTGAGCACCTTTTGGCAAGAATTGTTTAAATTGTGTGGTACAGTGCTTACCCCAAGCACTAGTTATCACCCTCAAATTGATGGACATACCGAAATCGTCAACAAGTGGTTAGAGGGTTATCTCAGAAACTGTCTCAGGGCAGCAAAAAGCGTGGGTGAGATGGCTCCATTTGGGTGAATATTGTCACAATTCATCCTATCATATGTCTATCAGAATGTCTCCTTTCATGGCTTTGTATGGATATGAAGCTCCAAGCTTTGTTGATCTTGTTTTTGGTGATTGTAGAGCTCTACAGGCAAAAGACAAGTTGCAGCAAAGTCAAGACATTCTCAAGTCTTTGAGGGACAATATCCAACATGCTTAGAATCAACATAAATTATATGCTGAATAGCAGCATTTTGAGCGATCTTTTGAGGTTGGTGATTTGGTTTATTTGAGGCTCCAACCTTATAGACAGTTTACTCTCAAGAAGAGTGGGGCTGAAAAACTTAAGCCACGTTTTTATGGGCCTTTCAAGGTCATCAAAAGAGTGGGAGAAGTGGCTTATGAGTTAGAATTACCATCGAGCAGCAAGGTGCACAATGTGTTTCATGTTTCCAGACTCAAGAAGGCTCTTGGTCATAAATATGTTGCATCAACAAAATTGCCTCCGTTGGATGAGGAAGGACAACTTGTTTTGATTCTTGAGGCAATTGTTGAGTTTAGAGAACGCTCTTTAAGGAAGAGGTTGATCAAAGAGTACTTGGTTAAGTGGAAGAAAACCTGCCAGTTGAGGATGCTACATGGGAGAATGAGCAGATTTTGCAGCACCCTGATTTGCAATTGCTTGGGGACAAGCAATTCTGGGAAGGGCGGATTGTAATGTCCCCTTTTCAGTGATGACCTTGTTATGGACTGTTAGCCTATTTCCAGAAATCTGTAGGCTATTCAGATGAGCATAGTAGGATTTCCAGAGTTTCTTGCTCAACTTGGTTTTCTGTGGTTTTGTTGTAAACTTACTATTTTTAGCATTGGCTATTTTTAGTCAATCCATTTTTGGTAGTATCTTAATCAACAGTATTGTTCAGTTCATTATCCAAATCATGGTAAACTCCCAGTTCTGGTTTGGCGTTGGCTTTCTCATTGGACTAAGTTTTATACTTAGTTAAAATTGTGTTTTGAAATTGTACCCCACGCCTAGCTTAATGACTTCAAGTTGTTTTTAAGTTGGGGCGATAAAGTTGATTGTAAATGTAATCAAATCTTTATCAAATAGGATCCTAAGAAATCTAAGGAAACACTAAGGTCTGAAATTCTGTGAGAATTCTAAGTCAAATACTAATTTCCAAATTTCTTCTCTTTATGCTGAATGTGCTGATTGCAGAACATTAATAAATTTCGATGTTTTGCATATCAATGAGGAACCACCATAAGTACGTTTGGAGACCCGCCTCTAAGAGACGCGTCTCATGAGAGGACGTGTCTCCACTCCGCTCACGAGACGTGTCCCTTTGAGCGTGTGGGTTCCACACATGACCAACTAACATTCGGTTAGTGCCTTAACACACACACATAACCTTATATGTGGCGGGTATATGAGTTCCGATTTATTTAAATACATAATTTTAACATCATTTATTTTATCGAATTTATGCATGCTTATAAATTCAATTTCACTTATTTTCTAGAAATATTTATTTTGAAGAATAGCCTTGATCACATATAAGTGATGATGTTGCTTTCAACAATCATCATTTATATCTGACCGAAGCTACCATTCATCAACACTCCCTCTTAGCTAGGGAAGATATTTCAAATCAAAATAAGTGGAGATATCACCTTCACACGTGATATTGAAGACATGGTATGTTTTCTCAATATTGTCAAGTCACATGACATTCTTCATAACACATCTTCATTATGGTATGTGCACTGACATCAAGTCACATGATGTCTACCATAATTCATGGCATATCCACGGATATAATTATCCACCATGATTTATCTCTTAAGGATCACAATGATCTTCAGATGACATCAAGTCCCATGATATCCATCAAGGTGTCCAAGAGATACTATCATGACATGTCCATAGTTATCAAGTCACATGATATCTATCATGATAGTTTAACTCATCATTGTAGAGTCGTCACTTTACAATGTCAAATACAAGTGTTAATTATTAGAAAGATCGTCACCTTTCAATAATGTACACAGGGGGAGTAGGCCCATAAGGTCATGGAGTCACACACATGACAAAAGAGTTTACACATTAAACATCTTTATATATTAGTACAATTTATAAACAATTTGAATTTCAGACATAAATATCAAATTACATTTCAACCATACCAAGTTTCTTCTTGAAGTGCTCTACCTTGATTCGGGAGAGAGGCTTGGTGAGAATGTCTGTAGTTTGATCATTTGTACTAACATACTCCAACTGGATCACTTTCCTTTCCACCATATCTCTTACATAATGATAGGGGATCTCAATGTGCTTAGATCTATCATGGAAGACAGGATTTACAGAGAGTTTGATGCAACTCTGATTATCAAAATGAATAATTGTAGGATTCAAGGGCTCACCAAAGAGTCCCACAAGCAATTTACGAAGCCAAATTGCTTCTCTTGCTCCCATAGAGGTTGCAATGTATTCAACTTCTGTTGAGCTCTGTGCAACTGAAGACTGTTTTCTGCAAATCCAAGAGATCATAGCCGATCCTAAACTGAAGCAACATCCTGATGTGCTTTTCCGATCGGTTACACTTCCAGCCCAATCTGAATCAGAGTACCCATGTAGATCTAGTTGGTCTTTCTTGTAAATAAGACCATATCCAATAGTGCCTTGAAGATATCTCAAAATATGTTTCACAGCCATTAGGTGAATTTCCTTTGGCTCACACATGAACTGGCTGAGAACATTCACTGCATAACAAATATTAGGTCTGGTGTTAACCAGATACATTAAGGATCCAATCATCTGTCTATAAAGGGTTGGATCCGCACACTTGGATTCTGCTGCTGTTTCTTTCAGTTTGTGAAGGTTGGTTTCCATAGGTGTAGACATCGGTCTATAGTCCAACATTCCAAATCTCTTCAGAATATCAATAGTATACTTCCCTTGGTTTAGTATAATGCCCTCTGATTTCTGCCATACTTCCAAACCTAGGAAGTAGTGTAGAATGCACAAGTCTTTCATGTCAAATTTAGAAATTAGATCCTGCTTTCCTTGAGCAATGAGGTGATCTTCTCGTGTTATTAGTAGGTCATCAACATATAAAATAATTATTAGCATATCACCTTTGATTACCTTGAAGTAGAGATTGGAGTCAGCATCATTCTTGGAAAATCCTAGTCCTAAGAGATAGCTGTCAATTCTTTCATACCAGACCCTGGGAGCCTGTTTAAGTCCATAGAGGGCTTTCTTCAGTCTGCACACATGTGAGTCAGGTTTATGTATCACAAAACCTTCAGGCTGTTCCAGATAGACTTCCTCTTCAATGGTTCCATTCAAGAAGGCAGTTTTCACATCCATTTGATGGATTTTCCAACCTTTAGCTGTAGCAATGGCTAATACTGCTCTCACCGATGTGTAGCGGGCAACAGGTGCAAATGTTTCTTCATAATCAATGCCTTCCTTTTGAGAAAAACCTCTTGCCACAAAACGTGCTTTATGTTTTTCTATACTGCCATCAGCAGCATGCTTGATTTTGAAGAGCCATTTGGAAGAGACAATAGATTTCTCTTTCGGTCTAGGCACTATATCCCATACATCATTCTTTAGAATGGATGATATTCCTCCGTCATTGCATCCTTCGATGCTTGATGTCTGAAAGCTTCTGTAACACTGTCAGGTTCTGAGTTTATGATGTTGTTCATTAGAGCAACATAGCTAGAGAACCGTTTGGGTCTTTTACTTTCCCTGAACGTTCCTTTGGGTGCTGCATGATCCTTGACTTCTTTGATCATCTTTCTAGCTCAAAGTGGTCTCTTTCTGCTGTTGTCATTTGTATTCTCATCTGAAGTAGAAGGAAGTTCATGTGGCATTTCGTTGGGATGCTCCCTCTGAATCTCAGGAGCAGGTTCCATTTTAGGTACTCTAGGGGAATAGGTTTCTATCTCACTAGAACTTCTTGCCCTCTTGAATGCAATGTCTTCTTCAAAGATGACATCTCTGCTCAATTCAATTTGTTTTTCCCGGGTATGAATATCCTGTAGGCTTTGGAGGTTTCACTATAACCCACAAATACCCCCTTCTTTCCGGAAGGTTCTAGTTTGAATCTCTTCTCTTTGGGCACATGAATATAGACAGGACAGCCAAAAATCCTAATCCTGTTATATGTCTAGAGGAACCACTATCAATTACCCAGTTGTGGGTGTTGTTAGATACTTGACTAGATAGGGCTGTATAGAACACAAAGTTCTCAGATTCATGATCTGAATTTGTCTTTCCTACTTTGGCAAAAGATGCTTGTTGATTTGATCTGTCAGGGCACTTCATTGCATAGTGGCCATATTGATCACATCTAAAGCATTGCACTTGAGAGATGTCTTTCTTCTTAGAAGATCCCTTTCCATTGGAATTTCTCTTTCTTTTAAAAGATCCTCTCTTGTAGGAGTTTTTCTTATTCCTTTTATTAGACGTTGTGTTGAGTACATGAATGTCTTCATCTATGTTCTTCTGTTTATTTTCTTTTGTGGAGAGTCTTGTTTCTTCTTGAAGGCAGTCAGTTCTTAGCCTATCAAACTTAGGGAGTTTAGATCTTGCACTTATTCCTTGAACAAATGACTCCCATGAGTTTGGTAGGCCTCCTAGTGCAATTAGAGTTAACTCTTTGCTATCAATCTAATATCCAATTGTGGATAATTGATCCCTTAGTTCAATGATCCTCATGAAGTATGCATTAATGGACTCTCCTTTGTTTATTTGAGCATTGTTGATTTGCCTCTTTAATGCAAGAGTCCTACTGGTGTTGTTGATCTCATAGGTACTCTCAAGAGATTTGAACATATGATATTCAATTTCATGTTTTGCTAGGATGGGCACTATATGATCCCTAATTGCATCTACTAAGATTTTCATGGCTTTTTCATTGTTTTCAATCCATCGAGTTTTCTCAGGATCAGCCTCTGGTTCCTTTTTATTTTCTCTCACAAGTGAGTCTAATTTATTCTCTTTAAGGATCATCATGATTCTAAATTTCCATGATGTGAAGTTGTCTGCTCCTACAAGACGATCTTCAAATCTGATCACACTTGACATTATGAAGAATGTGACGTGAATTTGATTTTATGATTGCTTTTTGCGCGAAAACGAGTCATTTGCCCCCATATTTTCGCGTTTTGTTACTTAAACCCTCGTTTCCACATATTTTTACGCACCTGCATTTTTACCAGTAGTTTTCACATGTTTCTGGCTTCGACTTCCGCGTGACTTGGAGGCTTGGGCGTCGCGATTTGCAGCAAGTTCGACTATGCGACATCTACAGCTAGGGTTTTTTATTTGCCTTGCATTTTTAATTTTTTTCATGGCTTAGCCTTCACAATGATGCGCGTGATGATTCTTTATGGGACTGTTTATGTTTTTAATTTTTTTCAGAGCTTTGCCTAAGCTCGTCATATTTATTTGTCTTGACTCTTACTCTTTGTTTCTCTATTATATAATTAATAATATATATTTTTTTATTCATAATATATTAAATTTTTAATATATTATGAATAAAAAAATATATATTATTAATATAGATAGTATCATAGTAATAAATAAAAATAAAATAAAATAATAAATATAGATAGTAATATATCAAATATCTATTATTAATAATATTAATAAATATATTACTATTTATAAAAAAAAAATTAATTCAAAATTATAAAATTTAATATATTATGAATCAAAACAAAAAAATATAATAGATAGTAATATATTTAACATTTATTATTAATAATATTTATATTTTGTCTTTTGGCTTCCTAAGATGGGATTTTAATATTTATTTTTAACTTTACAATGTACATACTCTGCAAAAAAAAATGATTTTATATGATTTTCGTTTATAATGAAACCATGAAATCAGATATGAGATTGAAAACTATAGCTGGGCTCTGAATGTGATGATTCAAACTCAAAGTAACAATGAAAGTTTATAACTTAATAGACTTTAGTTCTGCTTATTAAACCCTCCTTTGTTTCAAACTTTCGTGATTCATCATTCATGCATAGAAATTTCATAACCGGATCTTTGAATTTTAAATATCCAGGCATACAAATATCCAGTTATAAAATTTCTATGCATGGCCATGAATGATGAAAGTTTGAAACAAAGTAGTGCTGAAACGAGGTTATAATAAGTAGAAACAAAACTCATATCATCATATTTCATCAACATTTTAAAGGTTGAAATGTGAGCATATTTACTCATATCAATTACCACATATGTATGCTTTTGCACTATGCACATTATCACATTGTATGTAAAGTTAAATTTTTAATTGTTCATAATGACAATCTGCTGCTCCCACCTGCAAATTTGCAACAGTCAATAGGGTTAAGACTTAGGATTTAGGACTGCAATGCCAATTTGCATACAAGTAAATTAAATCAATGTGCATCCAACAAAAAATACAAATATAAGAATGCAAAAACTGAAATTAGATAATGAATCAATGATTGAATAAACTTTAAAGTTAAACAATTATTTGATTGTTACTTTGTACTGGATTTGTTACAACTTACAACTTCTAATATATTTATTGTTCAACTTCTGATATTGTAGGTTAATATTTAAGCAGAATGGCATCCACCTCTGCATCTGCTTCAAGTTGGCACAAGTGTCATTGAAAGGAGACCCCTTGGTAGCCGTGATCCTACTTGGAAACATGGTTATTACGTGCCAGTACCAAGCAGTGTTATTTGTACTCATTGCAAGAAGAGGATTAGTGAAGGCATCAATCGCCTCAAATACCATCTTGCTGGTATTCCTTGTCGTGATTCAAAGGCATGTGAATTGGCCAGTTTAGAGGTGAAACGAGAGATGATAGCTGTTCTTGCAGCACTTGATGAAAAAAAATTGGAGAGGGAAAAAGTAAAAGCAACCATGCAAGCAGCCATTGCTCCTAATTTGGTTGAAGATTCTGAGGTGCAAATGCAAATTGAAGCCATTGTGGGCTCTATTCGTGGTCCACGTTTATGTGCTGGTCGCCGTACCCCATTGGGCCCATCCACTTCGAGCAAATTCCAATTTTTTGTGCCCAAAAATATTCAAGGATCACAACCTTCATTGGAAGCAACTGGGTGGAATAAGGAGGTGCACAAAGAGGCAGACAAGGCTTGTGCAAGTTTTTGGTTTTATAACAACCTTCCCTTCAATGTGGCAAGGAGTCCATATTGGGAGTGTTTGGTGACAGCATTGACAGTTGCAGGCAAAGGGTACAAGGCCCCTACTCCAAGAGATCTAAGTGGCAAGTTACTTGAAGATGCTATTGTAGATGCAAAAGGAATTGTGGAAGAAGAAAAGAGAAAATGGCAAAAGTTTGGATGCTCAATTCTTTCAGATGGCTAGATAGATGGAAGAAATCGCACACTTATCAATTTTATAGTGGCTTCCAATGGTGTGATGGTTTTTCTAAAGTCAATTGATGCCTCCAACATAATAAAGAATGCAAAAAATTTGAGTTTGATGTTGGAGTAGGTTGTTTTAGAGGTGGGCATAGAAAATGTTGTCCAAGTTGTTACTGACAATGCAGCGGCATATGTGGCAGTTGGTAGATTGCTTCAAGCGAGGCATCCAACAGTTTTTTGGACCCCTTGTGCAGCTCATTGCCTTGACCTTCTTTTGGAGGATATAGGCAAAATTGATTGGGTGAAACCAATTGTAGAACAAGCAAGAGACATAACAAAATATATGTATAATCACCCATGGGTTCTTCAATTGATGAGAGATCACACCAAGGGGAAAGAGCTTGTGCGATCGGGCGCTACAAGGTTTGCAACTAATTTTCTAACGTTGCAAACTCAAAGTATCACTGGTTTATTGACTTCCTTGAAGCAGATGTTTGTGATTCAACCATGGGTAGACTCAACTTACTCAAAGAAGGCTGATGGAGAAAAGATTCAAGCAATAATCTTTGATAGTCAATTTCAACTAGAGCATTAGAGATTGTCAAGGTAACTTCAACTCTAATGAATTTTCAGATTGAATCCTTTATTCTTAATTTAAAATTATAGAAGTATTTTGTTTCATTGTAAGGTGTAATTTAAATTTGGTTCTACTTTGTACTTTATAGGTGACTGAGCCATTGGTGAGGGTCTTGCGCTTGGTGGACAGCGAGAAAAATGTGATGGGATATCTTTATGAGGCAATGGATAGGGCCAAAGAGGCCATCCAACACTACTACATGGGGGATGCAAATAGATTTACCCTTATTTGGGAGATCATTGATCGAAGGTGAAACAATCAACTCCACCAACCTATTCATGCAGCGGGGTACTTTCTCAACCCCAAGTTCTACTTCTCTGATGGCTTCATGGATGCGAATGGAGAGGTTATGGAGGGCCTATTCACATGCATTGAAAGGATGACACCTGTATCCGAAGTGAAAGACCTCATCCTTGTAGAGTTGCAAAAATATAAGGCAGTTAGGGGGCCTTTGTTCTCTTCCAAATTATGTGAACAAGGAAGAGAGATCCAAACACCAAGTAAGAAAAAGTGAAGCCTTATATCTTGCAAGTTATGAATTACAATTATTATTACTTATTACTATTGTTTTATAATTTATTAATATTTACAAAAACTTGAATATCTTATTTGCAGGTTCTTGGTGGGAAGATTGGGGTGGAAAAACCCCAAATTTGCAAAGGCTAGCCCTTTGAATTTTGTCCCAACCTTGTAGTTCTTTTGGCTGTGAACAGAACTGGAGTTTGTTTGATGCCATTCACATGAAGAAGCGTAATAAGTTGACTCAACAACGCCTCAATGATCTTGTTTTTGTGCAATATAACCTCCGGCTTCACACAAGAAAGGTGCAGGACTAGTCAGACAAGCTCATTGATTTGGATGACATTGATCCATACAATGATTGGACTGTGCAAGATGATGAGGCCTCCTTGTTTATAGAGGATGAGATTATTGATTTCGAGAGGCAAGCTATGGAGGATTTGCCTGCAGCAGAAGCAGGGGAGATTGGAGTGGATGACATTAATGTGGTGGAGGAGGAGCCACTGCCACCTACTAGCATGGTGGAGCCACTACCACAATCTTCTACAGCAGGCAAGGAGCCAGAATCGAGTGCAAGGATAGTACCACTACCCTCTACCACCCAATTTTTCTCTAGGTCGGGGAAGAGGAAATTGTGATTGCCTATATATGAAATTTATGATGATGATTTTCAAATACAATCATCATAAATTCATTATAGTTATTAGTAGTTTTACTATGCGGCTTCGTATGATGATGCCATTTTGTAATCCATATGTATTGAACAATGGAATTTTATATAAAACACCCCCTCATGGTTTTTAGACTCATTTGATGCATTCTGTAATTGAATTTTGCAAAAAAAAATGTGTTTTTATAAGAACTTTTGCTACTGTTTAAGTTGCCGAGTAATTCCCGAGTCAAATTTTTTGGGCTTGCCGAGTACTCTCCGATTCCAAGTATGTAAACTATGGCAGAAACTGTCGAAAAACATCGGACTTGAAATCTGACTGCATTGGAGTGATATTGATGATGAATAATGAGATTGGATCCAACCGGGTGACTTTCTACCGATGATTAATAATGAGAATTGGATCCAATCGGGTGACTTACTATGGTGAATAATGATGAAATCTTGGAGAATGCACCAAAGACTGAAAATAACTTCGGGAAGTGCCATTTGAGTCCTCTAGATCATCTAAGCTCACTGGTAACATCAAACAACCCCTTTGATAATGTTGACACACACCAAGAAGGATAGAGCCAACTGCAATGCAAGAGAACCCAAAAATGGGGACATTACATCAAATGCCAAATTGCCTAGTATACAACACCTTCCTACATACTCAAAGGTACATGGAAGGAGCTTGGATGTAATGCTTGTAGATTTCCTTTCTAGTAGATCTGGTGATGGTCTCCTTTGAGAGGAGTTGAGAAGGAGCATTCAAGGAAGATTTATCAATAGGGTTGTCAAACAAGGCCCACTGAAGCAATCGTCTTGTGAGAATGAAGAGTTAAGTATGGATATTTGTCACGACCATAAGTGGAATTCCAATCTGAGTTTGTGTATGCAGAAAGTAAGCTGGAAGATAGTCTAGGCATAGTGGCTGGGCAGAAAACTCAGTTTGGACAATGCTCTGTGCAATAGCTTGCTTGCATTGAATAATGCACTGCAGCATGAGAGTCTAGACCCTCTCAATATGGGCCCATTCAATGGATCGCAAGTCAGGCGCCCAAATCTCAGAGCCATATAAAATTGTAGGCTTGATGATTCTATCAAAAAGATGTATCTTTGAAGGGATATCTGGAAAGTGGATCTAGAAGCACTAATGCTCCAAGACATAGAGAGAGGCGTACCCCTTGCAAAGATGGGAATGTGAGGCAGGCTTCATGCTGGAGGAGGGACTAGACAGTGGAAAGTGTTCCTATGCATGCATTATAAATAAAGAGTCAGACAGCAAATATGCTACATTTTTCTGAATGTTTAATATGCAGTATACTGGTAAAGGCAGTTGTACTTATTAGCTGTCAATATTTCTTGTATGATTGGTATTTCTGTCAAAGTGAGATGGGTATTCAATTTTCCCTGTCCAAACTGGCAAGGGTTCCTACTATAAACATTTTTAATACTTTTGAGAAAATGTTTGGTCATCAACATGTCTTCTCTCATTGGTTTTTTTAATTTTTCTTCTCAAGATGAGATTAGTCATCAATTTTCCCTATCCCATCTAGGAAGTAGCAGACAGCGAATATGATATATTTTTCTGAATTATTAATGTGCAGTACACTGGTAAAGGCAATTATACTTATATTAGCAAGCAATATTTCTTGTCTGATTAATTATTCTGTCAAAGTGAGACTGGCATTCAATTTTCCCTGACCAACCTGGCAAGGATTTCTACTATGAACTTTTTTAATACTTGTGAGAAAATGTTTGCTCATCAACATGTCTTCTCCAATTGATTTTTTTATTTTTCTTAAGATGAGATCAGTCTCCAATTTTCCCTATCCCATCTAGGAAGACTTTGTATTATATATTTCTTTTTGATGCTTGAGAGAAAATGTTTGTTTTATCTTTGAAAACTTCCAAGACTCCTAGAAACGATCTTCATTGTACTTATTGAAAATTTTGATCATATGTGGGAGTTGCTTACACACTTTTTTAACTTACTTTCCAAGGGAATTGACATTTTTAATATACTTCTAGCTGATAGAGTTTTAGTTAGCAGAGACTCTTATATGGATGTCGATATAGGGATTGGTGTCATTTATGTAAACACTGTGGTTAGTCTCTTGCACATTATCCATATTCTGATAATTCCTTCTCTGTATCGGCAAGTGATCTCAGTAGGCGAATGATCTTGATTTTGCAAGGATCCTTATTTAACTAATTTCTAACACTATCTAGCTGTAAATTCCTATTCAGCTAACATTAATATTTCGCACATTTTAAATCTGGATTGTTGTTTTCTGCCAGTAGATTTATCATTTATGTATTGTACGCCATAAAAATTTAATGGAAGAAAACAAGTTTTCTCTGTAATTTCATTCCCTATGCATAGTAAAACATCATTCTTGTGGCCCTAAAATGTTTCTGAAATAACTAATTGGGAACATGGCATGAGTTACAGGAGAAAAATGCTTTGTGGAGTTTTGGAATGATGCTTTATACACTTGATCGTTTGTTTAAGGTAACAGAGAGGCATGCAAAGGAATCTGGTGAATGGCAAAGGTTTGTATTATATTCTAGCCTTGTCTTTATGACTTTTTGATTGTTCCTTTTTACATAATTCTAATTTGCTGTCACAAATTGGCTAAATGTATGGGGGAGTCTGTGAACTGACCTATGAGTTACCCTATGTCTGTTTCCTTGCAGTTTGCATGCAGATATTCTTGATCTGGCAAATCCAAAGCTCGCTGTCCACTACAAGCTTCACATCACAGCTCGAATGGTGCAGGCATATGAATGTCTTCTTCCTTTATCGCAAAGATTGTTGTGATTGGACTTTAAGGAAAAAATTTCTCCCCTTTTGCTGATTATCAATGCTGATTTTGATTTTGTTACTGTAGTTATTACCAACCTTTTTGTAAAAAATTTGACCATTGTGGTGGTCTGGTTTGTAGGCTTGAATAACAAACACAAATGAGAATCCCTTTAACATGTCCCCTGATCTTAGTTTTTGATATACATGGAATTTTGTTATTTATTTTCATCATAAATATGAGGACATTTTTGTCATGGCTAATTGTAAGTGCCTGAGCTATATAACTAGCACTTGCACCTAAAGGAGGTTCAAGGATTACGCCGATAGAAAACTATATGTATGCTAATATGTTAGAGAGTATTTGGTTGTGCATGGATGCGCTGCAAATTCCAGTTGCATGTGGCTGGATTAAACTAAGTGCTAAATAATGGAATGAAATAAACTTAGACAAATCTAGATTTTTCCCTTAAAGAAATTATCTAATTATGAAATATTTGCTTACAAATTTAAGACACAAAGCAATGCAAATGAAAAAAGAGAGTTGTCATCAAACTGACAAAAAACACTGCAAATGGAAATAGAATGTTCCCATCCAGTTGTCAAAGCAATATTTATCTCGCTTTTATTATGTGATAAGTGAGATTTTCGAGGCTTTTACCTGAAATTTTGGAGGCTTTTACAATTAAATGGCAACTGGTTTACCTTTGAACGACAGCTGAAATTTGTTTTCCGACAAATCAACAGTGGTTTGCAGGCGTGAGACTTGTTTCAGGCTCAAATCTCACACTATATGTAGCCTATCGGCTAATTATTGAGTCTGCATCAAGCATATCATTTTAGAATCTTGAAGTTTGGGAATTTTTGCTTCATTGGCTTATGCTATTTACTTTCATAGTTGGTTGTATTAGGAAATATCTTAATTATGCGAAGTTTGAAGTCACTCAGTCCTAGTGTATAGCAGGGAAAAGCATCTAGCTGAATGATAGCATCATACCAAAAATACAGTCAAAATTGGAGTTAAAGTCATAGGAAAGCTTATACAAACTGGCTTAATTTCAAGACAGCATCTTCATTCAAAATCACATCGAAGAATGGTCTAGATGATGAATATTAGCACCATAGACCTATATAGAGATCATTTGATATTGCTGAATTGAATAAAAGGTCTTGTGAGTGATATTCCACTGCTTGAGTGCATCAAAGCTTCCTCCGTATGAAAACTAGCTGCATGAAACATTATACATTCAAGAATCACCACGATTATGTAGCACATCTGCTCTAATTGCTTTTGATATTTAGTTTAATGTAAGTACTAATGTCCATAGAAGACCACAGTTGGTCCATGGGACTGAAAGAGGTCCAATGTAAAGAGGACAAGGGGGTGCAGGGGCACATCCCAAGAAAAACAGAGAAATATGTAGCAAACAATGCAATGAAGGAAAAACAGGTTCCATGGACAATTCCTGAAGGTCTTTGATAACAGTTGACATTCAAGGCAGCAAAAAAGTATGTTGGGTGTAAGGTGGTGTGCCTACCTAGGTTTGTCACACCTTACTGATCTATTATGAACTACTTTGAGAGCTTAAATACACAAACTCAATAAGATTATAAAAGAGGAGCAGCCTTTATGTATTTTTTAATCCTTTTTTATCAATGTTAGAGTTTTGTATAAAATATGCCCCTTTTGACTATATCTACTAAAATGTTTGACCATTTGAAGACAATGATATTGTAAGAGAGGGGGACCGACCACATCAAGGCTCCAGGTCACGGAGAGCCGAGAGCGGAGGGCTGCCCTAACTTACCTCACTCTAAAGGGATGAGGATCGAGAATGAAGAGCACTACGAAGTACTTTTGTCACTCTATAGACTCAAAATTCTACTTGGGCCTAGACGAGCCGATTTTTGGAGTTCAAACTATACCTCAGACGGCTATGTTTGTGTTAGTTTTATGATCAGATATAATAAACAGATTTTAATTCAAAATTAGACTCACAAACACAACAAATACCTTGGGAAAACCCTCTAACCTGAGGGAGAAAAACCCAGCCAATATATCTCTTATATATTAATTGAATAAGGGCAGAAATCTGCTCACAACTCAGGCATAACACAATGCCTAATTGATACAATGAATATTTTTCTCCTTGAATCGACCTACTGCTACAAAATATAATTTGCTGCTACATATTCGATCTGCTGCTCCAGAAATGCAAATTATGTTGAATGAACTTGATATCAAATGAATGAATGTGAGGTGCTATTTATACATAGCAACAAGAAGAATCACACCTCCTCAAGAGGAAGTCGACCACTATAAGAAAACGTTTTTCTTCATAGAAAAATCGCGCCTCTTAGCAAGGTCAGCCCAATAAGAAAGGACGTGTTCTTTTATTACAAGTTGGCCTCCTTAAGAAAAAACGTGACTTCATGAAGTCAGCCTCATTCATTAAATGATTTATTAATCATTAATTAAATATATAAAAGAATGAGTCGCTTCCTCATAAATCGAAATCACATATAAATAAAATTGAATAGCCATAAGACTACATTCAATTTTATTGTCTTCTAGAAAATCGTGCTTGGAAGTAGAGTCTTGTGGCTACAATATCATCAACACTCCCTCTCAGCTAGGGAGGAATACTTCCAGCTGTACAAGACATATCACCTCATCGTGATGTCGATCAACATGGTGTAGCTACACCCATGTGAAAAGAGCTTATCACCTCATCGTGATATCAACCATCATGGCTACACCCATGTATGGTATGTACAAGTGCACATCACTCAAAGTGGTGTTGTCACCTCATCGTGACGTTTCACCATGGCTCTCCCAGAGGGTGTAACACAAGTACAAGTGAATCATCACGAACTCCCTCACGTGATGTCATGGAGTCACCCATGAAATCCACCATGGCTCTCCCAGAGGGTGGAAACAAGGGCTTTCACCTCAAATCTCTAAGAGAAATGCATTATCAAGGGCTTGCACCTCAAATCTCTCTCAATAGAGAAATGCATTAACAGAGGATCACTGATACTGAGACTCCTCAACTAGGGCTTGATTCTCCACCATACCAAGCTTATCTTGAAAGTACACAAACTTTATCCTGGAGAGCGGCTTGGTGAGAATGTCTGTCGTTTGCTCATCAGTGCTGATATACCTCAATTGAATTGCTTTCCTCAATACCATATCTCTGATATAATGGTATTTGATCTCAACATGTTTAGTTTTGTCATGAAACACAAGATTGACAGAAAGCTTCACACATCTCTAGTTATCACAATGAATGATAGTAGGCTCCATTGATTGTCCAAACAATCCCGCAAGGAGCTTTCAAAGCCACACTGCTTCTCGAGCTGCCACACAAGTTGCAATATACTCGGCCTCTATTGTACTCAATGCCACTGAAGACTACTTCTTGCTACACCAGGATATCATCGCAGACCCCAAACTGAAGCAACATCCAGAGGTACTCTTCCGATCAGTAACACACCTTGCCCAATCAGAATCAATAAAACCATGCAACTTCAAATCCACACCTGAAAAATATCTCAACCCATATCCAACTGTGCCATGCAAGTATCTAAGGATATGTTTTGCTGCAACAAGATGTATCTGCCTTGGTTCACACATGAACTGACTGAGTGCACTCACTGCATAGTGTTGGCGTAAGAACTAACACCTCTGGAGTGCAAGTTTGTACGGACAACTATGCACACTGCGTAATGAGTGCTCTTCAAATTAGGAGGGGAAGCTCCCTCATTGTGCTGGAATGCATGGAAAATAAAAGTAAACTAAATCCTATCTTTTTGTTCTCAGCTGGTAGAGGCACAAGGTTAAGAAAACCTAGAACGTTGCAGCTAAGGATTTTCTGGTTTTGTAGATCATTCAACTACAACTAAGCTAACTTCTTTAAATCTATCTAGTTTCCTCAAGAAAACAGAGCGCGAGGAAATGGAGCAAGAATGGTTTTATACGATAAGCTGGGTACAGATTCACAACATGAAGGCAAGGTGGGCACAACTATTTGCTCGGCTGAATAAACTTATTATCACACACATCATACAATAAGCTTTAAGTATAAATTCTCAACATGAAGGCAAGGTGGGCACAACTATTTGCTCAATTTGAATAGGCTTATTGATAACAAAACACAAAAGATAGCCAACTAGGACAACAAATTGCATAGGCGAGATGCATACAATCTACGATCAAACTAGCCACTATATCTAACTAAGGCAAGCATTCACCATAATAATTGCATGGAACTCGAGTGGCATAACAATTCATTATCAAAACAAATGCTCATGAACAGATACAAAAGACAATATTATAGACAAGGTGGGACAATATTATAGACAAGGTGGGCACAACATATGTTAATCTCTCGTGCAAAAGTTATTTACAAATGAGCTGAATGCTCTTATTTATAGACATCAAGGTGTAGGCAACCCTAAAATCACCTTAAGTCAACTACAGTCCTACAGTGTATGCAAGATCTTATTGCTAAACCCTAATAAAAGAAACTATATAGTTAACTAGCAAGCTACCATCAGTTAACTGAAACATCTCATCTAAATGGACAATGTGCAAGCATGCACGTCCTTATTGAAAGCAAGTTAACTGGAATACTATTATCAATTAACGCAAAAAAAACCTAAAAGAAACTCCAAGTGAACATAGATAATTCCAAGAAAGACATGGCATGCAATGTGTAACAACGAGTTAACTTGGAAAGAAGCATCAAGCTTAACTCTTGTGTCTAATATCTATCTTGGAAAAGGTGGGACACCCTTAACTGAAGTTTACTGGCCCTGATCTCGAGCAATCAACCCATCCACGAGGTTATTGACTGCATCACCTTTTGGGGAACTGAAGCTTTGGCAAAGAATCCCATGTCTATGCAGCATGTCCTCTCCATTAGTTATCTGACACTGAAACTCGCCTTTACTCCTGATTGCCTCGCCAAACAATGTTGACATGACTGTAAGCTGATTCATCTTATAGCCAATGGTCTCACCACTGAAAATACTATGAATAAATGTTTGAAGCTCTGACTGAACGTCAACAAGCTCAACATAGTCACCACCCACACGCTGATACAAGCATGGTAATTGAGACACAGTTTCTCACATAGCGGAGTGCACTGGTAACATGTTCTCTGCTCTCAACCAACTCTGATGCTATCGTTTCTTCTATCTTAGCCTTTTAGATCAACTGTGTTCTCCAAACGTAGACATCTTTTCCTTATCTTCCGCATCCGTGACTGAGTCAAATGACAACCCCAGGTTAGCAATCAGGATCTCATCCTTGGGTCTACTAGTGACCAAGTCACGCTCCTCATCCTGAAGTTCTAGACCATGTTCACGTGCATTATACCACAATTGATATAGCTCTGAAAGTACAAGGTGACCCTGTTGGCGTAAGAACTAACACCTCTGGAGTGTGAGTTTGCACGTACAACTATGCACACTACGCAATGAGTGCTCTTCAAATTAGGAGGGGAAGCTCCCTCGTTGTGCTAGAATGCATGGAATAGAAAACTAAACTAATGTCCTATCTTTTTGTTCTCAGCTCGTAGAGGCACAAGGTTAAGAAAACCTAGAACGTTGCAGCTAAGTATTTTTTGGTTTCGCAGATTATCTAACTACAACTAAGCTAACTTCTTTAAAATATATCCAGTTTACTCACGAAAACAGAGCGTGAGGAAATGGAGTGGGAATGGTTTTTATACGATAAGCTGGGTATAGATTTGCAACATGAAGGCAAGGTGGGCACAAGTATCTGCTCGGCTGAATAGGCTTATTATGACACACATCATACGATAGGCTTTAAGTATGAATTCTCAACATGAAGGCAAGGTAGGCACAACTATTTGCTTAATTCGAATAGGCCTATTGATAACAAAACACAAAAGATAGCCAACTAGGACAGCAAATTGCATAGGCGAGACACGCATACAATCCACGATCGAACTAGCCACTATATCTAACTATGGCAAGCATTCATCATAATAATTGC
Source organism: Sequoiadendron giganteum (assembly GCA_007115665.2). Classification (NCBI taxonomy): domain Eukaryota; kingdom Viridiplantae; phylum Streptophyta; class Pinopsida; order Cupressales; family Cupressaceae; genus Sequoiadendron; species Sequoiadendron giganteum. Next base: position 362,830,278 of record CM021107.1, on the reverse strand, counting down.
ATGGAACCCAAGTGGCATAAAAATTCATTATCAAAACAAGTACTCATGTGAACAAATCCAAAAAGACAATATTACAGGCAAGGTAGGCGCAATATATATTAATCTCCTATAAAAGTTCGTTGAACAGATACAATAATAGCAATACTACAGGCAAGGTGGGCGCAACATGTATGCTATCAAGCAAAAGTTAAAATACAAATGAGTTGAATGCTCTTATTTATAGACTTCAAGGTGTAGGCAACTCTAAAATCACCTTGAGTCAACTACAGTCTTGCAATGCATGCAAGATCTTATTCCTAAACCTTAATTGAATGAAACTATACAGTTAACTGAGAAACTATCATCAATTAACTGAAACATCTAATCTAAATGGACAAAGTGCAACATGCACGTCCTTATTGAAAGCAAGTTAACCGGAGTGCTATCATCAGTTAACTGAAAAAATCTAATCTAATCTCCAAGTGTACGTAGATGTTTCCAAGAAAAACATGCATGCAATGTATAACAAGAAGTTAACTTGAAAAGAAGCCTCGAGTTAACTGCTTCTTATGACTCATTCTTGTAAACAACTGCATGGTCTAACTGAAAGTCTACTCCAAGTTTATCATCTCCTCCAGGAATTTATCAATAGTATCATCATCTGGCACTTTGACGCTGTTCACGATGATTAACTGTTTGTCTAACTCTTTGTCTCCATCCCGGATTTCCCTCTGACTATCTCTAACCTCTGTGGTCACCTTTTTGAAACTGATAGTCAGCATTGTAAACTCCTCCATCCTAGACACCTCTGGCCCTCCACACTGGTTATCACGAACTAACTCTTTGAACTCAGTCTGCACAACATCAAGCTCAAGATACGCACCATCTTCATGAAGATAATGGCATGGGATCTGAGTGACTTTGGCGGCTCCGTAAATGGAGCGATGATCTATGTTCCTTCTACAACTTGACGCCTCTGACGCTTTTCTTGATGTCTCTCAATGGAAGAGTGTTGCATGACGAAACAACGAAGTTTGACTGTGAACACTCTGGTTATGAGAAATGCACACGAACTTACCACACACGCAGAATTCCAATGGTATCAACTCTCCTGATGTGCTTGATGCAAAACAGTGTCAGCTTTTCTTATGAAATTGTGAATTAAGACCAATTTGATCTTGAATCCAGTTTGAGTGAACTGCCTTCTGAAAAACTCACCTGTTGACTGTAAATACGGCTATGTTCTGACAACTTTTCCTGGAAAGCTAAACCAACTTATGACGAGGCTAAAAATAGCCTATTAACGGGCAATTTTCACGAAAAATTCTGAGATGTGGGTATTGTGCAGAAAATGATTCTAAGAAAACCCACAACGTCAGAAATTCGAAAAAACACCTTTTGCCTTGGTATGCAAGAGCTTTTCGGTTGAGAGATTTAACAACCGTAGGGGTTCTCGGGAACATTTTCCGCGAGAAAAACTGGCATATGGGTATTGTAGGCATTGGTGAGCTGAAAAGACCCAGATCCTCCGTTTTCTGAAAAATTGAGTTTTAGGCCGACATGCAAAGGGTTGTCAGTTTGGATCTGAATTGATAGTTAGGGGCAATTTTTCCTGCGAAAATCTGGAACATGGGTTTTGTGTAGAAATGAATCCTAAGACAACCCAGATCAACAGATTTGCGAAAAAACATGATTTAGGCCCACATGCAAAGAAAATCCTGGAAAAAAGCACAATGCTCTAGAAAAGAGGCAGCGGGGCAATTTTCACAAAATAATCTAAGACATGGGTATTGTCATTGAAGTTGAAATACTCGAACCCAGATGATGCTTTTCTGAAAATTCTGTCGTTTTCTTTGACATGTGAAGAAAATCTAAGACGAGAATAGAGGAAAATAAGACAGAAGAATAGAAGTTCTTTATTTGTTTGTTTTCTCTCTTCTTCTGTAGAAATTCGCCTATGCTTGAAGTAGAACTGATGAAACCTGCATGCAAATGGAAAACGAAATCTAAAATAATCTTCTCTTGAACAATCTGAATCTGTAGCTACAAAGAACACTGAAATCTGACACCTGTAGCACCTGCAGATCAATTCTATGCTCAAGACAAGATGTTTCATGTCAACTTTGATGAAGAATAATGGATGCCATTAGTAAAAATATAGAAAAATATCTTCTAAGGCGTGTGAAATGCATGCTAAGCATTGGAAATGGCGCTTGAAGTACAACTGGTGCTTCAAAACTCACGCAAGGCCTATATTTGGCTTCAAACTTAGTTAACTGGATGTAGAACCAACCCTAATTAGGGCGCCACCTTGAAAGATTCAGTTAACTAGTGCATGCAAACTAAGTTTAGCCAATTATGACCAAAAATAGGTTTATCAGAAATAGGCTTGAAAAGAATTCAACTGAAGATCTAAATTTAGTAAATTGAAAACTCTTCCCATGCGCACTTCTATTTTTGAATTCAAAAAGTCAACATTTGACTTCTAGGCGTCCTTCCATACTAGACATTTTTATGAAAATTTGAATCTAGAAACCTCAAATGAAGCTCACGTTCGATCACTGATTCTGATTGACTGCCGCGTCAGATCAACTGGCTGACAGTTCCGTCGAAGAGCAAGACCAAATCTGACAAGAAGATTCCTTGAGGTGATAATCCAAAATTCACAAATCTGAGGCTTCAAAAAGATGGGCGCCCCTGGAGGCTTTTGACCTCAGTGTTAGAATATTTTCAGGCATTTTCATTATTTTCACTGATAACTTGACCATATTTCACTTGACGTTTCCCGGCTTTTGACAAAACTTCAGAATGTGTCGACTGACTCACTGCGGAGCAGGCTGATTTCTAAGCAAAGGCTCCTGGAGAGCACTTCGTATAAAAACATCTTTTAACCTTCCTAAATCATGGGCGCCACTGGCCGCCCGGCCAGGGGCGCTTTTCCCAACCAATGTTAGCCATTACTGTAACTGACCAAGAATTACTAAACTTCTAGCTGCAGATTGCCAAGACATCTTCTGACCTGGCTGAGACAGGCAACGAAAAGCTGGAGCTAACACGAACGAGATGAGTATCTGAAATCATCAAACAGATTCCATTAAAGGTCTTAAAACCTTGGGCGCCCTTGGCCTCCAGGGGCGCTTTTGTCCTTTCTGAACAATCTCTGATCAAGTCTGAAACCTCAAATTTGACCACTGATGATGGCAACACGGCAACTTAGATTCACCTATTGACAGATGCGTCGCAGAGCTGGACCAAAAATGGAAACAAACTTCTTGGGTGTCACTTGATCAAAAGACTTTATCTGAAGTCTCAAAAAGATGGGCGCCCCTGGTCTCCAGGGGTGCTTTTGACCTCAGTGTTAATCATTTTTGCATTTCCCTCGTTCTACATTGAATCTCCGGTTTTAGGCGATTTACTCCTCCGTTGGACTGGCTGGCTGGCTCATTGTGAAGCTATCAGGAATTTGGAGAAGTCATCTTGGTAGAGACAAGTCACAAAAAGTTGAATAAGGCTTCCAGAATGATGGGCACCCCTAGCTCAGAGTGGCACTTTTTCAATCCAGACTTAGCCAATTTTACAGTATTTTATCTCGTTGAAAATCTCTTTTGAGACAAAGTAACTTTTTGGACGAAACTTGCCATAGAAACATCACCGAAGCATTTTGAGTTTGGCTGTCGACACCTAGTACTTGGCCATCTGCCAATGATGAATTTAGAAAACCTAACTTCTCAATTGAAAAAATGAAAACTACCCACCAGGCTTAAATTGAGTCTTAACTGAAATTGACTTCACCACTGTGATCGTGAAGCAAAATAAACCAATCAAAACAAATTTCAGTCAATTCTGACAAGTTTCAATTTTTTAGGGTTTTGACCTAAAAATAGAGTTCTGAAACCCTAATTTTCAATTTTTTCAAATTTTTCTAGTATCTCCGTGGCATGACATTGACTCAAAGCCCATACTTGAATTGCCCAAAAACTACATTTTGACATCATTTTAACAAGGTTTAGACCATTTTAAGCAAAATGCCTTAATGAAGCAAAATTTTTGGTTTGGGTACAACATTAAGCTCCGTCTGGTGACCATGTCGGATATTTATGGCATAGGAGAATCCAAGAATCTCTGTGTTTTGTAGACCAGTGATTTTAACATTGGGCATTGGAGTCAGGACTTTCTTTCCTAATCACCTAATACACTTGGACTTTTCCTAATCACCTATAAAAAGACTACCTATTTTAATCACCTAAAACACGACAAAACATCACAAAATGGGGAAAAACATTACAACATAACGATAAAGCATAAACAAAAATTACTTAAAGAAAATTTACTCCACCCCCGAAGGGATGAAGTGCTTGAGATATTGTTCGCTGCAAGGCAACAGGAAGAACCTCCCACCGATGTCGTTTTTGCCTGAAAGGCTTTACTTCTCTTTTGATGGGCATTGCAGGAGGCAATCCTTCTGGAATGAAGATTCTCAGGTTTTCATATATCCATGCAAAGATATTCTTACAAAAGTTAGAATACGATGTGAATGGGAAAGCTGATACCCCCAAGGTATCAGTTTTGTTGTAGTCTATCCTTGGAATGTTGATTTCTTCAAACCAGTCAATCGAGTTCCAAACTCGATTTCTACAATGTCGTAGGTGATCTTTTCTGATATGAGAATATCCTTTGATCGGCTCGTCAATCAGCTCTACATCACCTTTAACACATAGGAATTTGATTCCCATGTCTTTGGCATCTTTGAGGCCTTGCAAAAACACCTCTTTTTCACCTTTAGTGAATTCCAATTGCACGAATGGGTGCAATTGTCCTTTAGGGGAGATGATCAATTCCCCTTTTCCTGAAATTGTATTTAAACAATCTCCATCCAACTGTACTGTCCATGACTTTGTATCCTCTGTCGGTCTCTTTTCAGAACAAGCAATGTTTTGTTCTTCAATTTCTACTTCTGACAAAGTCACACAATTACCAGGATTTGTTTCAAGCTTTGCTTTTGTCGGAACAGATGACTTGAGCACAACCTGCTTCTTTACAACTTTGAGAATCTGATCTAGTTGTTCTGGATGGTCCTGAAGATATTCCAGTTGTGAGATTTGTACCTTGGTCTTCATCATGGAAGCTACAATGCCAAAATTTGTTGAAGATAGGTATGGAAGCGGCCTCAAGTAACCCGGACTGCTGAATGTTCTTGATTACCGAATCTCTAATCTTGAGTAGATCCAAAATTGCTTCTGGAAGCACTTTATGTAGATTCGAATCAATTGTTCCGATGAAGTCATGAGTCAAAATTGACTTGGTCTTGAAAACGAGCTGTGTGAACTGCATTCTGAAAAACTCGCCTGTTGACTGTGAACACGGCTATATTCTGACAACTTTTCTGGAAAGCTAAAAATACCCTGCTGAGGCTAAAAATAGCTCGTCAGAAGTAAATTTCTACGAAAAATTCTCAGATATGGGTTTTGTCCAGAAAGTGATTCTAAGACAACCCAAAACGTCAAAAATGTAAAAATTCGACCTCTACTCAGCCATGCAAAGTAATTTTGATTGAGAAAATTAAAGCTTCAAGAATTGATGTTCTAAAACAAATTTTCCTGAAAAATTCTAGCACATGGGTTTTGCCAAGGAGATCGTTGTGAATCAACCCAGATATTATGTTTCGCCAAAATTTGCTTGTTCTTCAAACATGTGAGAGAATCTAGATGAGAAAATGGAAGAAATCTAGAAGAGAAAAATACGTTTTTAGTTATTTTTGTCTTCTTCTTTCAAAATCGCCACTCTGCCTTGAATTTGATGCTGAATCTGAATCTGTACCTGTAAAAGAATGTTTCTGTCACCTTCAAACTTGATTGTTTGATGAAAATTCGCCAACCTCTTGAAGAAATTCGAATTTTCTAAGCTATGTGAATTTGAAAAGGCGCCACACTTGTGTTAAATAGACAAAGTCGTACCATCATGCATGCATGCTGAAACCCTAATTCTGAAAGAATTCGATACGCCTCTCACCAAATGAATTGCCATTGACTGTGAGTCTTAGACTAAAAATAACATTTAATTTAAAACATGCAAATTAAAAAGAGGCGCCATATTTAACTCTTGAAGAAATTTGCCACTTTCTAATGCTCTACATGCAAAAATATTATTTTAATCATTTCACCAAAAATAGCATCTGGATGTGCTCGACAAACTTTACTGATTCCAGAAAGTCCAAATTTTGACCTTCTAGGCATCCATTTGCAAGAGTTATGAGATTTTTGAGTATCTCCTACTTTATATGCTAACTGCAAAGTTACATCTGGCCATGTTCAACTCTGATTTCTGGGTGACCGAATGATCCTGTGACTGATCTGAGAGATCCATTGCGAAGCCTGTATGACAAATATGAAATGTCTACTGGAAGCTACAACTGCTAAAATCAACATCTGACACCTTGGAAAATTAGGCCCCTTTGATTAAATTGATGCACTGATTCTAGACAACCATTTCTTTGTATTTCCTTTTGATGCTTCAAACTGCTGTTGACGGTGAATGATGAACCTTGTTGATTGAATAATAAATTCATTGTGTGACTGGAAGTACTCTGCATCCAATGACTATATGTAAGGTATCTGAAAACTGAATCAGGAACCCCAAAAGGATGGGTGCCCCTGGCTTGTGAAAGCACAAATACCATTTTGACAAAAGTGACTTTCATCTGAACATTATACTTTGACCCCTGATATCGGGAGCTGGAATGCTCTGATTCGTGCGCCGTCTGTCTCTTTGCACAGTTGAGTTAACTTACAAGAGATGTCTCTAGAGACAACGAAGCCAAAAAATTGCTTTTAAGGCCTCAAAGAGAAGGGCACCTTTTTCAAGGAGATTGGTACTCACCATACTTAGCCATTTTTTGGTTGTCTCCAGTTACTTCCACTTTTCAGCATCACCATCTTGACCTCGCATGTACGAGCGTTCGCCAAATCCCGGAGGCTGACGGTTGAACTCGTTGAATAGCTGGAGTAATTGCAGACAAGTCTTGTGAAGACTACGAAAGCAAATAACCCCATCTGGCAGGCCTAAAGGCTGGGTGCCCGTAGCCTACAGATGTGCAGCTGTGTGTAGCTACGTTTCACCATCCTCTGTTTTACGTGCTCGGTAGAACCTCTGTCACGGTCACTCTGAATGTCGGATCGTCTCGCGAATGGGTGTGTTGCGAAGATGGACTGAGCAAGAAAAGACCTTAATTGAAATTTCATTCATCTGGGTAGTCATATTCAAGGGCGCCCCTGAGCTACAGGGGCGCTCAAACCATCAACAAGACAATTCCTTATGACATGTATCATGCCTCCAGTCTCAGCGTCTGACACTGATAATCGGAGTTTTGCACTATGTATGCCTCTGCTTGATAGCTCACTGGAAAACCAGACTAATCCTGAAGAGACTGAATCCATCAATGAGCACATGCATTCAGATCTTGACCTTCAAAAATAAGGGTGCCCCTAGGCTACAAGGGCGCAGATATGCATTCTTTGACTGTCTTCATGATGTATACACTCTTTGTAACCTCTGCTTCCGCCTTCGTCTGCCAGAGTTTTGCATTTCAGATGAACTTGCTCCATAGCTAGTCAGAAAGCTAACTGAAAACAAAAGAGAATGAGTGTATTCACAATCCAAAGCAACTGAATCTTGACCTTCAAATGGAAGGGCGCCCTTGGGCTACAGGGGCGCAGATTTGCTATGAACTTCATATTTTCCATCACTTCATGCTATGTGAACACTGTATTAACTACTGAGGTTGACCATGTCAAAGTATTATGATTGCCGAGGTGTGTGTATGACTATACTTCATCATTCTCACATGTACAGACACTGTAAAGTTGATTTGCACGTTGATTGCGCAAGTGTCTACTACGTTACATAGTGAAAATGTTCCCAGAGTTAGAATATTTTAGCACTTTTTGCCAATCTTGAAAACCCCTCCGTCAAAAAACATATTTCTCAACATCTTTCATCGTAGAACGTTCTGCTTTGAGTTTTATGCTTAGATTTTGATACTTGGTACTGGCCAACTGCCATTGACGACCTTAGAGGTCCTAACTTTTCTCCTAAAAATGTGAAAACTACCCACCAAGCTTAAACTGACTTTTAACTGAAACCGACTTCACCACTGTGATCGTGATGTGAGATAAGCCAATCAAAATTAATTTCAGCCAATTCTGACAAGTTCCTATTTTTTAGGGTTTTGACCTAAAAACGGGGTCCGAAAACCCTAATTTTCAAAATTTCCAAATTTTTCCAGTATCTTCCTGGCGTCACACTGACCAAAAGCCCATACTTGATTTGCCCAAAAACTGAGTTTTGACCCCACTTTTACAAGGTTTAGACCATTTTAAGCAAAATGCCTTAACAAAGCAAAAAATTTGGTTTGGGTACAACACATAGTAGATATCCGGTCTAGTGTTGACTAGATACATTAATGAACCAATCAACTACCTGTACATCGTGGGATCCACTAGATCTGAATTAGCTGCAACTTCCTTCAACTTATGTAAGTTGGTCTCCATAAGTGTCATGGATTTGCAATCCATCATACCAAACCTCTTCAAAATGTCAATGGTATACTTCCCTTGACTTAGAATCATCTCATCTAGCTTTTTCCAAAATTCTAAGCCAAGAAAGCAATGCATGAGACCAAGATTCTTCATTTCAAATTCAGAAGCTAACTCCTTGCATTTGAGAATGAGGTTTTTTTCTCCAGTAATAATTAGATCATCAACATACAAAACCAAAATCAATGCTTCACCATTAATTACCTTGAAGTAGAGGTTTGAATCTACATCATTCTTTGAGAAATCCAAACTTAACAGGTAACGATCAATCCTTTCGTACCAAGCATGAGGAGCCTGCTTAAGACCATACAAGGCCTTCTTCAGCTTGCAAACATGAGACTCCTTCTCATGTACCTCAAATCCATCAGGTTGCTCAATATAAACCTCTTTCTCATTACACCATTCAGAAAGGTTGTCTTCACATCCATTTGGTGAATCTTCCATCCTCTAGATGCAACAATAGCAATGATGGTCCTGACAGAAGTATAATGAGCCACTGGAGTAAAGGTTTCTTCATAGTCAACTACCTTTTTTTGTGAAAACCCTCTAGCCACAAATCTAGCCTTGTACTTCTTAATGCTCCCATCAGCCGCATGCTTGATCTTGAAGAGCCATTTAGAAGATACCACAAATTTTCCTTTGGGTCTAGAAACGATGTCCCAAACATCATTCTTAAGAATGGATTGATACTCTTCAGACATAGCATCTTTCCAAACCTGTTGACTAGAAGCTTCCTCAACACTGGAAGGCTCTGACTCAATAATCTGACTCATCAAAGCTACACAACTGGAGAACTTATTAGGTCTCTAACTTTCTCTAAAAGTTCCTCTTGGGGCTGCAATTTTTTTTGCCTCCTGCTTCATTGTCTTGGCCCAAAGAGGTCTTTTCCTTCCAATCACAATTTATGTAGGCTCATCAGTAGGTTCCAAGGGCTCGACTGGATCATCATCTTCTTTAGGTTCTGGAGCCTCCCTCTGATTCTCAGGAACATGGTCAACTTTCATATCCTGAGGAGGCTCTTCATCATCGATCTCCATATGAGTGCCCTTGGATCTTCTAAATGCAACATCCTCTTCAAATGTGACATCTCTATTGATCTCAATTGTCTTCTGACTCAAAATGTAGATTCTGTAGGCTTTTGATGTCTCACTGTAACCTACCAAAATTCCCTTCTTGCCAGAAGGTTCCAACTTTGTCCTCTTTTCCTTTGGTACATGAACATACACTGAACATCCAAAAATCCTCAAATGACTTACTTCAGGCTTCACCCCTGTGAATGCTTCTTCAGGAGTTATATTCTCCAAGATCTTGTGAGGACTTTTATTCCGAACATAAACAACTGTCCTGGATGCTTCAGCCCAAAGGGAGGTTTGCAGATCTTGGTCATGAATCATGGCTTTGATTGCTTTCACAATAGATTTGTTCTTCCTTTCAGCAACTCCATTCTGTTGAGGATTATAGGGAACATTGAACTCCCTCTTAATCCCAGATTCAATGCAAAAGTTACGGAAGCTGAAGGAAGTGTACTCTCGTCTGTTGTCGGATCTCAAGACTTTGATCCTTTGCCCGGACAAATTCTCTTCCCGAGCTTTGAATTCCTTGAATCTCTCTAAAACCTCCTCAGAGTCTTTAGATTTCAGGAAATAAATCCAAGTCTTTCTAGAGTAGTCATCAATAAAAATAATGTAATACAAGAAACCACTCGAAGAGCAACAGACATTGGACCACATAAATCAGAATGAATAAGATCAAGAATACATTTGGATCTACTTTCACTACTATGAAATGGACCTTTTGTATTCTTACTTAAGGCGCAACCTTTGCAAGTACCTTCATGCTCCTGGTTGAATTTTGGAAGACCGATGACCATCTTCTCCATGATAGGTAGGGCTCGAAAGTGAAGGTGAGCCAATCTTTGATGCCAAAGATCACACAAACTTGAAGAATCATGCACTAGAGCCTGAAGAGGACGAGTGCATAGCCTGTAGAGACACCCATGTCTAACTCCAATCACCCGAGCAGTCTTGATTTTGGAGTTCTTAGCCCATATAAGAACTTTACCTTCTGAAAATGCAACTTGGTAACCCTTGTCTTCCAAGGCTGAGGTTTCTCTTGATGCCTGGAACAAATAGCACATCATCCAAATTCAAGGAGACGCCAAAATCCAAGTGAAGAGAGGAGGTCTCAAATCCTTTCACAAAGTAAATGGCATCATCTCCAATAATGACTTGTTCACTAGAATCTTTTTCCACCAAATTAGATAGATGCTCCCTAAATCTAGTGATGTGGCAAGAGGCACCACTATCAATCAGCCAAGTGTTGGTGTCGGTAGTTACATTGCTTGACAAGGCTGAATAGAATAGGTATTCACTTGAATCCTTTTGCATAGAGGCTTCATTACATATGCAATGGAGGCCTGCTGCCTAGGCCTGGTAGGACATTCCTTTGCAAAGTGACCGTACTTGTCACATCGAAAATATTGGACCTTGGAGAGGTCCCTCTTCTTCTTGAGTGTAGGAACACCATCAGCTTCTTTATCCCTATTCCTCTTGAAGTATCCTTTCTTTCCACCTTTCCTTTTCTTCTTGAAGGATTGCGAGGCAAGAACATGAATGTCTTCATTAGTTGAGCTTTGACCAATACCTCTCGCAACCAACCTAGACTCTTTTTGGATGCAATCTGCCCTCAAACGATCAAACTTGGGAAGTTTTGATCTTGCACCGATTCCTTGAATGTAAGACTCCCAAGACAAAGGAAGACCATTAAGAGCCAACATGGTCAAGTCCTTGCTATCAACAATATGCCCAATAGAAGAGAGATGATCTCTCAACTCAGTTATTCTCATGAAGTAGGCAATAACAGATTCTCCTTTCGCCATCTTCAAATGATGGAGTTGTTGCTTCAGTGCAAGTGCCCGACTCGTGTTATTGATTTCGTACATCTCGTCCAAGGTTTTGAACATCTCTCTTGTCGTCTTTAGCTTGGAGACAATTGGAACAATATGATCCTTTACGGAATCAACTAACATCTTCTTTGCCCTAATATCTTTGTTCTTCCATAGAGCCTTTTCTTCCTCATCCGTAGGCTCGGGAGCTATGCTCTCCATAAATTCTACCAACTCGCTTTCTTCCAAGGTGAGCATAATTTTGAATCTCCATGAAGTGAAATTAGATGCTCCCTCAAGCCTATCCCCAATCTTAAGACCATTCACCATCTTGAAGAGATAGAAGTAAACAACGATGAGAAAGAAAAATAAAGGGCTTTGTTGTAATACACAAATCTGATCACGATCTTCTTCAAACCCGCTTTGATACCATGTTAGTTTTATGATCAGATATAATAAACAAATTTGAATTCAAAATCAGACTCACAAACACAACAAATACCCTAGGAAAACCCTCCAACCAGAGGGAGAAAAACCTAGCCAATATATCTCTTATATATTAATTGAATAAGGGCATAAATCTGCTCACAACTCAGGCATAACACAATGCCTAATTGATACAATGAATATGTTTCTCCTTAAATCGACCTGCTGCTACAAAATATAATTTTTTGCTACAGATTCGATCTGTTGCTCCAGAAGTGTGAATTATGTTGAATGAACTTGATATCAAATGAATGAATGTGAGGTGCTATTTATACATAGCAACAAGAAGAATCACACCTCCTCAAGAGGAAGTCGGCCACTATAAGAAAAAAAATTTCTTCATAGAAAAATTGTGCCTCTTAGCAAGGTCAGCCCAATCAGAAAGGACGTGTTCTTTTATTACAAGTCCGCCTCAAGAAAAAATGTGACTCTTCATAAAGTCGGACCCATTCATTAAATGAGTTATTAATCATTAATTATATATATAAAAGAATGAGGCGCCTCCTCATAAATCAAAATCACTTATAAATAAAATTGAATAGCCATAAGGCTACATTCAATTTTATTGTCTTCTAGAAAATCGTGCCTGGAAGTAGAGTCTTGCAGCTGCAATATCATCAATAGTTTGAGGACGATAGCGCGGTGCGCTGAGGTCTCTTAGGTGCATCAACATCCGTACAGTCAAAAAATGTAAAGTACAGTGGAAAAACCAGAAACTTACTCAATTGCCTAGCTAATTGATTTTAACGAAGTAAACAGAATAATGAGATATGAAAAGTAAAGACAGAGATGATAAAGTAAGTAAATAAAATCTAGGGTGACAAATATCATCTCACAAAAGCGTCAGTTTGTCAACTAGCTCCATGCACACATTCACCTGCACACAAACAAGAAGGGGAAAATTGTTGGGGCCGTATAGGGGCCTACCTCAGTCAAACCCCCACTTTGGTGTTTCCACCTCCACGGATAGCCAGAAAAGCAACGAAGTAGAAAATGCGATAAAGGAAAGGAGAGATTGTTGAACACTACAAAACAATACTATGCTACTCAACCAAATCACAAAGAAGAGGAATGAAGCGTTATCACCTCCACCCAAAGGCTCTCAAGGCCAATGAAGGGAGAATGCAAGCAATGAACTTGGCAAAGTCACCACCACCACAACTGTGGTGAAGGGAGGTTTCACAAGACTCCAAGCTTGTAACTTTTGTGGTAGCCTCACACATGCAATGTGGAGTTGATGGAGTGTCAAGCTGTTGCAATGCTCAAGCTGTGAAAAATGCTGGTAGAATGCTTCGAGAGTATGCTCAAGAGATCCCAAAGTGTGTAGAAGATTGAATGAAGATCAAGTGAATATGGAAAAAGATGAAGTGATAGTCAATAGAATGAATTTGAAGGTGGGATGAGAAGGAATAATCTGTTTTTGGGTCGGTTGGTCGACAGAAAGATGTTACAATTCATCCCCAATGAGTGTAATGTCTTTGCCAACTTCAGATGTGGGAATCCGTCAAGGACAGCAGCACGTCGCGCAAATGTCCGTGCGTTGCACTGGCATCCCTAACAAATATTCTCTCATCGACACAAGACAAATGCCAAGTGGGTGGAAGGCAGGCGGGTGATGTGGAATTTCACCTTCGAGTTTGATTTCCTAAGGTGAGGGTATGCAAAAGGGGAATTTACACAAGGGGTGCAAATTCGCTCCTATATAGATATGTATGATATGCATGCACTCACTCATAGACAAACAGAGATACACACAAACATAAACAAACACAGAAACACATGAGACATGAACACATGGAAATAGCCAAAGCCACACACCTACACGTGCATATTTACACAATTTGAAACACCATCCAAACACTGCACATATTTTCAACATTTTGTACGCATGTTGTGATTGCCCTAAAAATTTGGCCATACTATCATTGAAATTTGAAGGACACTTTAACAAAGCTTGATAGAGCTTGAAGGTGTTGACATCTTCAAAAGGCTATACCTACAATATAGGTCATATCATGTGATGCTACAATTGCATTAAGTTAGACTAAATGTTGATGAAAAGGTAAGAAAATGTGTGATCCTTTTGCATTAAGCATTTTGTAGATTAGAACAACATACAATCAAGAGTGTGAACCATAAGATTTCCTATAATTTAGAATACAATAAGTCTACATATGTTAGCCCATCTAATTTGAATATAAGTGGCATATTGGGACAAATGATTGAAATGAGATTGTAGAGGTTGGATGACTGGTTGTGGATGATTGAGTTTATTTCAAATGCTAAGGGTTAAATCTCATTTGCTTTTGTTTAGATGAGTACAGATGCAATCTTATGCATAGAAGTGACTAAGGATGCATTCTTATGTAGAAAAGTTATTTTCAACATCACGCACTCTTTCATAGAGGACCTTATTTTCAACACCTTGCATTTGAGAAAAAAATACCAATTTCAAATTATAACAAGAGACACATTGCATTAGGTTCCTGTAGATGTTGTGCTTGTTTTGGTCAGTTCTAAGATTTAATTAGTAGAAGTGATTTTGAAGCATTTGGTATGTTTTTTTTTTGGGTAGAAAGGCCATTTGGCTACATATAAAAGTGTCAAAATTTTATAAGTAATAAAATAATTCGAAATGAAAAAAATAAACAAATTTACCTAGCATTGGTAATGTCATGTAGAAACAAGTATGGATACACTCAACAAATGCAACCACCACCAAGAATCAAATATGGTCTTTTGTCTATAGATTCTATGACACAACATAAACGAAAAAACTTAAGCTTATGGATTAGTCATTTCCAAATTTGAATACAATCAATGTTAACTAAGTGCATAATTGCATAATTTCATTTAAAATAATCTAGTATCTATTACATTATACATTGTGGTATTTATAAGCAAGGTGTAACATTAAGAAATAGTATATTATAAATATTTATAATACAATATAAGTATTAGTAATATATAAATATTATAATATTATTGAAGAGCTTTGTTTGATGTCATTTGTGTGTGTTTCCTCAAGTATTTGTGTATTAGATCTGCAAAACATTGAGAAAGACAAGTCATTGTACATTGAGAATATCTAAAAGAGTAAATTCCACATATTTTTATACCTTTTTATCTAAAATTGATGAGATGATTTCCCATGAACACTTTTTCCCTTTAAATTATTTAATATCTTTGACATTTTGTTGTGGGTTTTGTTTTGTATCCTCTATTGTTTCTAGAAATGGATATCGGGTGTATTGTCAAATATCGACCAAAGGAGGCTTGGATAGTGTATTGTTGATAGAAATATTTGCGCTTGCATTTGAATTCCAATAAAGCCAATGATGTTCACCCAAGGCAGAATAATGATCACGCTCAATGCATGGGATTCCCTCTTTGTATCAATTGGGGGCGAGGACATGACATAATTACTCAACATATCTTTGTTTTTAGGAATATCCTAGCAACCAGTTGTGGCGTAGAAAAAGTGATCCTAGATCTAACTAGTAAATTAACTCATATCAATCATTCTTTGTCTTCACATTCAAACACAAACCAACTAGGGTTTGATGAGTGACTAGCTACCTCAAAGGAGAGCCAATCTTCTAGGGTTTGGCTCTTTTATATTGCAAAAAAGAGCAATTTGATGTGCAATTTAATAAGTCTATTTGACATAAACCCTAGATCTAAAAATGTAATTTATCGCACAAACAAATGAAAATTGATGGAACAACTACAAATGTGAAAAATGAAGACAAAGAGGAACCTGCACATGAAAATTGAGCCTTAATTTGAGGGTCAAGTGTGAGGGCGCCCTTGACGAGAAATAATGTTTTTTGGGATCTTCAAACTTCAAATGGGCCCCCCTTTGTTATTTGTATCTTTTGTTGTTTTTCAAACAAAGTTTGGAGTCCTTTGTTTTCAACATTTTGTTTTATTTTGATTTAGTCTATCGGAATCAGAGCCGAAACCAAATCGGGTTCTGAAACTTCTTTCAAGACTCATTCCCATCCCCATCTCGACAGTCTTTCTTTTTTGCCTTTTGTTTTGTCTTTGTCGGAGTCGGGACCGGAGTGGGCGTTAAATTGGTGTTTATTGAAAATTGCAAATTCATAATCCATCCCGTTCCGCCTCCGCTTTTTCAACTTTTGGTTTTAGTCTAAGTCCTTGTGTTAAGTTTTATTATGTCGGTCTTTTGTTTTACTTTTTGTGTTTGGTTTCGTTGTGTGCTTTGTTGGCAGACCCGAAACCAAAATGGGAATGAAGTTGGGAAATTCTTTAAGTTTCCGAATCAATTTCCATTATGATCCCGCTCCTGCCGTTTTTTGGTCGTTGACTATTGACTGAAGTCGCACTGTAGTGAAGTGTTTTTTCTTCTCTAGTTCCGACTTCACTTAACTACATTTAATGCATTAATGACAACTACTATGCGTAGGTAAGAACTCTGATTTTTACCTTCATTAAGAATTAAACGCATGATTATTATCATTGTTAAAAAATTGAAGAGTGAAATAGAGCAGCTGCAGAGTCCATCTGAGTGAATCGATTGGAGGAGGAGATAATTGCTTGCGAATCAATTCAGAAGGTTAGCCAGGTTTTGCGTTCGAGGTAGGGTTCTTATTCTCGTTTTTCCTTTTATTTTGCTTTCGTGTTTTTCGGTTTGGGTTTGTTTGATTTAGATCTTTGGGCGAGTTCGTCGTTTTCATAGGTTTGTGTGTTTGTGTTCTTTCTTTTGTTTGCTGTTCTTGATTTTGTGCTTGTGTTTTATATTTTACAGTGAGTTAGGGCATAGTCGCTTTCACGTTTTGTCATGATCGTGTCGTGTTGCGTTAGGTTTTAAATGTGTAGATTTAATTGGGTTTTTCAATAGTGAGGTAGGTTAAATTCATGTTTTACAGTGAGTGAGGGTTGATAGAATCTTGTTTTTGCTTAGGGTTTTTGTCGCGCATTCAATCTGGTTAAAATAGAAGGTTTAATCCGTGCCCTAGTTTTATATCGTGTTTTCTAGGTTAGGGTTTTATGCGTTTCTGTGATCACATTTTAAAATGATTAAATATGATGCCCTAAAACACAGTCATCCCCACGGTCATATGGGTATAGTCTTTTCATTATATATTTTAAGCCTCGTTTCATTTAATATGACCTTAGTTTTTAATCATGGAGTTATGCGTTAAATTGATAAAATCTTTGATGACGTCATGGTCAATATAGCCGGAAGCGGGATCATAATTGATTTAGAGTTTTGGATATGTTTTTATGTTTAGTATCAATTCCATTTTCCATCCCATCTCCGACCCCGTTTATAGTAAGAAGCTTTACTTCATAAAAATGTTTATCTAGCGGAAGCAGAAGCGGAACCGAACTCGAATACGAAAACAAAAAATCTGAACGAAACTGAATCAGTTTCCATTCTGGTTCTGGTTCCGATCACTATTTCACTTTTGATTCCAAGCCCACTTCTTATTAGTAGAATGACCATTCCAGTTATGATTCCGAGTCCGATAGTGTTGTAAAAGGAGATTATTTAGGGTGTTGTTTGCCTGGTTTCGCCTCCGATGTATGTTTAAAAGGAGTGAGTTTAAAGATACATTTTGAGATGTTTCATTGAAGGATCTAACTAGAATTTTTGTTGCAGGAAAGCTAAGAGGATGTCAAGAACATCAAGAGAAGCTTCCCAAAGAAATCGGCCTGCAGGAACATCAAAGGTAGTACCTAAACCAAAGAAGATCAAGCCAAAATAATTGCCTTATACCTTGAGGTATAATCATAGGAGTCCTATTGTCACAGTGAGCAAAGTAGAATCATATTGGTCAGACATCACCGACACAAACTTGGGCCAGTATAACTTTGAGGAGGCATATATTGAAATATTCAATGAGGATGTGACACCTAGAACCAAAAGAATTGTTGATTCTAGTTTGGCCCATATCACTGTGTTTCCTTTATCAATCCAGTGCCCAAAGTTGATATTGATAGCAGCCATTGCCTACAATCCTGTCACCCGACAATGCATAGATTCACAAAACAATGTAATCATTGATCTCACTCCTCAAGCATTTCAAAGTATATTTAATGTCCCAGATCCTAAGAACTTGGTGTAGTTCGATGAGGCAGAGGCCTTGGAGAAATATAGTAAGTTTAAAGAATCCAATAAATCTCATTTGAACAAAAAGTGGTTGAAGACAGAGAAAAAGTCTCTAACCAAGCTTGTAGACCAGCCAGAGAGGGCAGATTTCTATAAGGAGATATCGGATTTAATATTGATGTTGTCTAAGGTTTTTGGGAAGAGAGATACATTTCGTTTCAAGAAGTGGATGTTTCCTTTCATCCAAAAATTTTTATATGGCACCCATCAGTTTGATTGGCCGATGATTATATCAAATGCTATTCATGATCAACTGACCAGCATCAGGGAGACTAAATGCTTCTTTATGACTTCTTAGATTGTGTATGCAGTAGCAAGGTTGGGTATCTTCCTAGGTTTAAACAAAGTAGGGATAATGGGAGTGTTGGATGGACAAAAGAAGGTATGGGGGCATTATAACCAGCTATCCCTACAGGTTGTTGAAACTCAATTCAGAAAAGTTAATGATGCATTCATATATGTAGTCATTAACCAACTAAATGGAGATGCAGGGTATAGGCCGAGTCAAGAGGCCATGGCGTTTATTGTTGAATGGGGATGTTGGTACATTCAATACCCCAAGTTTACATATTTTAGGTTAGCTATTTTTGAAGGCCATCCACATTTGCTTCCAAGGTGTTGCAATAACAGGATAGTGCTAATGGAGTTTGTATATCAGGCTCTTGGAGTTAATGCTCGGTTTGGAATAAAACATAAGACAGGATGTCACAAGTTCCCCATGAAGTTGGGTGAGTATGGCTGTCAGCATTTGGTAGGAGCAAAGGTGGTCTGTAGTGAGCTGATACAGTTGAAGTTAGGTTTATACACATCTCGTAGGCATTTTGACCCGAAGGGTAAGATGAATGCCTTGTTGCCTTCTGTGTTTGACAAGCATTTTAATTTATTAGAAGACTTCTGGAGTGACTGGCAAGATGAGTATGACTTGAGGAAAAAGAATTATGAGAGATTATCTATCTCACTCATGGCAGAACTTGGAGTCAAAAATGATATTCCTGACACATTGGTGGATGATGGAGTTGTATTGGATCCATCTTACGAGGCTTTAAACATAGGAACTAAGAGCGTGGATCCGATTGACTGGGACAGTGAAGAAACTATTGACATAAAGCAAATAGGCAGAACAGTCTTGGATCGAAGTGTTCACTGGTTGGTGCTAAGAACCAAAGCTCATCAAGGACCAGCTCCTAAGAAGGGGAAAGGGTATAAAAGACTCAAAAGAAAGACACCTCCTAAAGAGCCTTTGGAGTTCTTTCCCCCAGACATTGAAGAGATAGAACTTGAAGTAGTAGATGATGAAGCAGAAATACAAGAAGGAGATGCTCAGAAAGGATCTGTTGTTTCAACACCTACATTAGGTGAATCTTCCACACAAATCCCACTTGCAAAGAAGCAGAGTGAAGAAGTTCAAAAGGGGGCTCTTCATAGTATGGCTGAAGCTACAAAGGGAAAAGAAGTGGAGAGGGAAATTCATGATGTTGGAATAGATTCAGACGAGACTGTGTCAGAGAAGGATGTGCAAGAGAATATGCCTCTAGAGGAGGATACTAAATAGGTAATGACACAAGAGGAGCAATGGGCATTATTTGAAGAAGTTAGAAAGAATGCTGAGGCAAAGGATAAAGAAATAGAAAAGGAAAATTTAATGGGTGCCAAGACACAAACTGATTCCATATTACAGCAGCAACAAATTGAAGCTAAGGCAGCAACTGATGAAGTAGAGAGACAACAAAGGCAGCCAGAACATGAACTCAAGGTTAAAGAAGAAAATGATAAGTTAGAGTTAATACAAAAGATTCATGACCTTGAGGAAGAGAAGGCAAGAAACCGGAGGGAGAAAGAAGTCTTGGTTGCTAAGTTAAAACTTGCAGAGGAAGCTCACCAAAAAGAAGAAGCAGAAAGATTAAGAAAGGAAAAAAATACTGAAGAGCGGGTTAGGAAGCAACAAGAAGAAGAAGCAAAGGCAGAAAAGCTTAAGGCTTTAGAGCCAGAAAGACTAGAGAAAGAAAGACTAGAGGCTTTAGAAAAATAGAAACTGGAAAAAGAAGCTCTAAAGAAAGAAAAATTGGATAAGGAAAGAATAGAGAAGGAAAGAATAGAAAAGGAAAGATTGGAAAGAGAAAAAGTGGAGAGAGATTGATTGGAGGAAGAGAGGTTGAAGAAATAAGAGGAAGATAAGAAGATACAGGAACAAAAGGATAGGGAAGAGGTTGAAAGGCTTGTTCAGATGCATGTGGTGCAAGGACAACAAGAGAAATCAAGGGTTGATTCTCAACCCCAAGTGAATGTGCAACCACCTTCTACTACTACTATTGCTTCTTCTTCCACTGAGATGACTACTACTCCATGTGCTCCCACTTGGCTAAAATTAGACCTACAGAAAAGAACAGTAACACCTTCACAACCTCTCAATTGGGAGGATATGATGAAGGAGATTCAACAAGAGAGGCCTAAAAAGAAGGCTAAGATCGATCCTACACTCCACTAGGATCACAGACAAGGGAGAGATTATTGCTGAGTGTGCCATACTGATGATAGAAAAGGAGGTAGGAGACATGTAGCTAACAGATTATCAATTGAGTACTTTTAACTTGGGAAGGCCTACTAGAAATCAACAGATGAATCTAATTGATGTGGTAGCTGCTACAACCAAGTCAAGAATGTTAAAGGATAAGCAGAAGAAAGATGAGCTTAAGGCTCAATTAGATCAATTGCATTCCTTTTTGAAAAGTGTCTCTTCTCCAAGATCACAAAAGGTAGCTGCTATTGAGACTCCAATTTTGTTGAGCAAAAAGGAGGTAGATGATTTAGTACAGGTAAGAGGCAAAGCGAAGATGTTAGACAGGTGGGTTGGCAAGTTAAATCAAGAAGAGGGTGAAGTTTTGGTCGAAGGTTTTGAAGTTCATAAAGGTACAAAATAGTTAATAGGGGAAATGCATCAATATATTGAAGCATCGAAGAAGCAGGAAGAGGAATATAAAGAGTATAGTCAGAAATTGGAGAAGGTTAGTACATTGCCTTTGACTACTCTTCTTGAACAGGCAATACTTGAGGAGGATAATAAGGATTTTGTGGAGAAGACCTCTCGTATACTCCGATTTAGAACAAATTTCTTGTGCAAACATAGAAATGAAGTCCAAGATGTTGTTAAGGATCTAACCGAACAGTTTGAAGAGTTGGAGGCAGTCATGGCTATCATAGTGGATGTCAATATACTAACAAAGGAATGCCTACCTTTGATCCAGATAAGAGAGAAATGGGGCTAAATGTTTAAAGGAATCATGCAGAAAGGAGATGACAGTGAAGATTTGATGATAGATCGACTGATGGATGTCAAAGAAGAGATAAAGGTTGCTAAAAGAGAGTTGACAAAGATAAAAGATATGAGAGGGTTTGCTGCAACAGAATTGGAGCAAATTAAATTTGAAGACAACTGGGTTGATGGACCAGAATTAGATGTATTACAACAAGTCTTTGCTAGTTATGACGAGTTTATTGCAGACCCAACTTCACATGCATAAATCTCTTGTATGCATGACTTTCTTCTTCTTTGCATGTTGCATGCAACATTGATAGTTTTGGAGCGCATGACTTCCTTTTTCTCTTCTATTTTCTATTCTCTAGTTTAACTGAATGTCTAATGTAATAACTCAAGATCAAATTGATCTGAGTTTCCAAGAGAGTTTTTTTTGTTCCTAAAAAGGTGGATGACTTAAAATAGAAGTGGAGTTCGAATTTTTGTATATCTATAAATACCCTTTGGGTATCATATTGTAAGGGTCAGCTAATAGAGAATAGAATTGGCCTACCTGATATTAGGAGATAGAATTTTGCATAGTGATTACAGAGATACATTGTACTTGATTTTTACAGTTAAATAAAGTTACAGGTTTACGCAATATGGTGTTAGAATTGAGTTGTTTTATTTGATAAGGCTGATAAGTTATAATCTATCTGAATGCCAGTGATTGTGCTGAAGCATGAAAGTTTCTTATGTGATGAAATTCATTAGAAGAAACCAGATTTAAGGATTATCTTGTTGGATTATCATTGGATTGAATTTATTGAAGTTTGTTGATCTATGATCTTGGTGATGAATGAATGTGTGTGGTTTTGAAATCTTTGAAGTATTTGTGATGTGTGATTGTGAAGTTAATTAAGCACCTTAGATATATACAATGGTATAGACTATTCTGTGAATTGTATCACGTTTTGATTTTCTTGATCTGTTGGAAAACATTCATTATTGAATATATATGTCCAGATGTTAGATAAGTTTGATTCATGTTTACTGATTTACCCCTTTGATCTATCTTTTTCTTTTATTTTTAAAAAAACCCAATCTCTAAGTGAAGAATAACTCGATGAACAAGTCATTGCTTGTATTCTTTGTTCCCAGCACAGGCCCCTTGAACATTATAGTTGCATGAACCGATTGAGTGACACCAGACAGTTGAGAACTAACTACCAGGACCTTGGGAGTTAGGCTACTATATGTTGTCTTTCTTTTTCAGGAGAAATAGAGTAGAAATATTCTATTTTAACGTTGTTTGTGTCATTTTCACTATCAACAGACATGCCATAATATGATTTGTGTTTTCCTGAAGCTTTCTGTTGACGAAACTTCTGAATCTGACCTACACACATGAAAATAGAGGAAAAGTTGTGTTGCATAAGGACTTGCCTAAATCAAACCTTGTTTTGGTGCTTCCACCTCCACAAACAACAAATGGTGATGGTAAATAGGGCTTACCTTAGGTCGAACAAAGAACAAATAAATAACAATTGACTATAATAACAAATGATAATCAATAATGCTACTAGGTATGAAATCTCTGTCAAAGTGATGTTCACACCATAAGTTGTCACAAGAAGTTGATTAATGGATGATTGAATTGTTTGAAAACCTGTAGGAGATAGTCCACATGACAATAGATTGTTGTAGTTAGCATGTAAAAAATAACTCCTATACATATTCATAATAAGAGCATGATTGATAATAATAATAATGCCTTTGAAATCTCTATCAAAGTGATGTTCACACCATAAGTTGTCATAAGAAGTTGATTAATGGATGATTGAATTGCTTGAAAACCTATAAGAGATTAGTCCACATGACACACTAGATTGTTGTAGTTAGCATGTAAAAGATAACTCCTATACATCTTCATGATTGATAATAATAATGCATTGTTCATAATGCTTCTTCTAATGTTCAAATGAAAGGAAAACTTGTTTATATATATATTCTAGTTGATTTTTTTGGATATAGAATGATTTGGGATCCTTTTAAATCTCCAAGGATCGACACCAAAATATTAATTATTAAAATATGGCACCTTTAGGTCAAGGGAGTCCTCACCCTTGACTAAGCGGTTTTGGCCCAATTTTTTGAGATGTCAGAGATTTTAATGTATTTTCCAATCTGACCCTGAAATGAATAAATTATTAATATATTTAATGTTTAAGGAAAAATAAAGTGTCAATATAATGCAAAATTGTCAAGGGTGACAATTTACAACATTGTTTTCATTAAAATCAATTGAAGTTATTTTATTCCCTCTCACGAAAATAGAAACATAGTTCCTCCATTGGGCTACTCATTTTTTGTTGTTGTGGGTTTCCTTAATTTGTTCTCTTGACAAATCAAAGATCTCTTGGGCATGAATTTTTGGATTTGCCCATTCATCTTGGGATTCAATTCAATTTATCAGAAGCTTAGGAATCAAATTCTTCTCAAGATGATGGTTTAGTAAACATCCTTGCATTGTTTAAAACAACGACCTTTATTTCTTGATAACTCCATCAAAAAATCTCATCTACCACGTTTTCAAAAGATCAATCTCAAAAAGCAGCTTTCCACAAGCCTAAGCCCAATTCAATGTTGAATTGCTCATTTTTACACCTATTGCAAACATATTTGACTTAAATCAGTGTTTTGTTCCACGAGGAAGCCTAAATGTCGATTTGACTAAATTTTCAACTGAAAAACAAAGACCCAAGTGCACACAATATTAAAGCCAAATGGGTGCTTGCTAGTGAGTGGGCCTAAAAGTAAAATTTGAAGATATAGAAGGAATTATTATATATGAGTTCTTGTAGATTTTAAAACCCAAAAAAACACCATAAAAGATTACAGGAGTGGCAAAAAATTGAAACAAAGACAAGAAATAGAGAACATAATAGAGAATTCTATTGACACAAATACATAGCAGCTTTTTATTTCTCTGATAATTAAATCATTACATATCACCTTTTGTTATAGAGGTTGCAAATTCAGTTTATGAAATCTAAATATAGTTCATGTATGTAGCTCATGTAAATATTGAATTAAAATAATTTGTCTAAAAATAAGACTGCACATGAGAGTTATAGTCAACATGCAATTACAAACAATTATTAAAATTAATTTTTTATTAATATCTACTCATGACATCCTCAATGAATTGCATGATGGTGAGGCTCATCACTTCCCAATAGTTCTTTCCTTGTGTCTCCCTTTCTTAAATAAATTTCAACAAATTTTGTGGTTGTTTTAAGTTCGCATTTTTAGATTTATGGGCTTTATTGTGTCGCAATACTTTTCAATTATTTTTTCTCTCATTAAAGATGTAGGAGGAAAGAAGAAAACCTCCTACTAAAGTCGTATCAGTGAGCCCGACCAAAGAATTTGTCAAAAATTCTGAAACCTTTTCAACAAATTCATATTGTGTATACTTGCAATCATGTTATGTAATCATAGCGGCATTTATTTAGGGATTTTTGTTAAACAATTCATATGTTGCGTTGTCCATGCTTCTACATTTTGCATAACTACATCATCTAACAATTTCCCCTTATTTGTTATGCTTTGATGAATGTCCATAACTTGTGGCAAGGCTCCCATTTTTGGCGCAAGTTATGGGGTTTCCCGTGAACTGCATTTACTTGGCAGTTTCTAAGGCCTTTTCAATTAATCCATTTGGTTTATGTTCTTCACCTTTAACTTAAGAAGCACGTGAGGATAATGTGGTGTAGATTGTGGCGTTTGGATTTAAGTTCACTATTTGCATTTGCTCAAAATTTTCAAAGGCCTTTAACAACAAATCCATTTTGTAGCGGCCTACAATCATTACACTGTGTGAGACTACATTTCTTCCAGGCATTTTGTCAAAAGTTCATGCTCCATTCCCATGCCATCACATTTGCGCGTGGTTTTGCCATGGCATTGCAACAAAAATATCTAACAAAAATCTCCAATCTGTTATGCTTTGGTGGACATCCATGCCCTAATCCAGGGCTTCCAATGGTGTTGAACAAAGGTTTTGGAGGCTTTGAGGTGATTGAGGACTAATAAATGAAAACGTAGAGTGGTGTCAGAGACTTTTTGTGGTTCTTGGTACAAAGGAAACATCCTTCAGTTTTCATTCCTCCTCGAGTTGGCCACGTCTACCTAGCTAGAAAAATGCACATTTCACCGTATTTATTAATTCATTGAAAATAAAAAATACGTTCTATTCTAATTTTCAATTGATTAATTAATAAATATTGTCAAATGTGCATTTCTTTGGCTGCATAAATAATACATCTTTATCTTTTAGGTGAAGATAAAAGTGTTGACAAAGGGTATACAATGTGAGAAAAAAGTGATCATGGGGCTTCAAGGTTGAATAAGAATCGTACAAAAGCCAATACAAACATGTGGGACATTTTAGGTTTGGTTTTTGCAAAGCCAATACATATTTGCATGGAGACTATTATATAATGAAACAAAGAAAAAAAGAGGTGTACCCAAATGGGTTAACAAATGGATACACCTCTAATTTTCACTAGGGTGATCCCACAATAGTGGTTTACAATTTTTGGCCAAATTGGAGACTGAAATTATTATTTTTAACTAAATCTTCACATTCGGGCACCTATAGCGGCTAAACCATGAGGAATTTGAAGATGATGTAAACTAGAGTCTCATAAAATTTTGTCTCTAGATTCTAAAAATATTTTTTTCAATTTTTTTGGAATAATATTGCACTTCTTTTTCCATCTCCCACGAAAATTGGTTTTTTTCAGAAAACAACATTTTTAAAAAGTGACGCTCACCGTATACAACATAACTTTTTCTGTATGAAGGATAAAATTCTAATTTTTTTGAATTTAGATTTGTAACTATGATATATAGCACTTTAATTTGGTCTCATAGTTTTTTATTGAATATTTTTTCCTTAATAGAGTTTTGAAGTCAAACCAATTGCAATTCAAACATAGACAGACTGTATACAACATAACTTTTTTTGTGTGTATCGAAATTCAGTTTTACTTTTTTTAATGGATCAAGGACATCAATACCCAGCACAAACATATTTAAAAAAAATTTATTTTTATAATTTTCTATTTTTCCACATGTGCAAAATAGAGAGCTTGATTTTTGGTGAAAAACATATGTTTAATAAAACTAAAAAAACACATGCATAATAAAACCAAAACATATTAAAATTATATTCATGGGATAGCTCATTTCGAAGACTACCATAATCATTTTAAATAATTTTTAAATGAATTCATTTGATCCCCCAAAAGATAAATCAAAAGTGATTTTTTATCAGCATTTTGATAGGTGTAAAAGAGACTCATTTATAGGTATGGTTTAAAACTAGCGAGCTTCTATCCAAGGGGGTTTGATCTAAGGTGGTTTGATCAAACCATCTTCAATTGGAATCCTTAAAATGGAACTTTTAAAGGCTTAAATCATTATATTTTCTAAAAATATGCGATTTTAGCAAAAATCAGTTCCTCTCACAAATTGTAAACCAGCTTTGTGGGATCACCCACTAGTGTTTTACTCAATTATGAGGGGTATAATGCATAAATGAATATCAGAAAACAAACCTAATTGATATACCAATCAAAAGGTAGGTTTTAAGAGGTTCAAATGTTGTGTACCTATTGCAAAAAGTGATTTTTCGGGCTTTGCTAAGGATTCATTCGCCCAATAGCGAATGGGTCATGGCTAGGGTTCTAAAATATTGCTTTCTGGGTTTTGTTCTTCAATGTCTGCAACTCCAAACTCCAAGTGTTCAACTCCCAAAAGTTAGAAATGAATAATGTAAAAGACTTTCTGTGATCATGCAAGAAAGGTGACAATTTGACAACTTTGCTTTCCACTTAATCTTCAACCTAAAGCCTACTATCACACATGAAAAAAGAAGAAAAATATTGTTTTGTTAGGGAATAGGGGTTTGCCTTGGTCAAACCCGGTTTTGGTAATTAAACTTTGAAATGAAAAAATGCATAAAAGAATGATGAATGAACAACATGTAATGTAACAACTCACCAAACCTTGTTGAAAACTTGGATTGTAAATTTGAAACTTAACATGAAATGGCCTCAATGAATGTAGATCTTGATCATGAACTTGACATAAGGTAATGAATTTGAACACTTGAACTTGATCACTAATGCTACATCATCACATTAGCTCAACAACATGCATGACTTTGACATGATAATTGATAACTTGATTATTGCAATAAACTTCTATAAATCTACCCTTGAATGCTCTACAATGCTCTTGTGAAAGTACTCTTAATTACATATGAAGATCTAGATTGCTTTCTTGAAAATTATTAGATGAAACTAAGTGAAATAGCTTTGTATTTATA
Organism: Sequoiadendron giganteum; assembly: GCA_007115665.2. Lineage (NCBI taxonomy): Eukaryota > Viridiplantae > Streptophyta > Pinopsida > Cupressales > Cupressaceae > Sequoiadendron > Sequoiadendron giganteum. Next base: position 362,802,564 of record CM021107.1, on the reverse strand, counting down.
CTTATCTTACTCTTAATTCTCGAAATTCAAATAACACAAGTCAACATCAGATCTAGAATTTCAAATCATTAAAATACTGTCAAAAACATATCCCAAGGGGGGGTCCTAGGGTTAAGTGAGGACATGGCGAATGGGTCCTAGCATACTTAGCTAGAACACAATTCGAGGATTGTGAAATGTTATGTAAAAAAGGGGTCCTAGGACCTAGTGAGGACCCATTCGCCAGGTGGCAAATGGGTCCTAGGTCACTAACCTAGGACACATACCTTATAAAATTAAGTGTTATCTAATATTATTAATGAATGTCGAGCTTTATCCCTCGGAAAATGCAATTAATTAGACTTGGATTTGAATTAAAGGGGTCAATTGACCTCAAATTAACCTCAATTAATTAATAAAGCCCTAGATTAATGTGAAAGTGTAAAGGTACACTATACACCACCCTAAATAAGGCATTATTAAGTCCATTTTATTAAAACGGGCCCTAGACTTAATTTGAATGTGTAAAACACATTACAACACTAAATCATGACAACATTAGGCTCATAATATTAAGTACTCATTCTCAAACTAAGGAAAAATGGATACTTTTTCCGTTACTACATTTTTCTCCTACTTTAGTGAGAGTATGACCCTATGACAAACTCACACTAAAGAAGACATTCAAGACACTTATATATGCAACAAAGACAAAGATACAAAATCATACAACATCAAAGACCGAGAAGAAAAAGAAGGATCAAGCCTCGATCAAGCCTCGACTATCCAATGCAATGTGGAACACATCTCAACTGTTTGTCCAAGAAAAGGGGAGGGATCAATCTTCGACTATCCAACGTGATGTGGAACATGTCTAGATTGTTTATCCAAAGAATGTTCACAAGAAAAATTTGATGTCTACTATACAAATGACACACACACTCACTCTGAGGTAGTGGAACCTCAAGTCGTCCACTAGATGAATATAAAGGAAATATATTTATTAAATAGTTTAAAATATTAATTAAATGTCTATAACTAATAATATTAGAACTAAACTAATAAATCGGTCTTAACTTAAAATGATTAAGATCAATATTGAAAAAAAAAATGATTGATAAGTGTAAGAATATAGAGTGTGATTTTATACTATGCAATGGTTACAGTTGTCTCATGCAAGAACTATGCATTTGCAAAGATGTCATACATGCAGTTGTAACGTGTCCATAAAGATGTGTTCTAAATCAGAAGTTGGGTCTATTGCCAAATATCGACCAGATGAGGGTTGGATAGTGTGGTCTCGGTGAGGAGTATTTGTAGTTAGCGGGCCTAAGGTAGGAAAGAAGCGACGCCCTAGATATGATCTGAACAGAGATATTTTTTGTTGATATAAAGATTTGTGCCTATTTTGAATTCCAATAAATCTGATGATGTTTGCCCAAGGCAGAATAATGATCACGCTCAATGCACGACCTTCCCTCTTTGTATTGTTATCCTCAACCTTCATTCCATATGAATTCACAAATGTCTGAACCAACACTAGCAATGAGGCCGTAGGAGGATGGACAAACGTTTTTATACATATTAGTGTTTAAAAACGCTGTTCTCTCCAATATGGGATTAATCCTCAATCGGGGGCTGGGACATGACATAATTACTCAACATATCTTTGTTTCTAGGAATATCCTTGTAGAAAAAGTGATCCTAGATCTAACTAGTAAATTAATCCAAATCAATCATTCTTTGTCTTCATGTCAAACATAAACCAACTAGGGTTTGATGAGTGACTAGCTACCTCAAAGGAGAGCCAATCTTCTAAGTTTTGGTTCTTTTATATTGCAAAAAAGAGAAATTTGATGTGAAATTTAATAAGTCTATTTGACATAAACCCTAGATCTAAAAATGTAATTTATCGCACAAACAAATGAAAACTGATGGAACAACTACAAATATGAAAAACGAAGACAAAGAGGAACCAGCACATGAAAATTGAGCCTTAATTTGAGGGTTGAGTGTGAGGGCGCCCTTGACCAGAAATAATGTTTTTTGGGATCTTCAAACTTCAAATGACATGCCATAATCTGCTTTGTGTTTTCCTATAGCTTTCTATTGATGAAACTTTTGAATCCAACCTACACACATGAAAATAGAGGAAAAGGTTGTGTTGCATAAGGACTTGCCTAAATCAAACCTTGTTTTGGTGCTTCCACCTCATCAAACAACAAATGATTATGGTAAATAGGGCTTACCTTAGGTCGAACAAAGAACAAATAAATAATAATTGACTGTAATAACAAATGATAATCAATAATGCTACTAGGTATGAAATATATGTCAAAGTGATGTTCACACCATAAGTTGTCACAAGAAGTTGATTAATGGATGATTGAATTGTTTGAAAACCTGTAGGAGATTAGTCCACGTGACAATAGATTGTTGTAGTTAGCATGTAAAAAATAACTCCTCTACATCTTCATAATAATAGCATGATTGATAATAATAATGCCTTTGAAATATCTGTCAAAGTGATTTTCACACCATAAGTCGTCACAAGAAGTTGATTAATGGATGATTGAATTGCTTGACAAACCTGTAAGAGATTAGTCCACATGACACACTAGATTGTTGTAGTTAGCATGTAACAAATAACTCCTATACATCTTCATGATTGATAATAATAATGATTTGTTCATAATGCTTCTTCTAATGTTCAAATGAAAGGAAAACTTGTTTATATATATATATTCCAGTTGATTTTTTTGGATATAGAATGATTTAGGATCCTTTTAAATCTCCAAGGATCGACACCAAAATATTAATTATTAAAATATGGCACCTTAGGTCAAGGGAGCCCTCATCCTTGACTAAGCGGTTTTGGCCCAATTTTTTGAGATGTCAGAGATTTTAATGTATTTTCCAATCTGACCCTGAAATGAATAAATTATTAATATATTTAATTCTTAAGGAAAAATAAAGTGTCAATATAATGCAAAATTGTCAAGGGCGACAATCTACAACATTGTTTTCATTAAAATCAATTGAAGTTATTTGCTTCCCTCTCACGAAAATAGAAACATAGTTCCTCCATTGGGCTACTCATTTTCTTTGTTGTGGGTTTCCTTTAAATCGTCTCTTGACAAATCAAAGATCTCTTGGGCATGACTTTTTGGATTTTCCCATTCATCTTGGGCTTCAATTCAATTTATCAGAAGCTTAGGAATCAAATTCTTCTCAAGATGATGGTTTAGTAGACATCCTTGCATTGTTTAAAACAACGACCTGAATTTCTTGATAACTCCATCAAAAAATCTCATCTACTACGTTTTCAAAAGATCAATCTCAAAAAGTAGCTTTCCACAAGCCTAGGCCCAATTCAATGTTGAATTGCTCATTTTTACACCCATTGCAAACAAATTTGACTTAAATTAGTGTTTTGTTCCACGAGGAAGCCTAAATGTCGATTCGACTAAATTTTCAACTGAAAAACAAAGACCCAAGTGCACACAATATTCAAAGCCAAATGGGTGCCTGCCAATGAGTGGACCTAAAAGTCATGGCGGCATTTATTTAGGGCTTTCTGTTAAACAATTCATACGTTGCGTTGTCCATTCTTCTACATTTTGCATAACTACATCATCTGACAATTTTCCCTTATCCGTTATGCTTTGATGAATGTCCATAACTTGTCGCAAGGCTTCCATTTTTGGTGCAAGTTATGGGGTTTCCTATGAACTGCATTTACTTGACAGTTTCTAAGGCCATTTCAATAAATCCATTTGGTTTATGTTCTTCACCTTTAACCTAAGCAACACATAAGGAGAATTTAGTGTAGATTGTGGCGTTTGGATTTAAGCTCACTATTTTTTGTATTTTCTTGAAATTTTCAAAGGCCTTTAACAACAAATCCATTTTGTAGCGGCCTACAATCATTACACTGTGTGAGACTACATTTCTTCCAGGAATTCTGTCAAAATTTCATGCTCCATGCCTGTGCCATCACATTTGTGTGTGGTTCTTCCATGGCGTTGCAACAAAAATCTCCAATCTGTTATGCTTTGGTGGACATCCATGCCCTAATCGAGGGCTTCCAATGGCGTTGAACAAAGGTTTTGGAGGTTGTGAGGTGATTGAGGACTAATAAATGAAAACATAGAGTGGTGTCGAGGACTCTCTGAGGTTCCTGGTACAAAGGGAACCTCCTTCAATTTTTATTCCTCCTTGAGTTGGCCACGTCTACCCAGCTAGCAAAATGCACATTTCACTGTATTTATTAATTCATTGAAAATAAAAAGTACGTTCTATTTTAATTTTCAATTAATTAAAAAATACTATCAAATGTGCGTTCCATTAGCTCCATAAACAATACATCTTTAGTTCTAGATGAAGATAAAAGTGTTGACAAAGGATATAGAATGTGAATAAAAAGTGATCTTGGGGCTTCGAGGTTGAATAAGAACCGTACAAAATCTAGTACACTAACATGTGAGACATTTTAGGTTTTGTTTTTGCAAAGACGATACATATTTGCATGGATATTACTATATAATGAAACAAATAAAAAGAGGTGTACCCAAATGGGTTAACAAATGGATACACCTCTAATTTTCACTAGTGTTTCACTCAATTATGAGGGGTATAATGCATAAATGAATATAAAAAAAAAAAACCTAACTGATATACCAATCAAAAGGAAGGTTTTAAAAGGGTCAAATTTTGTGTACCTATTGCAAAAAGTGTTTTTTCGGGCTTTACTGAGGACTCATTCGCCCAATGGTGAATGGGTCATGGCTAGGGTTCTAAAAATTTTCTTTCTAGGTTCTATTCTTCAATGTCTGCAACTCCAAACTCCAAGTGTTCAACTCCCAAAAATTAGAAATTAATTCAGTAAAAGACTTTCTATGATCTTGCAAGAAAGGTGACAACTTTGACAACTTTTTCTTTCCACTTGATCTTCAACCTAAAACTTGCAATCACACATGAAAAGAGAACAAAAATGTTGTTTTGTTAGAGAATAGGGGTTTTCCTTGGTCAAACCCCATTTTGGTACTTAAACCTTGAAATAAAACAATGCATAAAGGAATGATGAATGAACAACATGTAATGTAACAACTCATCAAACCTTGTTGAAACCTTGGATTGCAAATTTGAAACTTTACATGAAATGACCTCAATGAATGTAGATCTCGATCATGAATTTGACATAAGGTAATGGCTTTGAACACTTGAACTTGATCACCAATGCTACATCATCACATTAGCTCAACAACATGCATGACTTTGACATGATGATTGATATCTTGATTGTTGCAATAAACTTCTATAAATTTTCACTCGAATTCTCTACAATGCTCTTGTGAAAGTACTCTTAATTGATTATGAAGATCTAGATTGCTTTCTTGAAATTTCTTAGATGAAACTAAGTGAAATAGCTTTGTATTTATACTTATCTTACTCTTAATTCCCGAAATTCAAATAACGCAAGTCGACATCAGATCTAGGATTTCAAATCATTAAAATACTGCCAAAAACATATCCCAAGGGGGGGGGCGGGGGGGTCCTAGGGTTAATTGAGGACCCCATTCGCCATGTGGAAAATGGGTCCTAGCATACTTAGCTGGAACACACTTTAGGGATTGTGAAATGTTATGTTAAAAGGGTGTCCTAGGACCTAGTGAGGACCCATTTGCCAGGTGGCAAATGGGTCCTAGGTCACTAACCTACGACACATACCTTATAAAATTAAGTGTTATGTAATAATATTAATGAATGCCGAGCTTTATCCCTCAAAAAATGCAATTAATTGGACTTGGATTTGAATTAAAGGGGCCACTTGACCTCAAATTAACCTCAATTAATTAATAAAACCCTAGATTAGGCTGAAAGTGTAAAGGTACACTTTACAACACCCTAAATAAGGCACTATTAAGTTCATTTTATTAAAAGGGACCCTAGACTTAATGTGAATGTGTAAAACACATTACAACACTAAATCAAGACAACATTAGGCTCATAATATTAATTATTAATTCCCAAACTAAGGAAAAATGGATACTTATTTTGTTACTACATTTTTCCCCCACTTTAGTGAGAGTATGACCCCACGTCAAACTCACACTAAAGTAGACATTCAAGAAACTTATGTATGCAACAATGACAAAGATACACAATCATACAACATCAAAGACCAAGAAGAAAAATAAGGATCAAGCCTCAAATATCCAACGCAATGTGGAACACGTCTCAACTATTTGTCCAAGAAAAGGGGAAGGATCAAGCTTCGACTTTCGAACGTGATGTGGAACACATCTAGGTTGTTTTTCCAAAGAATGTTCACAAGAAGAACTCGATGTCTGCTATACAAACAACACACATGCTCACTCCGAGGTAGTGGAACCTCAAGCCATCCACAAGGTGAGTATCCCAAAATGGTGGGAAATGAAAGAATCATATTAGGCTCCCATATCATATCAAAGTTATCCTCTTGACAACTTCAATAAGGCACCACAATGCTAGGCAAGGCTCCACAAGAAAGCAAGGTGTGTTATGCTAGGTGGCCTTTATCAAGGTTGCGTTCAAGCTTCATAAGGTCAACAAGTTGTGTTATTCCAAACACTTATGAACATTATTTCTATAGGTTTTTGTTCAAAGGGATCTTGCTTCGTTGGGGTAAGGTCTTCTTCTTAGGGATCATCATGCCTAATGTCTCCAAGAGAGGACAAATCAAGAGTGACAAATTGCAGCAGAGGGGATTCTTCGCAATCGCATCAAGCCGCTAAGAGAAAGTTGTACGCTAATAAATATTACACTCTTGGAGGTGATCAAACCCAATGACACCACCAAGACAAGGACGCATCACAAAAAAAGAAAATCACACCATGAAATATGCAAAATGTTGAAAGATGTTATCGATGTATGCCCCCACTTTAAAGTGCTTGCTAACACCATTGTTGTGAGAAATTGCTTTAAAGTAGCCAATGTTCAATCTTGAGACTTGAGATATCTCCTTGGAAAACCCTATGCCAAGTCATATGTTTCCAAAATAAAGTTACGTCCTGAAAAAGGAGGGAGGGGTTGCCCCTAGAAATACATAAGGGATCTATGGATTCAAGGTTAGTCTATCTATGTTGCAATGTTGTCATAGAGCGCATAAATTTCATCATTCCCCAAATACTCATAAAATTGGAATGACACAAAGAGAGCAAAAACAAAGAAAAATCCTTTCAGATCAACATGAAAGAGGCTTAAATGTCTCGATGCCTGGTGTTATACCCAAAAGAAAAACACAAGACAAGTTAAAAAGATAAAATGTTTATGACATATAGAATAATGTAAATACAAACAGAGGAATACACAAAAAGAGAGAGAGATACATCAAATGAAACATCACAAGGTATTGCATTACGCACATGCAATAACATAAAGAAACAATGCAAAATACTAGTAAGGCACATGCAAGTCAACCTAAAGTAGGTCATCTGCATCCCAATCTTTGTCGGTATATACAGAAGGCAGACAACTATACAAAGGGACAACATCAAGTGCCGAACTAGGACACATACCAGGTTCAACACTCTTTTTAGGAGATTTTTCATTTAAGATCATTGAAGAGGAAAACAAAGAATTCAAATCGTTATGCACTTGTTCATCAATCTTTGCAATGTCATCATCTAGATTAATCACAACAGGAGGTTCAATGATAATGTCTCTAGAAAGTTCTTTTTTAGATTGCGGTGAGGGTATAGAATCATCATGCATTGCTTTGGGTGAGTTAGGATTTTGATTGTCAATGTTGCTCTTTTCTTCTTGATTTTGTAACATAAAAGCAATAGCATGACGTCTATGCCTACACTCTCTAGCATTTTGATTTCATTTCAATTTGGGTTTGTGTAGGAGTGGGTTTGTCAACTATAGGTTTCTTCTCTTCTTTTAGGGGAGGAACAAAAAGAACCATTGGAGGTTGTTCAACCACTTTCTCTTTAGCTTTATAAACTTGTTTGATTTTAGGAGGCACAACGGAATTGTTTTGATTGTTTTGTGGTCTCTTATAGGAAATGGTAGGGGGATTTTTCATAGGTTGCTCTTGGATGGTTGGAAGGGCTTTTGGTTCAATCATTGATTCGTCAAGGATAGGTGGCTCAATCATGGGTTGAGGCATGTTTCTAAGAAATAATTTTGCTATGCGCTTATCCTTAAACTTTTGATATGATTTGAAAAGTAGTCCTCACAAGGTCTAATAGGCTCAATAGGCTCGATCCAAAAGAAATCCAATGAAAATTTCCCTCAGGAAGACACATGACCAAAGCCACTATGGTGTACATTAAAGATTTCATTGCCAAACGAAAACTTTAAAAATTTATGCACAACTGACGAGACAAAATTCATGGAGCGAATCCATCAATAGCCTAACTTCACATGAAATTGGCCCGATGACGAGATGTTGGTGAATGATACACTTAATTTTTTCAACCCGACTTTTAAAGGGAGATTTCTCAAGCCCATCGCAAGAAAAGAAAAACCATTATGTGTTTTGATCCTTGCTTTCGGTTTGTCATATGCATCTTGATAGAGTTCATGCATGAAAAAGAATTCTTTAGTGATCACATTCTCTCCTTAGACAGGATCAATTAATATCCCATTAGTAGGTTTTGTTGGATGTTGTGGTTGTATTGCTGATATGCGGTTGTCATTAATGTCAACACTATTATCATTAATGTCTTTAAGACTATATATGTTGAGGATACTGAGAAAATTGTAATAAAATAAGTTGTAGGTTGTCTATGAAGCAGTGAAGATCAGTATGATGGAAAGTTCAGTATGTTGATGGTGAGAAGTTGTGGGTTAAAGGGTTTTTAAGCCTATCTAGTTTATCCACCGAAAGTTTCAGAGGTGCACATGAAGATTTGAGCAAGTTATGAGTTTCTGTGTTCCGACAGTTATTCTGTTAATGTAGTTGGTGTTTCTGGAATAAGATAATGTGATTCTAGCAATCTGAGTTGTTGTGTATGCTCCTTTGGTATTTGTGGATGCTTCTAGATCATGCTCTACCTATGTTGCACATTCGCATTGATCGTTGTGCTCGCAATTGACGATTTTCTCTTGTGTGTTCATGTTTTTCATGTTCATGGCTGACAGGGTGATTGAAGCGTGTTGTGGATCTTTGAAGAATAATATTTGAAGGTGTTTTGTGTTCGAGAAAATTGTTTTGGGTCTCCACTATGTTGTGGCCAACCTTGGTAGATTCACATTAATAATCTCTATTGTTTTGGGCCGATAGTTTGTATTCATCTTATTATTTTGTTGAAGCTAACATGAAGCGATGTAATTCCTTGTTGAGGATATATATGAGCGATTGTTTATCTCATTTGAGACATGCATGATGTGAAGTGTGTGAGTGCTATGTGTGAATAAATTTCATATAATTTGAAGGTAGAGCAAAGTGTGAAGAAGAGTGAAGAAGAGTGAAGAAGTGTTCATGTGCTTAATCAGAACTGTAATTAGGCATTAACACTAGATGCTACTTTCTCAGTTCAAAATCTACATATAGATTTAATCTAAATGTTTCTATAAGATAGTGAGTCTTCCTTTGTATTTTAGTAGTGAGCTCTAGGCAGTGTTCCTAAATGCATGTGCATTCCTCATTTATTCTTCTTATACTTATAACAAAGTATAAACTTGTGGATTACCCTCCATCAAGGTTTTTCCCCTAACAGGGTTTCCATGCAAAAATCTTGGTGTTATGTGTGTTTATGATGTGTTGTTGATTCATTCTTTCATGGTTATTAATCAAATATGAGAATAAGGGTTAATAAGTTTAATAAATTTGAAATTTTGTGACAACTGATTCACCCCCCTCTCAGTTGTCTGCCCTTGTGTTTCCAACAGGTTTGTCATTGATTCTTCCAGCTATGTAAAGAGGACCATCAGGTGCATGTTTAAGTATGCATTTTTGTAAGAAAGAAATATCAAGAGGCATCTTTGTTGAGCCCTAATGAGGTCTAGCTTCGAGAAATGCTACTATTTTAGTTGGTTTATCCATATTTTCATCTTTTATGTTTTCATCATCCACGTCAACATTCATCACATCATTCTTTGTTTCACTAGTTTTGACAAATGAACTAGTGTATTTCGGCATGGGATTTGTAAAGATTTGTAATTTTTTGTTAAGAGGAGCTATAGACTTATTAACTTAATCATTCACACCTCCAATTAGAAGATGATTAGAATAATTGAGGTCTTGCACAAGATGTTTAAGACACTTACAATATTTTGTATCATGTCCATTTTGTTGGTGATAATGGCAATAAGAATTTATTCTAAAGCTTGTGGGAAATGGTTTACTAGGATAAGGAGTTCTAATAGGAGGTAAGGAAAGAATATTCTTTTCCAAAAGTTGCAACATGATATTATGAAGGGTGTGAGGTAGAGTAAATTTTCTATTCTTATCCCCAAAGGTAAAAGGATTTGTCATCTTTATATCAGCCACATGGTTATCAGCTTGTCGATTTGGTTGAGGGGGATTAAGTTGTAAAAAGCCCCTATTCTGTTTCTTGAAAGTTTGGTAACTATTTTGAGTTACGGATTCAAACTTTTTCGGACGGCCAGGGTGATTTTTCACATCACGACCATATGTTGAATTCTGATAATCACAAAGTGTTGTACATAACTGTGTAAAGGATGGGAATCTCAACATCTGAAGTTTGGTTTAAAGTTTGCTTTGTAAGATGGCAATAAAAATTCGTTGAAGGTTAGAATCAAGAATCTTAATGTTTATTTATGAATAAAGTTTTTAATATCTTGCTATGAACTTAGTCACTTTCTCATCATTTATTTTGTTTACATGTCATTAAATTAGCTAGAGTCATCTTGGGACCCATGTGAATGTGGAAGTGGTTGAAAAAGGCATCAACAAGCTCATTAAATAAACTAATTGAATAATTTGGTAAAGAAGATGTGTGCAAGTATTTTTCTACTCTAAGCTGCAAACCAAATGAAATGCAAAAGGAAAATACACAAACAAACACTCAATGATTAGCCAAAGTTGAATCCAAACAAAAACAATAAATAAATGAAACGTTATACCTTGTTCGTATTGACGATTTGGTTGGCCCTTTGATGATGCTTGGTTGTATGCTCCTTTGATGGAAAATGCATGTAATAATGGATGCAAAGTGGAGGGGAATGGATGAGGATTGCAATAATGGAGATGGGTATTGTAATGAGAGTGGTAGGTGAATGCAATAAATACTTCAATGGCTACAAATACTAAGTGTGCTAATGACTTGGATTGAATGCTTGAATGCTCTAATTGTTTGAGTGAATGCAAAATGATCTAACTCTTGTCTAATCTTCTTAATTTGAGACCAAACCTCCCAATTTAAAGAAAAATGGACGGCCAGGATTTAACCATCATGGACAAGATGGAGGGTTGTGGTGAGTTGAGGACTCACAAGTCCTCACATCTTTCCATGTGGAATGTGAGGTGGAAAGAGGATAAGTGACATGGAAAATGACATGTGAGGTGGAGGTACTTGTAAGTACCTTGGGATTGGAGAGGATTTCCTCAAAAAAGGAAGTCCTTGTCCCCATATAGGGCTGATGGTGACAAGTGAGGAATTTTAGAAAGTCCTCTCTTGTCACCATGGGGATGGGAGAAGTTGTTGGAGAAATAAATGTGAATTTTAAATTCACATGATTGGAAGTAACCGGTGGATAAGACAAGGTCCTCCTAAAGGAGGTCCTTGTCTCATATGACTGATGTGACCTGTGAAAGGTTATGGGGAAGAGAAATGCATGAGAGGAATAAATGTGAATTTTTAATTCACATGGGGAAAAGGTCAATGCCTAATAAGAAAAGTACCTATGAAAGGTTGACTTAAGGGACATACCAGAAAAGGTAACTGATTAGATTAAGGTTGTGCAAACATGTGATTGACTAAACTAATGAGGATTAGAGGCAAGTGGCCAAATATTGAGGATGTGACACTAATCCTAATTAAGGATGTGCACATCTTAGTCAAGGATTAATTAGATTAATCCAGATTAGAGGAAAGGTTGTGGAGGATGGGACAAGGAGAGAGAAAAAATGAATTTAAAACTGAAGAAGATAAATGACTAAATTAAATAAATTGATACATTTATTTAATTTAGAGAAGAAATGGTAAAGATAAAGTATTTAATTAAATAATTTTAGAAACCTTGGAGGAAGGAGAAATATTAATTAAATAGGTCATTTAATTAATATAGATGAATTGGATGGATTTTGACCATATGGGAGTGGTCAAATTGGATGTCTACATTTTGCCCCTCTTCAAAATATTGTTAGAATAACGGTGTTTTGAAGAAAAATAAAATTCAGATGACTCTATAGAGGAAGTGACTAGAAAAAGTTGTCCCAACATGGGAGAGGTTGCATGAGCTGCCCAAAGGAGGGAAGTGAAGGGAGATGCCCCAATATTGCGGGAAAATGACCAGGAAGGAGGAATGTATGACCATGGTAGGGTATGCCCCCTCAAGAGGGCAATTGGGGAAGAAAAAGGGGCCTCGAGTGAATTCTCAATATGAAGAAACGAAAGGTATTGTTGGATAGAGCTTGAAAAATCATGAAGATTTGCTTTTGAACGGAGTCAAACGAACATATGGTGTGAAAATGGCGGCCTTGAGAAGAGGATTAATTGAATTAAAAGAGGGTTAAATAAAGGGAAAAAATACCCTTTATTTAAAAAAGGGGAAAAGGGGGGGAAGTTATAAATAGTAATTTTAGAATTACTATTCCTCATTTGCATAGCTAGAAGTTGAGTGAGAGAGAGAAGAGGAGAGGAAAGAGACAAGGAGAGAAGATGTCAGAGGACTACGATGATGACATCATCCACCAAGGAGATGAGGTGTAGCGATTCTACCATGAGCACACGGTCCCACACCAAGTTGGGCCCAAAACCCCCTTGTGATTTTCAACATTTTATGATTTATTTTTTAGTTTTAATGCCATTTAAAAATATGGGTTTTGGGATGGGGGTAGATTAGGAAAATGGGTAGAGGGCGAAAGTCGATTTCACCCATTGGGTAGGTAGAAACGCCTATTAGAGGCGTGAGGGCAAGAGAGAAGAAAACCAGCAAAAAAAAATAAAAATGGTTTTTTACCCCTAACAGAGGCGGTTGCGCCCTAAGAGGGCTGGCCCCACACATCAAGGGGCGGTCGCGCCCCTGCGATGGGCGGCCCCACCCCTATGGGGGCGGCCCCGACCCCACAAGGGCGGCCATGCCCCTAAGGGGTGGCCATGCCTAGAAGGGGGTGGCAGAGCCCCCAAAGGAGCGGTGACACCCCCAAAGGGGAAGCTCCACCCCATGGGGCGGCGACGCCCGTTCAGGTGGCCGCGCCCCCAAAGGGGCTGCCTCGCTACAAGGGGTGGTCGCGCCCCCAAATGGGTAACCCCACCCTAAGGGACGACCGCACCCTGAAGGGAGGACATCGAAGGAAAAGAAGGGGGAACCAAAAAAATGAAAGAAATGAAAAAAGAGATAAAAGTGGGACAACTTAGTAATTTTGTCCAAAGAAAGGGTGAAGAGAAAATTAGTGAGAAGAGAACCCAAGGTCGGGAAACAAATGAAGGAAGGGATTCGATGATTGACAGGTTGTGTTATGTGGTTGCAGTGCTTTGATAGCTTGTGGACGCGAGAGAGGAGATCAGAGGTGTTGGAAGCAACGAGGCGAGCGATGACTAGAGCAGACTATGGGGCCCTGTCCCAGGTGGGGTTGTTACATATGTTAGGATATCTATCTATCAGAGCGCATCGAGTGATGTTGACAACCCTTATTGAGCGATTGGATTTAGTGACCTCAACCTTCTATCTCCTGACAAGGAAGACAACGATGACCTTGGAGGACGTGTGGCAGATATTGAGGCTTCACATATCAGGTCACCTAGTGAGCACGACAAGATCAGAGGGGGAGGCACTAGACTAGACTCTATGGGTCATATTCGGGCGAGAGGACCTACCTGTGTAGAAGAAGGGGTTGAACGTGGACAAGTGTTTGGGATTGAGAGTACTAGCGTTGCCACTATACTTGTGTGAAATGATTAGCGGGATATTGATATCGGATGGGAGTGGACGGTTCTGCAGCCTCAACTACATGGAGGTGATTCGACACATTGTCAAGGGGAGAGATGGGGAGTTCGTATGGGGTCCATGTGTTCTAGCACAACTATACAGGGACATGCACATGGTATGTTATTGAGAGGGACTCAATGTGGCACATGTGACGTAGCTACAGGTATGGGTGAGGGAGCACATTAGTGTGTCTAGGCCAGATGTGGTGAGAGTGGGATTAGAGGATGAGACACTTCCAGTGGTGTATTGGTACGATATAGAGTATGACTAGGTGTGGTGGTATCAGGGTTGCAGGGATCTAAACGGATGGAGGAGGCTATTTGATGATCTCTAGGAGGAGATAGTGTGGATGTTGTATATGACACGATGCTTTTCCAGGTGGAGGAGGGAAAAGGAGAGACATAAAGGACATTTCCTAACCCGATGTTATATAGTTGGGAAGGAGCCATAGATAGTGGAGTCACACAAGCCAGATCAGGTGATGAGGCAGTTTGGGCTGACACAGGACATTCTAGGCAGAGTAGAGAGGTTCAGACGGATTACACAAGAGCGACCATGGGGGGAGCCGATTCTACCAGAGTTTTCAAGGGAGCATTGGGAGATACTGGAGCTAGATCTAGTGACCTATCTAGGGAGGACCACAGGGATGGCAGAGGTAGGGTGACGATTAGATATGTTGTGTACTCATCATCAATCCCCATAGATTACACTAGAGGAGTCTATCAGAAGGGAATTAGGATTTGGACCAGAGGATGAGGTGAGATTGGTAGGACGGAGGAAAGGGAGAGGGAGGGGACAATCAAAGAGAGAGTCAGAGGTAGGTAGGGTAGGAGGGCAGCAAAGGAGAGGGCCAGAGGCAGCCGTAGCAGGGGGAGGTCAGCAGAGGAGAGAGCCAGAGGCAAGCAGAGTAGGAGGATAGTAGAGGAGAGTGTCGAAGGTGGCCACAGTAGGTGGGTAGAAGAGGAGAGGGTCGTAGGAAGCCAAAGCAGTAGAGCAGAAAAGGAGAGTGTTAGACGTGGCCGGAGCAGGTGGACAATAGGAGGGAGGACAGGGAGATGACGAGGCGAGAGGTCAACAGAGCATGGGTAGGAGGAGGAGGAGATGAAGGGCAGAGATCGAGCCTAAGGAGGAGAGATATGAGGCTGAGGTGATGGATGAGAGGGAGGAGGCAGAGGTGATGGATATGGGAGATGAGGCAGGGGCAGAGGCGATGGATATGGATGTGCATGATATTTTCCCTTTAGCCATGATACCACCGATAGTAGAGGATTCGTCTGTGCGATTGAGAGGATCCAAGGTGAGAGTACATATCGCTGAGCAGAGACTGAGGGACATAGAGGTGACAAGGTGTAGACTGGAGGATGAGGTGAGCATGCTACAAGACAAGATAGCTCGAGTATGAGCAGAGGGTGAGAGAGAGTTCAAGGTGGTAGCCAAGACGGTGTCGCAACATGAGGTGGAGATGTAGAGGGAGGGAGAGAGGTTGCAAGTCGAGGTGGATGATCTATGAGCGAAGGTGAGTGAGTTACGAGCAGAGGTGACTCATTTGGAGGGAGAGGTATCTAGGGAGAATGAGGTAGGGGAGGCAACGAGATGGGAGCAAGACATACTAGAGGTGACAATGATGATACTATAGGTTGGGGGTCAACGAGAGCCTGGAGGAGCGACATAGTAGATACCGGAAAAGAATCTAGCAGAGGTAGAGAGGGATATGGAGGATTTGAGGAGATAGGTGGAGGGGCTATTGAGAGAGAGGATGGAGTTGAGATAGGAGCGATATGGGCTCTATGAGAGAGTTGAGGTGGTAGAGCAGATAGTGGGAGATATTGGAGATATGTAGGAGAGGGAGGAGACTATGAGGGCTCAGGTTTAGGTGTTGGAGACAGAGAGGGATGCTTGACAAACATAGGTGCAGGTCCTGTAGGATGATAGGGATGCAACAATGGCACAAATACAGGCTATGGAGAGAGATGTAGTGCAGGGGCAGGCATAGGCAACACAGGGTGGCAACACAGGGGCAGAGGTCTAGAGACTACAAGGACAATTACATGCCATGCAAGAGGAGAGGGACAAAGCTATGGATAAGGTGTCACAGATGGGAGTAGAAGTTGAGTAGCTATGGTTAGCAAATGGTGCATGGGCACAAGAGAGGAGATCCTCATGTGGATTCCGGGATAGGTATAGGGCAGAGCGGGACTCAGCCAAACAGTAGGTTGTAGAGTGAGATGAGTATATGAGAGAGGATAGATACTATATGTGTTCCTATTTCTTAGTAGTGCCAAATCTAGAACAACGGGTACCCACCTATGTTCGTGCGAGGCCAAAGATGTCAGCGCCATCCCAATCAGCAGAAACACATACCCACGAATATAGTAGCTTGAGAGAGACTCTCCCACGTAGAGGGCCAGTGTCAGAGTCACCACAAAGGTCGGATGCAGGAAGCTCATGGTTTAGAGGATCGAAGGGACAAGATCCTGGTATTTGACAAGTACAAGATGGGATACAGTATAAAGTAGTAGAGATCAAATCTGGGCCATAGCTCTATACGTACTTTATTTGATGACATATGTGATCGATATGTATTGTGAGGTATATGATGAACATTATTATGGATTATGTGATGAAAATTATATTTTTTTATTTTTGATATGATATACGAGAGCCCTTATTGATATTATGTGATGTGTGTGATGGATGATTTATTTATGCGTATGTATTTTTTTATGGTTTCATTATGGATGATTATTATGATGCAATGTATGGATATGCTTATAATGATTTATGTTTATGCCTATATGGATAATATGGATGATATGTATGATGTCTAGCATTTATAATGCGGGATGGGTTGGATGATTTATGATTATGGCTATGTGGATAATATAGATGATATGTATGATGTCTAACGTTTATAATGTAGGATGTGATGGATGAATTATTATTTTATATGCTATAGATGTGGAGATGAACCTAACAATTTGTGATGTAGGTAACGATGTATAGGAGATGTTAATGATATGAACTAAGAGGAATATGCTAATGCAATGGATTAATAATGAAATGAATTTAAGATGTATAGAATAATCAATTAAAATCAATCTAAACAACTTTAAAATGATTATGCACATGGGATGAAATGAAACTTAGCAAGCCTAATTAAATTCCTTAAGTAAATGAAATGCAATGTGGTCATGAATGTAAATAAGGGCCTGCATAATGATGGAAGCGGAGGAGATGATGGGTGTGCAATTGTACCTATCAAGAACCATAGGAATTTGGGAGAAAGGAAAATGGAAGGAATCAATGTTTGCAAAACCAAAATCATAAGGCATGGGTTGGAGAAAGAAGGGATGGAGGATACATGCAATGCAATGGAATAGAAAATGAAATGAAATCCTAATGCAATTTGTTATTTTCGGAGCATAGATTTTTTCTATAGCATAAGACACCAAGTACCATGGTACATGGAACCAAGGCGGATTAGTGTCAAATGCAGAAACAAACACAACAAACAAGAAGGCTATCCCAACACCCCAAAGTCGTGATGACTTTGGTCAGGCCAGGTATTGGGATAAACACAAGCACAAAAGGATGTCCTAGCATAACACAAGACCTCAGGGATCTTGGTGGGTACCATGTGGGACAACCAAGAAAACAACAAACAAATCAAAAATCAAGACATGTCCCTATGTTAACCAGTCAAAACACACCATAATATGACAGATCATGGTGTCTATGATGAGTGATGATAGGGAGCTCAAATGATAAACAAAAACCCAAAAGAATCAATATATTGTAATTAGTTTCAAAAAATCATTTTCCATAGGATCGAGAGGATGGATGGGGTTGATGAGGTTTGTTAGGAAGGATACATCCTGTTGAGACAAAAGATGGATACTAAACTAAAAGATCGATAATGATGCAGGAGATTCTAAAATCGATTAAAACTCATGACACAAATGGATCTCATTTGTGAAGAACCAACTAGATAAGGACATACTTGACAATATGAAACAAGGCATGAGACACAAGACATAAGACTGATACACTCTAAAGACCTAGGGGCTCAGGGGTTGATCAAAGATCAACCTTGCCTACGTGAAAGTGCAGAGCCCTCGTAGTTCAAGAAAAGACCATGGATAAAAGTAGAAAGAGGATGATGAAGACAAATGATGGAGGACAACGATAGGACAAATCAAAGAAAAAACAAAACAAAAGCCTTGAGGGTGGATCAAATGATCGACCTTGCCTATGTGCACGCGCAGGGGAAACGTAGTTCGAAAAAGATGAAAGATGAATGATGGATAAGAAGGAAAAGGGGACAATAGGGATAGATGATGAAGGAAAAAATGCCCTGGGGGTGGATCAAATGATCAACCTTTCCTACGTGCAAGTGCAGGGGCAATGTAGTTCGACAAAGACAGGATAAGCAAAAAAAGACGATAGACTAGACAAGAAGTAGAGCCCCGGGGGTGGATCAAATGATCGGCCTTGCGTACGTGAAAGTGTAGGGGTAACATAATTTTCCAAAGACAAGATGAGATCTAGATGAAGACCAACACAATGAAGTAACCTAGATGGAAGCGAAAAATGGACAAAACGACAAGATGACACAAGCTCAGATTAGGATAAAAGCTCAGGATGAAAGATAGTGGATGAAGTTCGTCCAATGCTCAATCAAAATATATCAAGCGACCAGATGAGGTTGTTGGCATATGGCTTGTAATTGTTTTCATTTATGGCAAGTTAAGTCATGCATTCGATCTACAATATATTTTTGGTTTACACCGACAGAACAAAATGAAGAACAAAGAATCTGGTTATAGGCATAAAATTTGATCTGAATATCTCACTGGACTATTATTTTAGGTTGTGGATCTCTGAGGAAGGTTTTTTGATGTTTTTATCACCTTATTTATGAATTTCACTGATGCATAGTCACTGGTATGCGATCTAGGAAATCCAGTACACTAATCTATTGGGTATCTGTACTTGGAAGCCGACCTGATGAATATAGTAATTGCGAATGTATAAGGTGTAATTAATTAAATGTTTTCATGCTTGATTATGTTTTGTTTGGGTCCTCTCTATGTCCTAACCAACTTTGGAGGATGTGCATAAATAATTAGTGGTGGATTTGGCTGACAGTTGTAAAAAACTTAATGTTTTATCAAGCCAGCATAAGAATGTTCAAATCCCTCATAGAAGATATATATATGAGATTAGTTTTATCATTTTGAGTGAGAGGAGTGTGGGATAACGAGCATAGCGAATGTGTAGTGTGAAATTCAGTAGAGTAATAGTGTGAATTTGTCTATGTGTGATGTGAAGAGTAGAACAGAGCAGAGCGAAGTGCAGTCAGAAAGAAGATCCAAAATCAAATCTATGAGCTTCATCAGAACTATAACCTAGCATGAATAGATGCTACTATCTCAGTTCATCCTTTATATGGTTTTAATCTAAACTTTTGTAAGGCAGTGAACCTTCCTTTTTGAGCAGCGAGTCTTCCCTTTTGAGCAGTGAGCTCTAGGTAGTGTGCCTAAATTCAAGTGCATTCTCTTTTGTAAAACTTTATTTGAGTACTCAAATTGTGAATTAACCTCCACTGTGGTTTTTCCCCTAACAGGGTTTCCACACAAAAAACCTTGTGTTATGGTATTATGAATGTTTCCTTTGAATGCTTGCATCTTTCTTTTAATGTATGATTGAGTTTCAGATTAATAAAGTTAAGATTTGTTGAACACTAATTCACCCCCCCTCTCAGTGCTCCCTTGAGTCCAACAAAGGCAAGTACATGGAAGGATAGGATTGATAGGATGATGAGGATGCTAGATCGAGATGGGTGAGTCATAAAATAACTAGGATGCAAGGTAGATAATGATTAAGCCCTATACGAATGGCACTTGTGGTTAGATTTTCACCAAATGTACATGTCCAAGGCACCACCAAAGGTGGTTTTCACTATAGGATGAATTATTTCTCTTTACTATTTTTGGTTTTTTATTTTATTTTTGATTTTTTGGTATTTTTTTAGATTTTAGTAGGAAGGATACCCTAGCAAACCTAAGTATAAAACCTCTTCAGGTGCATGATATTGATGGGTTTTTCCAGGGGCTCTCCCTCAAGTGTAGCAAGCCTGTATGCTCTTGAACCATATTTAGCTGTGATGACATAAGGACCTAGCCAATTTGCTTCAAATTTTCCTTTCTTATCTCGTTCTTGTAGATTTCTCTAATTTTCTTTAAGGACTAGGTCACCAACATTAAATTGATGAGGGCAGACCTTCTTATTGTAGCTTCCCTTGAGACAATATTGATAGGCTTGTAAATGGTTGTAGGCTTTGATCCGTTTTTCATCTAGGAGTTCCAACTGAGCAAGTAGTGCAACCCGAGTGTCTTCATCACTTATTAGATTCTTCATAGATATGTGAAGTGATGGGATTTCGACTTCAATAAGCAAGATAGCTTCAACACCATAAACTAGTTAATATGGAGTGGAACTAGTGGGGGTGTGGATGGAAGTGTGGTAGGCCCAAAGGGCAGGATGGAGGTGGAGATGCCAATCTCGACTAGTGTTGTTAACCATCTTTTTAAGGATTTTAATTAAGGTTTTGTTGGTTGCTTCTGCTTAACCATTACCTTGGGGGTAATATGGGGTAGAACAATGATGTTCGATGTGATAAGTCTCGCAGATGAATTTCATGCGCTCTTTTTTGAATGGCTTTCCATTATCAGTAATGGTGGTGGAGGGGATTCCATACCTGCAAAGGATATGATAAAGGATGAATTTGGAGATCTGAACACCAATAATTTGGGTGAGTGGCATTGCTTCCACCCACTTAGTAAAGTATTCAGTGGCGGTGATGATGAAAGTATGGCCGTTGGAGGATGGAGGGTAAGTCTTTCCAATCAAATCGAAACCCCATTATGAAATGGCCATGGTGTTGTGATGGGTTGTAGATCTTGCGTAGGAGCATGAATCAGATATGCATGTTGTTGACAAGGAAAGCACCTCTTTACAAACTCAGAAGAATCATGTTCCATAGTAGGCTAGTAATATCACGCTCTGAGAATCCTCTTGGCTAGGGCCATGCCATTAGAATTTTCCCCACACTAACTCATTTGATTGAAAAATCCGATGAAAATTTTCGACAAAAGTTGTACAATCAAATGTATCGTCGGGTACTTGTGATATTCAATGTGAAATTTTTATTTTTTTTAAATTATATCCCCGACGTTCGTCGGAATTTCAATGAACCTTATTTATCATCTAATTTTGTGACATAAATAAAATTGAGCTCGACTATTTATTGCAACAGTGTTTTGCTCGACAATTTTCCTGGGAAAATTTTGAAAAAATTCAAGAAGATATCGCCAGGTTGAGGGTAGTCATTTTATTTTTCCAAAATTCATTTGTGAAGTCAGATGTACTTCCAGGTTTGAAAATCATATTTTAAAGCAACATCTCATCATATTTCAGTTTTAGTCTTGTGCATTTTCAGAATTTCATTTCCAGATTTTAGACCTGACTTCATAAATTCTTCATAAGGGAATTGTTTATAACTGATGGAAAATTCTTGATGGATTTGGACAAAAATTATATTTGCAAGGTTTCAATTTTAACCCTAATGATCAATTTTCAATAGATTTGGGAGCCATAACTAGATAATATCAAAGGCATAGGGATAGCTACAAAGTGAAATGGTTGTCAAGATTCAGGCCTAGAGGGTTGAACAAAGAATTGGGAATGTTTGATAGTGGATAGTTAGAGCCATTTAGCTATGATATTTTTGAAGACTACTTCATAAAGATGTATTTTTCCCTTTGCCAAGTTTCAAAAATAGATTTTAGACCTTAGATGCCAGTGTCTTATAAAAGCAGTTATGGTATATCTGTTATCTGAAGTTCTTGAATTCATCTTGACTCTATACAAATGTATCTATTTTTTATTTGAATAATAAAGAAAGAAAGCAACCAATTTCTAAATATTGTGAGATATTTAGAGCAACAAACTAAAAAATGAAAAAATGAAGGCCACAAGGCCTCTCTATTTTTCTCAGTTCACTTAAAAATTTTAGATGTTGCCAAACATCTAGCAAGCTATAAATATCATGCAGATTATATGATTTCTATTTGTTTTGTACTTTGGAACAATTTACAAGATGAAATTGTCTCCTCATGTAGAAATATAAGCTACCAAATTCCTTCAAAAGTTGATACAGGAATCAAAAGATGAACCTGTCAAATTGGAAACCAAAATTTTTGTGGTAAGAAGAGTTGATTTTGACATGAATGGCATGTTGTAACGACTTTATTGAGTATTACAATTTATTTATTATTTGACAATTTGGTGATTTGTGTGTAGATATGCCACCATATGAAACTGAGTGGAAAAGAGCACTCCTTACCTTATCAAGTAATATCCAGGTAAGATATAAAAAATAACTTGTGCTTTTAGTGAAGCTGGTCAACCTACTCATTCTTTTCCATGCTTAATTGTTTCCTTTTGGATTGAGCTATTTATGATAAATTTTTAACTTTCATTACAACCTGTGTATTACCCTTTGAAGTTTTTAACTGATTAAAAGCAATCTCTTATAAAGGATATGAAATTCCTTAGTACTTTAGATTGTCCTTTATGTTAAGGGAGGCATCTGACTATTGTTTATAAAATTCAACTTTATTTGAGAGTTGTAGACACCTAAAAATGACCAAGATCTGCAAGCACTATTTTACCACTTTTCGTCAGGACATGATTACAACATTTTTAATTATGTTTCTAACCCACATTCAACTATTAATTAAATAATTTATAATTATTTAATTAATTCATAATCTCTCATTCTGCATGATTATTAAATAAATAAATCCTATTTATTTATCTAATATGTCACTAATTATCAAAGTCTTCTTACGATTAAATAAAATCTTATTTATTTAATTAATCCCTATCATTAATGTCCTCTTGATTGTTAAATTAATATATTTTAAATATATCTATATGTCACTAATTTCTAAATCCTCTCTTAATTAGATAAATTCATTAATTTATTTAATTAATTAAACACTTCTTCTAAATTAAATAATTATTTTTAATTATTTAATTATGGCATGTGACACTTTGGTATTTTTAAATAAAACAAATCATTTAAAAATATCTCACATACTTAACTGATTCTTCATTTAGTAATTAATTTCAAAAATCAATTACTTCTTATCTCACAAAATCCCTATTTTGAATTAATTTAATTCAAAATAGAATTATTCTTCTACAAATCAAGTAATTTCTAAAAATACTGATTTTCTAAAATCCTATCCTCTTGTCTTTTGATTTTTACTAATTTCATCTCCACTGTCACATTCAGTCTTGATTTAATTCATTTAATTAAATCTTATTCACACATATGGGTATTTTTCCCTAACCCTAATTGAGAGTTGCCTTATTGAATCTTGACCTTTGATTCTAGGGCATTCCTTAAAGCTCTCATCTTGTTCGTCCGTTCAAGATTGCATTTTCTATAAAATGAAAATCTTGATCTCATTTTCGGATCCATGATCATTTACTGAGACTACTTTTATTATAGGCATTCTTGATATCATAGGCTGTTCATTACTATTTGCAATATTAGAATTGAGTTTTCTAGTTTGCACATTAGTTTAATTTTAAAATCCTTCAAAAGCTTTGTAGAGGATAGGCATATAGAGTTGCTCACACACAAATCTGAGGGCATCCATCATTCAAAAGCTTGAGGAGGTGCAATAGAAGTTAGACATGGAGTATTGAATGGGTGAGATCTTTCCAAGTTCTTCCATTTCTTGTAATTATTCCTTTGCATTCTATTGTATGATGTTTATTTAACTTGCAGGAAAATTAAATTGTCATTACATTAGTGAACCCGACTTTCCAACACAATTTTTTTGTAGGTTTCGTACAGCTTCAAACTTTTTTTTTGCAGGTTCAGGGTATGGAACGACGCATTTGTAGGCCTAAACAACACAATCACTCTATCGCATCGCATTTGCGATCGCGAGCGACGCAATCGCTTTGTTGCACCGCATACGAGCTTTCCAGTGACGCATTTGACCGGCCACGACGCATTTGACAGAAACCGAGCCGCATCCGCTCTGTTGAGCCGCAGGTAACTGGTAAAAAATCATTGTTTTTTTTTGGTCATTATTGTAATCTGGATCTGATGCATCTGCGGCCAGAAATTGATCATTTTTTCCTTTTTGTTCTTTTTTTTTGGGTATTTAAAAAGAACCAATCCTAGGATATTCACATTAAATTTGAATTTACCAATCCTAGGATAGGAAATCTAATTGGAATTTATCAATCTAGGGTAGCCACCATACTTTTATTTTGGTTAAACAATGAACACCATGTTTTTGTGAAGCAACATCTTCACCTAGATTAGAAATTTTTTATTTTGGGTTTAAAATTGAACAACCCGCTTTTGTGTTTGATTGGATAATAGGCATATGCTCTCCCCTTTACCGGGTGATCAAAAACCCAAACCTATCCATTTTTCATACTTATGCATTTAATGTTTTCTTACAACCCTTAGAAGGCCTGCTCTTGTGGGAAAAAGTACTCACCCAAGAGGAACGACTTAAGTGGGAACACCTAAAGCCAAGGTTTCCAACCCACTCTAATCAAAAGCAAGTTGTTGATGAAAATCCAACTTGACAGTAGTAGATAGGATAACCATCCCCAAAGCCTTTATTCTAAAGGTTGGGAGGTCTCTCGAGGGAGTATATCTATTGTCACACTGAATGAAAAGACTTACTAAGAACCATAGTGTAGTAGCTAGCCGTGTCAGTAACCAAACATTGTCTCAATCATGGTGCAAGGGGAGGGAAGAATCTTCCCCCAAGACACTCACCATATAATCACCAAGGACTGTTTGCTCAGGGGATTCCGTATCCACTTCCGTCACTTTGAGTATGCACCTGGAAAAGACAAAAACACAGGCGCCCTCTAGGGGGTGACATGGCTGTGTGAGTCGACATGATTTTAAGCTGTGGGCTGTGATTGTTATGATGACCCAATTGACTATAAGAGTGAGTCTGCTTGAACATACACTTAGCATTTTAATTTTTGTGTTTGCCAATTGCTTTTAAACAGACTTTAATAAATTGAAAATCACAAAAATCTGAACCAAAGAAAACACTGGTCAAAAATTGAAAACTGTGTTCAGGTTTTTTTTCAAAAAATTATCCATTGCGATGCAATCGATCTGTTGCACCACAATCACCAAATATCGAGCCGCATGTGCTTTGATGGCCCGCATTTGATTCATCCTGAGCCACATTTGCTAACATTAAACCGCATTTAGAACATTGAGCCACATTTGTTAAACCGAGCCACATTTGCCAGTTTCAAACCGCATTCGTCAATCTGTGTTGCAATCGATACTTATCGAGCCACATTCGAATCTGTGACCCACATTTGCTCTGTTGTACCGCATTTGCTAAACACCTACGGACAACTCCTCACTGTCAAAAATAGAAAGTCCACAACTTGTCCAAAATCCAATCAAGTCTTCCTTCACTGTTTCAAGTCAAACCAGACTGTGCATTGCTCAACTATCATTAAACATTGCATTTTTAGATACCATCTAGTCCATTAGATTGCATTGGTAGCTTCACCATCTCCTTAGATACTCACTTTTGCAGATTTTAGGAGTTGACTCTTATCACTCATTGTCCAAACTTTGCATTCAATACTAGGTTGTCATTGGACCCAATTACCTTTGTCACTTTGTCAATCCTTTTGTGATTTTTTTCCCACTCAATAGTCTAGTGTGGAAATTCACTTTGTCCTATTTATAGTCCTTCTATGATCCATTGGTCTGCCAACATTGAATCATTGCAAAAAACTTTCTTTGTCCAATTTTGTCCTCTTTAGATCTCTCACTAGTAAGTGCATCTTAGGATCCTTTATTTCATATCATTTGGCATCTCCACTTAGTGTCACACCACTTGCATTCACAAGCCTTTAGTCTTGCATGCATTTCATAGCATCCTTTAAAAATCCGAAAAGAAACCAAAAACATAGTCTCATATTTAGATCATTTTTCTCCATCATCCCAAGTTAAGCAAAACTTTGTATGGTTGAAACTAGACTACAAAAAAAGAAAAGACTCATTGATTCCTTTGGACAAGACACCAACTTTCTTGGGTTCACAACTGGCATGAACTCATTTCCTAATGCCACAAACAATCCTTGTTTTGACATGGAAAATTCCAACTTCAATCCTTTTAGTGAGATGAACATCCCAACATCTCCATCACATCTTTTTGAACCATTTATCCGACGGGATGAAAATGGGGATGTCTTTGAAGAAGACATACAAGCTGTTGCTCAAAACCCAAAAGTGGCCTCTTTTGTGGAAGAAATGGTCTTAAGTCTTATCCAGATTCCTAGCTATGCTCCTTGACCAAGGGGCTAAGTTACCAAAGGGATTTGATCTTCTCCCACTCCACCATCACACAATTCCTCCATGGGAGCCTCTTCACAAAATGTTATCAACACACTCAATGCTACCTCCCTTGGTCATACCACTACCACAACCAACACAACATCTATTGGGGGATCATCCTCCCAAACCACCACTGCATCACAATCCATTCCACAACAAACATCCACCATTCCTTCAAAAACAATGGGTGCAACCACATCAAACCTCTTTGGAACTTCATCTAGTTCCATGAGTACATCAACAAACCTATTATTAGGTTCTTCCAATACTATGGCAACTAACTCATCTAACCCCTTTGGGAGAAATAAACGAAGAGTTACCATACAAGGCACCCAACCCACTTCCTCACAAGTTAATACCAACATTCCTGTGACTCAAACCACCAACATTACTCAAGGCCACAATCTCTTATTTGGTCAAGGCAATCAAGGCACTCAATCATTCACTCCATTTGGGCATCAACAAGCTCAAAATCAACAAGGCCATCATTCTTTCACTCCATTTGGACATCAACAAAGTCAAAAACAGCAAGGTCCTCAAATCCAGTCCAACATGGCAGGATATCACATCCCCACTTACGCCTCTCAAGTCCATACACAACAGCACATCCCTCATCAAAACATTCATTTCCAACAACCGCCTAATCGCAACACTCATTTTGCTCACCGGCAACCCATCTCATCACAAAAGTTGGGGACTCAAGCTGCCCCTATCACCAACATAGGTGATGCTACCAACCATCCCATGGTGGAAGCACTCACACAACAACTCGCTGCTCTTCAAACACAAGTGGAGACCTTGCAACAATCCAATAAAAATTCATACTTATCGCATGACTTGTGTCCATATCCATTTGACACAACTTTGTATATGCCACCCTTTCATCATGGATATGTGGTATCCGATTTTCCCAAGTACAAAGG
This sequence comes from Sequoiadendron giganteum, assembly GCA_007115665.2. NCBI lineage: Eukaryota > Viridiplantae > Streptophyta > Pinopsida > Cupressales > Cupressaceae > Sequoiadendron > Sequoiadendron giganteum. The sequence continues at coordinate 362,775,075 of CM021107.1, read as the reverse complement.
CAAAATGAACCCCATTGAACACATTAGAGAATTCACTACTAGTTGTATGGATATTGCATATGAGCAAACTTATCTCATGAGACTCTTTTCTAGAAGTCTTGCAGGTCCTGCACTAGAATGGTTCTCACTTTTGCCTAAGGGAATAAAAACATGGGACAAATTGGCAAACAAGTTTGTCGAAAACTATGCTTACAACATTGACATAGACATCGACATCGCCTCCTGGATGCAGGAGATACTTTCATTCCATTCTTCCAAAGATGGAGAACCTTAGCAAGCAGATGTCCGGTAGAAATACCTAAAAAGGAGAAAGTCACCATGTTTGTTCAAACTCTCCTAGGACCGCTAAGGTATGGCCTACAAGTCCATTGTTGCACCACTTTTGCTGACCTTGTTGAAAAGGGTGTTCAACTTGAAAAAGCCTTGATTGCCAAAGGTGAATTAAAATATGGTGGCAAAACCATCAACACCACCACCAATAATAACCCAAGTAGCTCAAATGACAAAAACAAATATTGGGTTAAGAACAAGCACATCACCAACGACGGTGTAGTTGATGCAAAAACCGTCAATGCAATAGGTCATGTAATCACAATCAAAGGAGTACAAAATCAAAATGCACCTGTCACTACACCAACACCAACTGCTAACGCTATCCAAAATAATCACACACAATCTAATCAAAGGCAGTTGCGTCAACCTCGACAGTTCCAAAAGCGCACATACACCCCTTTGGGTGAACCTATCAAAACTGTCTTGAAGAAACTTCTTCAAAATGGCGTCATAACACTGGAAGAGCTGAAACCGTATGACCCTAGTCATTTCAAGCTGTCATGGTGGGATGACAGTTCATTTTGTGATTACCACCGTGCCAAAGGGCACAAAACTTCCTCTTGTCGCCAATTGTGAAATTTGGTGCAAGACCTCATAGAGAACCACACCATTGAGTTGGGTGGTCAATCTTTTACATCCAATGCAGATCATACCATACACAAAAACCCACTGCAGGATCATGGTAAGGCTTCCTCGTCTGGTACCAAGCATACAAACAACCAAGCCAACCACATTCGTCCGGCTTACAATACTACTCGTCCTGCATATAGTTATCCCGATGGCACTATTATTAATAATCGTCGCGCTGCTAGTGAAGATGAATCTGTTAATACCATCAACATTTAAAGAGCCCCGAAATGCAATGTGACAACGCGTAAAGGCAAGGTCACCATCCCAGGTTGTTTGGCACGTCAATCAAAAATCACCATACTTGGTCCATCCGCCAGACAGTCCAATCCAAAACCGGAGTTCAACATCGTTGAACAGTTAAATAAAACACCTGCTCAAATATCCATTCTTGAACTACTTCGTATTTCACCCACGCATAAGGCCATCCTCGATAAAGTACTGCAAGAGTCATCCGTCCCAACCAATATCGATGTCAACCACTTTGAGACTATGGTCGGGTACCTGAATTCGCCTCACCACATCACCTTTTCAGACAGTGACTATTCCTCACCCAAACCATCGCATAACGATGCCCTCCACATTGAAGTCTTTGTCCACAAGCATAAGGTTAGACAAGTCCTAGTAGATGGTGGAGCAGGATTGAACATCTTCTCTCTGAAATTGGTCAAAGCTCTTGGTTTTTCTGAGGCATGTGTAGATGCTAGCAAAAGCATCGTCATCAAGGCATACGATGATGAAGAACGTGCTTCTAAAGGCGTTATTACAATTCCACTTCGGGTAGGACCAGTCATTATAGATACAACATGCTAGGTCCTAGATCGAGACATACACTATAACATATTACTTGCTCGCCCTTGGATTCATGATCTAAAGGCTATTCCATCCACGTACCACCAATGCCTCAAATTCCCTTTTGATGGAACTGAGATCACTATCCCAGGAGATCCCGATCCATTCCAATACTGCACCAACATGTGAGCCATTGCGGAGCACCAAGTACCAATAAATCGGGAGGCCTCATCTTCCACCTCATCCAAATACGTTGACCCATCAACACTCATGAAATCATCCATTCCATCACCTTCTACCACACCATCTTCATCGGCTTCCATCCCAAGTAAAGACCTTTAGATCCAAGACCTTGGTTGTGGAGAGTTCAAATTGAACACGGCATACTGTATAACCACAATACCGAAGCCACCAAAAGTCTAATATGGTAGACCATGTTTTGCAGTTGAGCCCAAAATAACTTTCAATGTTCCACCAAAAAGTGTCTTTACATGGTGTGGCGATATGGGTGATGAAGTCATCATTGACATGGATAACTGGATCTACAAAGACCCAACAGAGTTATCTCCACTACCACTGCATCTCTATGGCAAAGGATATGATATATGCAAAGCCCAAGGTTTTGATGGCACAAGCGGCCTTGGAAAGAACAATAATGGAAGAAGGGAACCTATTATCATAACGACAAGACCAAGATAAATAGGGCTAGGATTCAACCAACTTGGAACTGACGATCAATGTATCTATGAATTTTCAAGTAAGGACATAACGGCAACGGAAAGTGTCAGGACAAGCGAAGAATCCCTAACTAAAACAGACTCAAATGAATGGGAATGGGGATCTGACAAAACCATCAGTGACTATGACATTGATGAACTATTCTTGGAACATGGCCAACCTTCCTTTGAAGAACGATTCCGCCAACAATATAACATTGACCCTATTGACCGACATTCTAAAGACAAGAAATGGGTAAGCATTCCTTGGAATCCCAAAGAACACAAATTGTCATCGGCAATACCTAAATCATCCCACCCCATTCCTAAGCCCACCCACGAGCCTGACCTATCTGAGCCCATCATCCATATTTCTGAAATGCCTACCACTAGTCACGATGTTGATAATTTCATCCCATATTATGATTTTGAATTTGATTCATCTGACTCAGAGTATGGACCATCCATTGCATCAGACATGGAAGTGGAAATTGATAACTTTTCCTTTCCACTTGAGGCATCAATTTGCACACTTTCTGCATCTTCCCCATCCTTTACCAACACTAACGATGGAATCCCCCTTGTGTACCCACAACTAATCAACTGGGACCAACAAGAACCATCGGTGATGGACATATTTCAGAATGACGAGGCAATTGCAGAATTCATGGGACTAAGAGAAGGTATTCCATGGGGGGATCACAAAACAGGGTTCTCCATTGATCTTGATTGTGCAGCTTACTTCGGGGAGACTGTGCAATCCTCCAGTCGCAAAAATACAAAAAGTAAAAAAGAAAAAGAAATACCTTTAGGTGAAAACTGCAAGGCACCTTCTAGCAGTAAAACAGTAAAAAAAAAGGACGCATCCAAAGGTGAAAACCTCTCTGAGGCGCCTAAGGATGGAGGATTGGAATTTCTCCGTATAACACAAGAAAAATCAGCCATGCTCATTGAGGATACAATAGAAGTTAACATAGCTACACCAGAGAATCCCAAAATGATTCTCTTGGCCGCATCATTATCAGATGAAGAAAAAACTGAATTTAAACAATTCTTCACAAAGAGAAAAGTTAACTTTGCATGGTCATACACTAACATGCCAGGCCTGGATCCCGAATTGGTTCTACATCATCTTCCTTTAATCCCAGGAATCAAGCCGGTTAAACAAAAACTGCGCAAGATGCATCCACAGATTGCATTACTTGTCAAAGCTAAACTAAAAAAGTTACTGGATGTTGAGTTCATAAGGTTGATAGACTATGCTGATTGGATATCCAATAGTGTTCCTGTTACAAAGCCGAATGGACAAATCCGTATTTGTACGGATTTTAGAGATTTGAACAAGGCTTGCCCAAAGGATGACTTCACCCTACCAAACATAGACATGATATTTGACCTCACGACGGGATATGAGATGCTATCTCTCATGGATGGTTTCTCCGGCTGCAACCAAATTAGAATTGCAACAAAAGATCAACATAAAACAGCATTCACTTGTCCTTGGGGAACATACTGTTGGAATGTCATGGCTTTTGGCCTAAAGAATGCACGCGCTACATATCAAAGGGCTATGACAACAATCTTCCATGACATGATGCACATTCTAATGGAAGATTATGTGGATGACCTATTAGCAAAATCTTTGAAAAGGAAGGAACATCTCAAAGTCCTAGACAAAATCTTTAGAGGGAGGATTACAAGGTTAGATTGAACCCAAAGAAGTGTGTTTTTGGAGTCACTTCAAGCAAGCTACTAGGATACATAGTTTCAAGACGAGGCATCAAGGTTGACCCAACAAAGGTAAAAGCAATTCTGGACATGCCTCCACCAAAGGGAATTAGTGAGTTGTGCACACTTCAGGGCAGATTGCAGTCTATTCACCATTTCATTGCACAGTTGGCAGACAAGTGTCAACCATTCCAATATCTACTACGCAAAAGCATTCCTTTTGTATGGACAAATAAGTGCAACATAGCCTTTGACCAAATAAAAGAATATTTGTTGACACCACTGGTGTTGATGTCGCCTATTGAGGGCAAACCATTAATCCTGTATGTCTCTGCAATGACAAATGCATTGGGGGCATTATTGGCGCAAAATGACCACGAAGAGAAAGAAAGAGCCATATATTATATCAATCGCACACTAATTGGATATGAGATCAATTACACAACAATTGAAAGGGCATGCCTTGCAGTTGTTTTCGTGGCACAAAAACTTAGACACTATATGTTGAGCCATCAAACACATTTAGTGGTAAATATTGACCCATTAAAATATCTCCTTAGTCGAGCAGCATTGATGGGCCGTTTGGAAAAATGGGTCATGATATTAAGCGAATATGACATACAGTATGTGGAGTGCAAGGCTATAAAAGGCCAAGTCATAGCAGATCAATTGGATGATGCACCAATCCAGGCCACTCATCCTCTGATAACTAATTTTTTGGATGAGTCTATTTTTCATGCAGAACCAACTCTACCATGGAAACTATACTTTGATGGATCCCACACTGGTCACGGCTCAGGAGCTGGCATATTATTTATCACACCACAAGGGGATTCAATTCCAAAATCATTTCAGATTGCTTTCCCTTGTACAAATAATATTGTAGAATACGAGGCATTGGTCATAGGTCTCAAGATAGCAATTAAATGGAAAATTCAAACTTTGCTCGTATTCGGAGATTCTCAATTGGTCATCAATCAAGTGAATGATGACTATGACACAAAAGATGAGAAGTTGCTTCCCAATGGTGGATAGTTTCTTGATGTATTTCAAAATGATTGCATTTGAACAAATCCCGAGGACACAAAATAAAGCAGTTGATGCAATGGCTACCATTGGATCTCTCCTAGACATCCCTAAGAATGTGTCACAATTTGAATTCTTAGTGGAACAGCTGCTGATGCCTGCATACGATATTCTAGAGTCTGAAATGGTGTGCGAGATTGTTGGTCCCGGTTCGCCTTGGTATCAAGACATATATGACTATCTTAAATCCCAAACCCTCCCACCCAACCTATCTAACAACCAAAGAAAATCCTTTATCCGAAAAGCGGCTAGACATACCATCATTAGTGACACCTTATATCGCCGTGGCTTTGATAACACCCTTCTTCGCTGTCTCGACACTGATGAAGCCCAAATGACTTTATGAGAAGTACATGAGGGTATATGTGGATCTCATTCGAGTGGTCCAACCTTAGCTAGGAAAGTCACCAGACTGGGATACTACTGGCTGACATTGGAAAAAGATGCTCTTCAGTTTGTCAGAACATGTCAGAAATGCTAGGTACATAGTGACCTGATTCATGCACCTACACAGGAATTAAGACTGATAACTTCTCCATGGCCTTTTGCATAATGGGGACTTGACCTCGTGGGTAAGATCCATCCATCCTCGTCTAATGGCCATAAATTCATAATCACCGCCACAAAGTATTTTATTAAGTGGATCGAAGTCGTCCCTCTCACCTACATCACCAGTAAACAAATATCCAAGTTTATCTTGAATTACATCATCTGCCAGTATGGTGTCCCACAATCCATCATCACAGATAACGGAAGTCCATTCAAAAATTAGGACGTTCGCAAGCTCTGTGAGCGATTCCACATCCAACACCATTTTTCCACTCCATACTACCCACAAGGTAATGGCCAAGCTGATGCATCCAACAAAACAATTCTTCGCATTTTGAAAAAGACCGTCAACGACGCTAGCTGAGATTGGCACCTACAACTTAATCCTACTTTATGGGCCTATCGTACAAGCATCCATACCCCCACTGGAGCCACTCCATTTTCCCTGGTCTACGGATCTGAGGCCATATTACCCATCGAGGTCAAAATTCCTTCTCTCTGAGTCTCTTTGAAAGGAATGATTGATGATGAAGAGTACATACATACTCGTCTCCATGAGCTAGAACTACTACAAGAAAGACGGCAAAATGCCTTAAATCATCTACAAGCATATCAAAATCATCTCTGCCGAAGTTATAACAAAAGATTCATGGTGCGAAAGTTTGAAATCGGTGACTTGGTTCTCATGCAGAATCCCAGAAATCAGGTGGACCATGAAAAGCCTGGTAATTTTGAGGCTAATTGGCTTGGTCCTTATATCATTACTACCGCATTTGGTTCCAGAGCTTATTAGTTGGCCACACTTGATGGAGAATAGCTGACAGAACCTATCAATAGTTTACATCTGAGAAAGTTCTACACATAGCATCAGAAAGCTGAGTTGAAAACCTACAAAATACAAAAAAATTAAAAAATAGAAAAAAATCGTCCCTTGATGAAAACCTGGCAAACAGGCGTCTTGGTGACACCAAAAATGTCAAAAAATGGCAAAAATAGTAAAAAGAAAGGAATTCATCCAATAGTGAAAACCTGGCAAATAGGCACTTTGGATAAGTACCATGGTGAAAACCTGGCAAACAGGTGCCATGCATAGTCGATCATTGCTTTGCCATCTACTGTTACTCAAATCGACCTTTACCCATTTGTCATAATTGCAAAGGCCTCACACATTCACGACATTCATCCTAAGTCTTGTCAATTCTGACCATGGTTAGCATTTAGTTGACATCATCCCTTGCATATCTTGGCCTTTTGTCTGCTTATCCCCATATCATTAGACTCGGATAATCCCTGCTCTATCTGGGGGCAAGAACTTTATCATGTAACTGCAGTGGGTACCGCACATGATCCTGCATTCTTAAAAAGTCCTGAAAAAATCATAAAAATCTGAAAAAGTCTTGAAAAAATCTTAAAATGTGAAAAAGTCCTGAAAAAAGACCTAAAAATTTGAAAGCGTCCCGAGAAAATACAAAAACATCCAAATCAATGTCAAAATCCAAAATCAAAGTCAATCTGATCAATTCAATCGATCACGTCATTCAACCTTCTGTCCATGTCCGAACTACGTTGTCTCTGTGCATTTGCTACGTAGGCAAGATTCATCATTGGACCCCCGAGGCCGCACTAGGTCAGTCCATTAGGGTTCATGACAATACAGATTCACACATGGAAAACTATCTTTGAATCAGGCAAATCTTCTGTCAATCTTGGACTATCAATCTATCAGAAATCTATTTCATCAAACACTTTCAGTCAATTCAGCATGTCAGCAGTAACATGTAGTTAAAATCCTATCAAGGCAATTTATCTTGGCAAATCTTTGGGTTCTTCTTCAAATGTGTCCTTCTGAAAAGAGACTCTCGTCATTTCTTTATGCTTTTGGATGTGTCCTTCCTAAGCATCACCATCATCATCTGGCATTTTGATGGATTCTCCTAACTCCGAGAATCGATCTCCTGGATATCAATGTCATTCAAGATGTGCCCTTCCTGAATTTGACATCGCTCGACATTTGACAAACCCTGACATTAAAAACAATTGGCAAACACTTGGCAAACTTTTTTTTGTCTTTTGATGATTATGATGATATTAGTTCCTTATGTCCTAGGAACCATGACATATCATGATGATTATCCTTGTCTGCTAATCACTCTACTATTAGTTTCTCTAGGATGTCCTGACTTTAGGATTTAGAGAAGCAACGACGTAGTACGATGATTTTACTGTCTGTTTTTACTATCATGTGGCTAGTTTCTCAAGGATGTCGTATCATCAGGATTTAGAGAAGCAGTGACATCTCATGATTAGTTTGGTTTTTATGGTGTTTGGTCATGATAAAGTGACTAGGGGCAATTGTGTTCCTTGCATGAGTCATGATCATCCTTTGTCTGCGACTGTTGATCTACGTGATGGTTTGACCTTGCACACTATTGATCTATGTCATGTCATAGTGTTTGTTGACCATCATGACATTTTCGCCCAATGATGATTAAAGAGCAACAACTAGAAAAACACTATAGCAAAGCTTTGAAGGATTTTTAATTCCCGCACTAACATGCATATCTTTCTTCACACTAACATCGCTCTTCGCCTTCATTTCTCTCATTCTCTGATGATATCCTGTGACATACAAAAACAAAGTTGCGTACATAATTGCATGAGCATTTAATATTCACATCTGCATATATCACATACCATAATTCACATTGCATAACGCTATCATTTACATTCATCCATAGTACATTATAAAACCATCATTTTTCATCATAAAGAAACATTTTCATTAACATATCGGAATCACATCATCATCACATTAATGCATACATAACCACATCCATAATTGCATTCATAAACATAAGCATAATTCCCATACATCTCATAAGCATCATAAAAGCATCACATAAACATCTCATAAGAACATTAGAATACCATAATGCATAACATCATATAGGCCACATCAAAACTGCATTGCATATATATAAATCTCAGAATAATGTCATGTCATAGGATAGAGTCATATAACATCCCAAAAATGGAGCTCGCAGGTTCGAATATCAAAATATACAAATGTCTAAACAAGCAAGTCCTCAGATGGTCCTCCTCCGTCACATGGAGGTGAACTGCGAGGTAGCTGTGACTGATCCATCAAGTGAAAAGTGACCTGAATAGGTGTCCTCTCCTGTGTCTCACTCTAGGAACCTGTGGGATCAGTAACCAGAGGCTGGCTCTGCTCTGTCTGCTGCCCTGAAGACACTGACCTGTGATTGTGCTTTGACCGGTGATCATGCTCTGATCTGTGGCTGTGCCCTGATGAATGCCTATGAGAACTATGAGACCGGTGACTTGATGACTGCCCTGATGAAATGGACCCCCCAACATTGGTGTAACTACTGCTATGAGACCTACTACTGTGTGTCCGGCTACCACTACTTGTCCTACTGTGGGATCGGGACAACCCTGGGTCCCATCTATCTGGTGGAACAACCTACTCATATAACACCCTGTATCGGTCCTTTCTCTCTACCATCCTATCTAACTTCCGAGCCATATTCCCTATTGGTCCAAAACACAACTCTACAAACTCGATCACCCATTGCTCTGACTCCTATCGTAAGAGAATAGCCTAATCTCTCTCCACTCAGGTGACCTCTAACTCTGCTGCTAGGGCCTTGTTCTGAGACAAGGCTGCATCGAGTCTGCTCTATAAGTCAATGATTCACTGATCAATAGTAGCATCAGCAGGAAAAATGGATGATTTGTCACCCTCATCATCTCCGGAGATCATGCACTCCCGTAGTCTCCAATCTGCCTCGTCCTCCTCTTCATCCTCCTCCTCATCTCTCTCTCCCTCGGCCCAGACCTTCTCCACATCTATGTCAAGAGGGTGTCCCCTAATAAGTGGATCCGCCTCTACTCGCTCCTCCTCAACCACCACCTCCACCTCCTCCTCGGCCACCTCCTCCTCGGCTCTCGCCTCCAGCTCTCTCTCCTCCGCCTCGTCCCGAATGGGTGATAATGGTACACCACCCACTCTATGCCTCACTCTCTTGGGTTGCCTCTGCCTCGGTCATCTCTCCTCCTCTTGGCACCCCTGCCATCTCCCCCACCTCCTCCATCTCCTCCACCTTCGTTGTCACCTCCACCTCCCCCACCTCCTCCGTCTCCCCCATCTCGGCCTCTGGCCCTGCCTCCATCTCTGGCCCTGGCACCTCTGCCATCTCTCCCTCCGTCTCTGCCACCCCGCCCTCTCCTCGAAATCCGTGGAATGACTGATCTGTGATCTATCGGCGGTGGACCATCCAGATCTGTCAAAGGGATGGGCCTGTGAACCTGCCACCAAGTGTCAAACTCGGCAGATGTCCCTGGATCTGATAGACCCCCTCTCCATGCCCACTGAACTACCACCAAGCTATCTACCTACTACTCTGCCATGGTCACTAATATGGGTGGCCCCCACATGGTCTCTCTGGAAAACCGAGCATACTCTGTTATTCCTACTAGCACAATCTGTTGCTCCCCAAACTGTCGTAGTACCCGCTGGGGTAGGTACATCTCAATTATCCGCTGTGTCTGTACTGTATGGCCAATAAGGTACCAAAACTGTCTACAAAAGGACAAGTGGCCGTCCTCATCTGCCCACTGGACATAATCTTTGTAGGGTCTCCAAACAAAACTGATCATCATGTCAATCCGATGACGCCAGTACCCGGTATCTCCAACACGAGTCTGGCTAACTGATCCTGCATATAGATAAACATATGGCATCCCATCACCCAACTATTGCATCTGCACTAGTGGTCGAAAAATGGGAATGCGCTCCCATACCTAGATCATCAAGAGGGTAGTAACACAACTAATACTGTGCCCCTGGAGATGGACTACCTCATGCAACTGGTGGTACAACATGGCCAACAAGCATGGCCCCCAAGCAAAAACAGTCCCCTGTAGTCACATGCGAACTAGAACATCCCCCCATCCAATGGGAAATCCTTGACCACGGCGATCTGGGATCAGTAGTTTGGCGATCAAGGTCATGAGTATGGCATCAAACCTGGGACATCGGTCAGCTACAACATCCCAGCCAATCTCATAACCGTCCAAAGCCAACTGCGCACCATCGACACCCTCATACCTCTCTGTCAAGACCTGTCGCCCTTAGTGTGGATCAGAGACCACCCTCTCTCCACTGATCGGAATGCGGAGAATGCGGTAAACATCCTCCAAGGTCACTGTCGCCTCTCCAGTAGGCAAGTGAAACGATCAGGTCTAAGAATGCCACCTTTCGCAAAGAGCAATAAGCAAACCTCTGTTTGCCCGAATAACGGGCATGTAAGTAACATGGTATAGGCCTAGGGCCATCAATCGCTATCTCTGTCTATCACTGAGTTGATCCCTGAAAGCATACGTCGCTGGTCGGAACTCCCAGGTATAGATGGGCACAAGCCGACTCTGCACAAGGAAAGACCAAGGATTAGAACATATTGAGAAGTATTATGGAAATTTTACTACTACTGGCAAGTCAAGGGTACATAAAGGTTAATCTCAGCACAAGGTCAACAAAATTCAACTCTGGTTAACTTCAATTGCGTCGCGTTGACCGCAAATGCATCATAATTTTTCAATTGTGGTTTTGCGCAAGACAAATGCATTGCAATATGTCAAATGCATCGTTTTGACTAGCAACTACACGATCTAACAACGAATGCTTCGTTATGCTTGTCAATTGTATTGCAAATGTTCAAATGCGTCGCAACCTTATCAAATGCGTCACAAATTTCTCGAATGCGTCGCAAATCTGTCAAGTGTGTCGCAAAATGGCGATTGCATCATTAACCCTCGCAGATGCGCAATTGCACAAAAACCCTAGTCTACCTATTGCACTTGCGTCGTGACGCAATCAAATGCAGCAAACGCGATAGCATTTGTGTCGCATCACAATTGTTTTCCCCCCATTACACCCTAATAAATGCAATAAATTTAAAATTTGACAAGTGGGATAGGGTACTTACCGGTGCCTCTGCGCCCTCAGGTCATCGAAATTTGCGCACATATTATCCATGATGTGTAGTCGTCAGAATCACCATCGTCTCTCAGAGCTCTGGTTTTTGAAGTTTCTATTTGCAAAATGAGAAAATGACATTTGGCTTGACCTTTTCAACCTATTTATAGGCTGAAAATTAGGGTTTTGACCTAGTAGGTCCTACTGGAGGCTCATTTGACCACCTTTGACCGACATTTTGGCTAGCTTACCATCCTTCATTTTTGAATCTATTCGTGCCATTACTTATTTGGTCATTAATTTGACTAGTCGGGATATTTTCCAAATTATTTTGACCCCGGGTCGAAATTCAAAAAAATTTCCGAGGGGGCATAGGCACTCTGTACCTCCACTGGGGCATATTCTGGACTTGTCTTCTTTGCCACAATGTGAAAAAATGCATTATCACAAAGAGGGGCAAATGTAGACACCTAAAAATGACCAAGACCTGCAAGCACTATTTTACCACTTTTCGTCAGGACATGATTACAACATTTTTAATTATGTTTCTAACCCACATTCAACTATTAATTAAATAATTTATAATTATTTAATTAATTCATAATCTCTCATTCTACATGATTATTAAATAAATAAATCCTATTTATTTATCTAATATGTCACTAATTATCAAAGTCTTCTTGCGATTAAATAAAATCTTATTTATTTAATTAATCCCTATCATTAATGTCCTCCTGATTATTAAATTAATATATTTTAAATATATCTATATGTCACTAATTTCTAAATCCTCTCTTAATTAGATAAATTCATTAATTTATTTAATTAATTAAACACTTCTTCTAAATTAAATAATTATTTTTAATTATTTAATTATGGCATGTGACACTTTGGTATTTTTAAATAAAACAAATCATTTAAAAATATCTCACATACTTAACTGATTCTTCATTTAGTAATTAATTTCAAAAATCAATTACTTCTTATCTCACAAAATCCCTATTTTGAATTAATTTAATTCAAAATAGAATTATTCTTCTACAAATCAAGTAATTTTTAAAAATACTGATTTTCTAAAATCCCATCCTCTTGTCTTCAGATTTTTACTAATTTCATCTCCACTGTCACATTCAGTCTTGATTTAATTCATTTAATTAAATCTTATTCACACATATGGGTATTTTGCCCTAACCCTAATTGAGAGTTGCCTTATTGAATCTTGACCTTTGATTCTAGGGCATTCCTTAAAGCTCTCATCTTGTCCGTCTGTTCAAGATTGCATTTTCTATAAAATGACAATCTTGATCTCATTTTCAGATCCATGATCATTTACTGAGACTACTTTTATTATAGGCATTCTTGATATCATAGGCTATTCATTACTATTTGCAATATTAGAATTGAGTTTTCTAGTTTGCACATTAGTTTAATTTTAAAATCCTTCAAAAGCTTTGTAGAGGCTAGGCATATAGAGTTGCTCACACACAAATTTGAGGGCATCCATCATTCAAAAGCTTGAGGAGGTGCAATAGAAGTTAGACATGGAGTATTGAATGGGTGAGATCTTTCCAAGTTCTTCCATTTCTTGTAATTATTCCTTTGCATTCTATTGTATGATGTTTATTTAACTTGCAAGTACAACTAATCAAGTGATCTATCTTGCAGGAAAATTAAATTGTCATTACAAGAGTAAGCATATTTAATCTTTATGTGGTAGATTCAGACACTAAAACAAAGTATTTGACCTTATTAGGAAAAATGAAGCAAAAAATGTAAAAGTGCATCATAGGATTTTTTTTCATGGTTTTCATTGTAAAGTATGCAAATTATTTTAATATTTTCTCATGGAAATCATATGACCGTCTTCTATGGACTATATAAACTCCTTTAGTGTAAATGTTGTCCTCTCCTTCCTATTATTCAAGATCATTCAAAACCTCTGCTAATTTTTGACAATGACATATGACTGTCATATCTTTGTAAGTCCTTAATAGACATAATGGGAGATCCTTTAGAAACATCATCATCTCTGTTGAAAGTGATCCCATATCCTTTGTGATACTTGCCCTCTAGCAACTTGACTATCCTTTGTCTTTTAGCTTATGCTAATTTTATTCATTTGATTTCAATGGCCTTGCATAACACTCAAAGAAATTAATTGTGGTATCTCCTTGAGATATTTTCCATGCAATTCTTAATACACTTGTAGGTTGTCCTCTTTTGAAACTTTGTGAGATGAAAATATTTATTAGTTTACCATATTGCTATGAAGAAAATGAACCCTTGACAAGATTTATGATGTTTTAAAAGCCCTCTTGACTTCTCAGTTACTTTTCTTTATGTATCTTTTAAAGTTCACCATACTACCCTATCATTGTTATTATTAATTTCAATGCCCCCTTCATGGTTATGACATGGACTAATCATTGTTTTTTTGAATAGTCATGACTGTGATCTCCTTTTGGGAATCTATAGTAAAGTGTCATGACTTTCTTTGAAGTCCATTTCCTTAAATCTTTTCTCTTTGCTCATTGCTCCTTACCTCTATAGTATCCCTATATTTCATATACATAATAATAACAATTATGGTGATAACTAGTGGACATGGGTATAACATCAAGCATCATACAAATATAGTTTATATTTGCATATATAATACCCCGAGATACTAATATTGTAGCACTAGTCAAAGAATCATCATCAAATTATATTTGTTGATCAAATACAATGAAAAATAAAATATATTAAAATATAAAACATTGATCTTTTCTATCTACTCCACTGTAAATAATAAAGGCTGCAAAAATTTCCTTCTAATTTGAGTGTTGGAATTCATCACCATAATCAACAATATAATATTTATCTATCAATATATAAATATTATAAATAAATAAGTGTGTATTTCAATATTTTTAAGAAAGAAATTTGGGAACAGTATATTCCTTCTCTTTATAATCTATAAACATAATAAAATCTGCAAATATAATAAAATCTTCTGAGAAATACCTTCAATTTGCAATATTAAATCTGCACATTTATTTGAAAATAAATCAACCTACAATCACCAGCAGCCAAACAATTAAAATAAAGATTTAAAAGATCATTACATGAATATATATATCAACTTATAAGTCTCTTAGCCTACAAGAGAACTTTGGATTTTTAATTTTTTTCCATGAAAGAGAAGCAACAAATATTTAAAGAGAATAGAGTTAGTTGTGAGTTGGTTGTTGCAATTAATAGATAGAAAAGATCATTGTTTTATATTTTATTATATTTTATTTTACAAATAGCATTGGACAGTAAACTGGCCAATACATTGTCAAACATAATAATTGGACCCTATGAATATATAGGTTATCAATCTTTAATCAATTCACATGAGAAATCATACCGACCAATAGTATCAATGAAACTTTGATACTATATAACAATGACTAGTCTCGGTTTAATGACATTTCAAGACCAATGCATGAATATAATTTGGGCCTCATGGCATTGAATATTGTTTTCATTCAGCCATGATATAATGTTCTTATAGGAAGCACAATACTAGTATGATTGAATGTATCAGAGGAAATGGGAGTTAGATCAGATAAAAAGAGAACAAAAATATTGTAGTGTAACCTTATTATTATATAAATAAATAGAAAAATAGTAAGAGTAGGAACCCCAAATATCATGTTCATTGTCTATGTGAATATGTGTGGAATAGTGTGACCCCTTATCTATTTCAATTGCTGATTCTATGTCAATAGGAGGGAGGAAGTTGTATATGGATTCTGGAATAAACATTGTGACCAAAGACATGAATTACATGGATGGAAGAAAATTCAATACGAATGGAAACATATTTGAATTATAAAAGCAGAGGATGGCCCTATGATATTTTGAAGCACTATTGTAATGGTGAATTCAATTTAGATAGAGGCTTTCTTCATAAGTAGATGGAAGTGTACGTGACATTTGAAGTTTCTTATGAGAACAAGATTTAGCTTAACCTACAAAACTAGGAAAATGAAGTGTTGTCCTTACAAAACAATTTTGTTGAGAGTTTGGAAGTGAAGGTCTATACAAGATTGTTTGTATGTATTGTATTCAACATAAATATGTTAGGATCGGTCTCAACAATCATTTTAGCCTTTCAAAATGATATCATCCTTATTCAACCATACACTATTTTTTGTCAGATGGATTTAATCATTAAGGAAGACCCTTTCATTATTCCCTTAATGGATTGAAATTTCAAGGAGGACATCTAATGGTGTTTCCTATTGATATCCAAAGCAAGGATGTGAATAAGACTAATGACTATGCAAGCTATATTGTAGATAAAATTCATAGATCTTTTAACTTTATCAAGGCATATAATAGGGTGGTCCACTTCAAATGAAACTCTTTATTATGCCATACTATAAAATTTCCAAAATTCATTTGTGAAGTCAGATTTGTACTTCTAGGTTTGAAAATCATATTTTAAAGCAACATCTCATCAAATTTCATTTTTAGACTTGTGCATTTTCAGAATTTCATTTCCAGATTTTGTTGTGCAAGATCAATATCCTGATTTTAGGAGTCTAATGGTTGGAAATCATAGTAAAACCAGAATTTAATAATTCATGGAATTAGCATTCTAAAGTGATTTTTGGGGTCATTAACTTTAGACTATCTTCTCTTTTGTAGGGGTGGTTGCATGCCAATTTTTTTTGGTATAAAATATTAGAATTATTATATTTTATTACCCGTCTGATTAAAAATTATTGGAGTGTGAGTTTGATATTTTTTGAAGATCTAAATTTTCAAGCTTAGTAAAGAAAAATCATGTCAGGTAATATTAGTCCAAAAAAAAATGAAGAGACAGTTGCTAGATTGTGGGATAGATTGAAAAGAAAGGGTGATGGGAAATGTTATTGTCCTTGCAATAATTGCAAGGGCTTAAAGATGAGAAAAATTTTAATCACAAAATTTGAGAAACATTGTAGGAAACATGGTCACGTTGAAGGGGGAATGATTATCGTCCATTGGTAAGTTGTTCATTATATGTGTTTATATTGATTAAATTTGTAAATGTTTATATCGTTTTAACATTTTATATATATATATATATAAAATCACTTGATCATGATCATGGTTTATTTGTGTCTATCATTATTATAAAGGTGGGGTGCCCTAGGGCACATGATATGGATTATCACGGCCCAAAGAATGTGGTTTTGCAAGCGAAGGAACATGGAGCTATGAATATCGAAGATGAAGTTAATGATCCTATGGAAGAAGATGATCATGTGCCAGAAAACACAGTTGAAGATGATGGTACAAATACATTGATCCATGACACATTAAGTGGCACAACTGATCATGATGATCAAGATGAATTTGATAATGTTCATGATTTACCTATACTTGAGAAGGCATATGAGCCCCTTTATGAAGGCTCCCAAACAAATCTTCTCTCTGTTGTATTGATGGTGGTGAACTTGAAGGTTATGAATGGTTTATTCAACATAGCAATCTCATGGATATTAAGGTATGTCATATATGTCATATTTTTTCATCTATTTTAATTGTTGTTAGTTCATCACTAGTAAATAAATGATGAAATATGTACCATTAATATTCTTTATATTAACAAATTGTTGTAGCTTGATAATTGAATTTTTACCACCATCAAATATTTTACCTTGCTCATACCGAGATTTATCTGGCATTATGAAATATATTGAATGAAGTATCAAGAAATAGATGTGTGTCCCAATGATCATATTATATATCATAAACAACGTGAATTTGCAATAGAATGCCCAAAATGTCATATCAGTAGATATCGAACAGATCAACTAACAAAAAAAGTGCCTCGCAAGGTTCTTCGTTATATTCCCATTATTCCATGTATGCAACGATTATTTAGGTGTGAAATATTAGCGCAATTTATGGATTACCATGCACAAAATAGAAGTGGAGATGAAATTATTTGAATTCCTACGGATGGTTCTGCATTTAGGGACATGGAGGAAAAATAACCACACTTTAAAGAAGAACCTCATAATCTCAGGCTTTCATTGGTAGCAGATAGTGTCAATCCATTTGGAGAGTTGAGATCTATTTACTCGATGTGGCCTGTTTTTGTTATCAACAATAACATTCCTCCATGGATGTCAATAAAGATGGAGCAAATAATGTTGGCAATGATTGTTCCAGGTATTTGTTTACATCAATTTTCCTTAACGTAGTAGCATCTCATTTGTCTTATTTGTTGCATAATGACTTTTTTTTTTTCATTTAATAGTTGTGTACATTAATTTATATATATATTGCAATAAAATGGTTATAATAATTATGTAATGTTTATGCTCATTTAACTAGGTAAGTACCAAGTTAAAGATATGAATGTATATATTGAGCCTCTTATTGATTAGTTACTAAAGTTATGGAATGGCATCACTATGTATGATGTATCTAGACCAATAGGACAAAGACAATTTCAATTCCATGCAATGCTTGTATGGACAACTCATGATGCCCCATGGCTAACACATTTTTGTGGTATGTTATAACGTTCAACTGCACTTTAACAATATTTAATTTTATGAAGTAGATATCATGCATGTTTTTTAAATAATCTATTCATTATGTATAATTATAAAAATTAACATATTTAATCCAATTATATATGATTTTGCAGGTCTTCAAACAAAGGGAAAATTTGCATGTCCAATTTGTGGTCCAAAGATGAAATCTCGTCATTCAACAAGTTTAGGAAAGTATGTGTTTGATGAGTATAGGCTCTTCCTCCACATAAATCATAAGTATCAAACTACTGAAAAACATCTTTTCAATGGGAAAGAAGAGACTACATCAAAACCATGAAGAATGACACCTCGCCTATGGAAGTTGGAATATAATAGAATTAATCATCAAGGTTATATATCGGATCAAATTGTTTATCTATCATATGTGATATGTTTGGAATTTATATTTTTATATTGTGTTGTGTTTACTCATGCTGTAATTGACAATGATTGTTGTTGTTAATTTGTTTAACTTATATGTTTCATGAAGGTCGTCAAGGCATTAATGGACGAATTCCACAGGGACTGAAGAGTTATCCCAAACAATCTAGTAGGTTGCCCTACTATGAGAAGCTACAAATTGTGTATTTGTTTGATACAATGCATATCGGAAAGAATATAACATAAATATTACGGAAAATATTGGATGGAAGGCATGACAAAGAAAAAATTGTCAAAATTTGTAGTGACATTCAGGAAGCCAGTCATGCAATGAAAAATTTCATTCAATTAAATAGTGATGGAGACCAAATTAATATAAGTTCCCTTTCTTGGTTATTAATGGAGCAAAAAAACAATGCTATAAAATAAGTCATACAAAAAATTTGATTTCCCACAGGATTTGCTGTAAACATAAACAATATCATAACAAAGAAAGGTGAATTTGGGTCAGGGATAAAAATGCATGATTGACATACCTTCATTAAGGTAATTATTCTAGTATATTATATATATATTTGTATACTGCATATACTTTTCAGTGTATTATGTTTACTACTTTTGGAAAAATAATGAAAAGATCATTTTATAATTGTTGCAGTACGTTCTACCTCTATCTCTCCCAAACAACTTCGACAACAATGTCAAGCAAGTTATATATGATCTTGGAAAATACATGAGGTAAGTAGCGATATTTTTTCAATTCATTTTATAGATCTTATAATTGCCATTTATTTTACTTGTTATGTAATATATTGTATATTTTTGTTAAATCTCGTTAATATATTTGTGCCTTGAATCACTTGTAGATGGTTGTCATCTAAATGAATCCATAAAGAAGATATAAATTATTGGAAGAGAAAAATTCCTCGTCTAATGTGTGAAATGCAAAATTTTCTACCTTCGACATTTTTCAATGCACAAGAACACTACCTCATACACCAAATTGAGGAGATTGAATTGTGTGGACCTATACACACAAGGTCAATGTAGATGGTTGAGAGGCACTTGAATTTTTGAAGGCTTTGGTTAGACAAAGAGCACATCCTGAGGGTTCTATGGTGGAGGGATATATGGTATACCAGACCATGGTGTACATTATTGAATATCTTCCTAAGTTTGCAGCAAAGATCCATGTAGATCACATTTGGGATCCCAATTCCATTAACAAATTCGAAGGGGAGTACCTAATGGGGAATGGTAGATTGAGGGAAGTGACAGGTAATTCTAAGATGGTCATGGAGATTAATTAGAATATACTTTACATTTGGTTTTTATATATATTGTACTTATTTAGTTATTAATCTTCAATATACATCAATTATAAATTAAGGTCGTATACCATGGTAATTAAATAATTATACGTCATTTGTGAATTTCATTTCTTTTTGATACAGTTGGTCGAGAGTGGGATGCACTACATTTGTACATCACAAAAAATCTTGATTGGATGATGGTATGGATTGAACGATGTCAACAATCTGGTCGCGCATTGACATGAGAAGGTGTGGCTTCATTGGTTAAAGAAGCTCATCATAATAGAGATTTCAATGTTAAACCAAGGGAAATTGATTTAGCATATGGTTTAAGAGATAAACAGGTACGTATAAATATTTTTTTTATTTTTTTTGATACGTAAGGGTTATATTGTATTTATACTTATAGATCCAAAGTACAACCGTCTGTTATGCAAGTATTAAGCTAATTTCTCCAATTCTGCCAAGAACCAAAAAAATCCATAAAATATATGTATGGGTCCTCCAAAATACAGGCCATAGCTTCAAACATTCAATACTTTAAATAGTCTACATTTAAACCAATCTAACCAATTCGTGCTTGCATTAACAGAGAAAAAACTAGCTGCTAAAATACTAATACCATACACTGCCCTTCACAAAAACTTGTTCAGAAACGTGAAATCTTCAAACTCCTCCCTCCATTCATCACTATCAGTCGCCATTAGCTCGAACCATTTCTTCAAGAAGATGACCGCAACCGCTACTATGGCTCGGTGCTTCATCAACCTAGTACCCTAAAGGTCCAAGAGAAATGGCAAAATATTCACTATCTTCATCCTTCACCTTCGCCACTTCTGATGCATGTGGACATCCTCGCCCTTCCACCACCACCCGAAGGAGCTCATCCATACCACCCAACAGTTCGAGTATGAATAATTTCCTCATTAAAGTCCTTGCTTCAATCTTTGGGACCGGATTATCCAGCAGGGAAGCCACAAAGTGAGAAGATATCTGCAAATTATCGTGCCCATACTCTATTTCCTCCATAAAACTTGAACCCAAGACCATTTTGACTGCAACTAAGACCAGAGGCTCATAGTTGAGCAAAATTTTTTAAGGCATTGATCAGTTATAAAATGAAAGGTGGTCAGCCTATCCTTAGACTTGAGAAAAATGGGGGTGTCTGCCCCAAACCAAGCTACATCCGCAACCGAAACCTCTATCAAAATTTTTGAGGACCCAGCCATTCGGCTCCCAACAATAAGCGCTTGAAAAAATGACAATGAGACTTCAACCACAACACTAAACTAGAACTAATGCCCTCGACATTTTGTGCAAGCCTTAAATGAGTACTTCTACCAACCATCGCTAGCCTCACCAACATCCTTCTCCTACGTGCAAGCTGTTTGAATGCAAGTGATAACCCACTTCCCTTTAACTTTCATTATTTCCTGCACCTCGGGAAGATAGATGAGTTGTCTTCCCCGTGCATTCAACTGATTGATAAGACAAGCCAGCTCTCTCCTACCGTCGTGGCTTTCCACTCGTCACTATCTCCCCCGTACAGCTCCAACGTGGTTGTTCATGCCACCATCCTCCACCACCTTGGAGGGCGCCCTTCCTACCTCACACATTTATCTATAAATATATTAATCACCCATATTATTTAATTATTTTTAATTATATTGATGTATATATATGTTGAGTTTTTTTCTTTGCATACATTCGGCCAAGAATAAATATGTTTATCAACTGACGATATTGCAATTGATTTTACATGTTTATCATATTGCAGGTGAAACACCACAAGGCTATGTGGTGCAATGGTCATAAATTTCGAATAAAAAAGTTGGATGACATGAAGAAAACTTTTGATTCTAGGATAACTGTAGTCTTTCAGGTGACTAATGTTTCATCTAGAAGCGACATACATCCAAAAGTCTCAAAAAATTGATACTATGGGATTTTGGATGATATACTTGACTGTGACTTTAAGTCCTTCAAATTAGTTTTTTTCGTTGTCCTATGGTATAGGCTACGATTCAATGAAAATGATCCTGAAAGAACTGTTATTGAACATGATAATGGATTTACCATGGTTAATACAAGGTCGATCGAGCGAGCTGGAAATAAGCCCTAAGTTCTTCCAAGCCAATGTGAGTAGGTATTTTACTCAGAGGTTCCAGGTAAACCGAGTTGGTCATTTGTTGTTAGACATGATCCAAGAGGAAGGCCGGTAAAGTATAATGTGGTCCAGAAGAAGAAGATACCGAAGAACTAAAAGATGATGTAGATGATGATCAGGATCAATCGTTAATTGATGATGTGCCTGACAAAGATGTCAAAGAGGAGGAACTAGATCATGATGATGTAGGAGTTAATGTTCATGAAGATGATATTCGTGTGGATGATGACATTATCGAAACTGATATCAATGACGATGATGATGATATGACCAATCCTTACAATGTCAAATCTAGATCAAATGATACAGAGAAATATTTGGATGAAGAAGAAGATCAATTACATTTAAAAGTATGAGTTATGTGATTGTATTATCTATTTGATATTAATTTCTTGATAGAATTATATTTGACTTATGCGGTTACATAATTAATTCATGATGTTTTTAATTTTTATGCCATTACATAATTAATTCATGATGTACTTTTTAATGTTTAATTTTAATTCATGATGTTACAACTATTGTAGTTCTCCTAGAAATTTCCATATGACCATAATGAATAGTGTTTTGGAAAATTTCATGAAAGATGAAACATTGATCGTAGTAGTGAAATATTTGCAAAGTTGTTTAGATTTTTTAGACCAATCACCCTTCACAATGTCATATTTAGGATCATCTCCAATTTTATTACTAGGACACATAAGGTAGGATTTGATTAGTTTATCTTGGATGAACATTGTGGCTTTGTGTAATGTGAGCAAATTTTGGATGGGATAGTGGTGCAGGAGCACCTACACGTCATCTTCTATGCTTAATCATGTGATGATAATTAGGGAGGTCAATAGGTTGGTTTAGTCGTTTCAATAATGTTTTATTGTGAATAAGGTCACTCAAGACCATTAGTCATGTTCTAGGTGAATTTTTGAGTTATGAGTTTGAGTCATGCACTAAAGAGTTTTGTAGTCTTTTTAAGGAAAATTAGAGAATTTACATGTAAAAGGGTGCAAGGTTAGTGTAATTTCAATAATAAGTCTATTATCAATCCACTAACATGGTCTTAGAGGTGTCCTAGGAGTTTCAATACATTTGAAAGGTCAAAAAATTAAAACATTTCAATAGTGATGTTAACAACCTTGAAATTAGTGTGTTTTATGTTTCATGTGATCATAAAAGATTAAAAAGTCAGTTGTAGAGGTGGTTGTTCGGTGGTTGATGTGTAAAGGCCTTTAAAAGGCATAAATTGATCATTTTAAAGGTTTTTGATGCTTGAGGATTTAAAATACAAGCTTTTGACATTCCAAAATCTGTGTTTTTCTTCAAAATTTATGTATTTTTTCCTATTTTGCAGCATTGTACGGTCACATACAACCATATTTTTATGTGAAATAAATTCCATGTCATGAATATATGTGTTAGATCTGATTTTAATCTGATTTGAGTTAGAGAGCTTCATTTCTTTGCATACAACCTGGTTACCCTATTTTTGAGGGTTTTGTAGTCCAAACATGATATAAAGGGGGCTCTTACAATTTTTGTGATTATTGTAGCTTGTGTAAGAGGCCTCATGGATACTATTTTAATTTTAGTATGCATGAATAGGACGTAGGATGAGAAATAAAGAAGGTATAACTGTTGTCCTCAAGAGTTTTGTGAAGAAGAGCATGTGAAATGAGAGGTTCAAGCCTAGGTTTCAACAAAATATGTATGGGAGATCTGATTTTATAAAATTTTATCCATGTGCAGACCTAATGGGTTGTGTCTAAGTTGCTTTTGAGGTCTGGTAGGTTGTGGAAGTAGGATATTCAATAAAGCCTCATGATTTTGGCCTAAAACATGGGTTTTTGGGTTTGGCAAGAATTTGGCCGTACAAGTGGAATCTTTTTGTGGATTTGGAGGTTTGGAGGTTGTTAGCTCTCAAAAACGCAGGTAAGAATACCTCAAAAGGTTTCCAATCTTTTGATACGTTGTAGCCAAATGATTTGAACCATATCTCTTCAGGTGCTGCCAAACCTAGGTGGGTCTACCTTGGCGAACTGAGCAGACTTAAGTGATGTGATTTTGTTTACAACAATCTATTGACAATGGAAATATTACAATGAAAAAATATAATCCTAATAAAGTGTATGTGTAATATTATAATATATTCAGTTAACAGATGTAAAAAATAAAATGGACAAACAACTTTGCCAATTTAACTATGTATATATAACTTTAAGTTATTTTTATTTTAACTAAAAGTACTGAAGTTACAACATACAAATTAAATGATATTTATGATTGTAAAATTTATGATTAAATATATCTCTTAGAATCCTTTTTGTCCCAATTTGAAAATAATTCTATATTATAGAATACATTTTTTAAAATTTTAAGATGAAAATAGCAAGGAAAAATCAAGCAAATATCTTTATGAAAGAAGTATATTGGCATGAAATTAAATATGATTTGTATTCCAATGTAGAAACTAAAAATAATGGAAACAATTCTTTCAACACATAAACTATTATGTAGTGGTCAATTAAACCTAAAATTAACAAAAAATATAAATATACACACTATACAAGATTTCAATGGATGTTCCATTAGATGTAAATATATAATTTTCTATGTTTTTCTTCAAATGCAATATCAGATTGTCAATAGTAAAATATTACATCAATATTTTCATATTAAGGAAAATAAAAATATCATGCGTAACCTACTATTGGTTAAAGCAAAGAGCATTATTTGGAGCAAAAATCATTAATGTGAAGTTTTTCTTGAAACTTCAACTATTTAGATTCGAAATGAGAGATATAATCACTATGTCAAATCACATAAGAAATTTGAGATCTCTCATTAGACAATTGGTAGAAGTCAAGGCTCTATTAGATGATGAAGATGCTACGGATATTTTCTTAAATAGTTTGAAAATACAACAATGTTATTTCTATGCTTAGTCCAATAACTTCTCAAACACAAGAAGATGTGATTTTGGCCCTATTAGGAGAAGAAAAAAGAATAATTAAAAAGATTTAAAAGTTGATTCTCAACATGAGAATGTATTATAATCATGAGGTAATAATAATTAAAAAATAAAAATGAATGTTATTATTGTAAGAAAAAGGATCACACAGTGTGGACTTGTATAACTCGAGCCAATGATGTTCTTGAGGGAGAACTTAAAGAAAAATCAAATGATGTTAGCTTAGCCTATGTTGAGGATTATGTTGTGGATGAGGACCTCCTAGATAATCCTTTTGTTGAAGATTATTATTTTAAATATACTACTTGGATTGATACTTATTTGAGCCTTCATTATTAGAGGTGGAAGATTTTTATCATCTCGAGTCAAGCTTCTCACTCATAGTTGGGTCTTTGTATGAGAAGCATATTTTAGTTTTTCTTTCCTTTTTTATGTTGAAATAATTGAAGAATGCATATGTTGTGAAGTTTATTTTTTGAAAATAGATAGGGATCTGGTGAACTCAATATGTATTGTTGCCTAGATAGTTTGAGATTGTGTGGGTCTAGGGAATTATACCCTTCCAAGGGTCATGAGACAACTTGATGGAGCAATGGATTATTATCCAATAGTTTAAGGGATTTGTGATTCAAAAGTTTAGGGAGGTGGTAGTCCATGAACTCAAGAATTCAACTCGAGAGCTACACCATTCTGAAGGTTATGAGGCAACTTGATGGAGTTACACTTGGTTCATGATTTATTTTTTAAATAAAAAGCTTCTAAATAATATATATTTGTTTGTTTCAATCAACATGTTTTGTTGTGTGGAATGTAAAACTTAAGGGAGGGTGTTGGAATATTAAGATTAACATTAATAAATTCACCTTACTAACTTGTTTATTTTTGTTATTAAATAATTAGTTATATTCTTGTAAGATAGTAGTTCAAATGGGAAGGTATATTTGAAAGGCTTTGTAAAAGCCATATTGTAATATATTCCCAAATGAACTGTATGATATAATTATTATTTTGAGTGTTTTTATGTGCAGATATAAGTTCTCTTGATTTTTCCAATATATTTTGTATGCTCTATTAGCCATGATTTCATGATTAATTTTCCACTTTTAGCATTACTTCTTACTAACTTTTCCATCCAAATTTGGCTCTTAAACTAAATATTTCATATAGGTTCATTTTAATTTTCTTTTTTCTTTTTTTTTGGAAAAAATGGCATAGCCATTATATTATATTAATATAATTATTATAAAATATTACAAAACCTGATTCAAAATGCATACCAGGAGGAAATAATTAGGAAGAAAACCTTCGGTTGTAGCATATTTAAATACAAAAATGAAAAATTGTTCCATTAGTGGAACTCAAAATACAACCCAAAACAGGCACCCATTACATAGGTTTTCATCATGATGATCACAAAATGACTTCAAGTCGACAACCCTCCTTTTATTTAGGTGGCCACCCAAAGTGAACTACAACCCAAAACCCATACAAACATTTAATCTTACATGATATCCATCACCACTTTAAGTGACACTTTGGCCCTGACCTTCTTTAAGGTCCTAGCGATGTCACTTTTTCCATTCGATAGGAAGGTCATCGTTGTATCGAGGGGACATCCCTAAGTGTCCTATTGATGATGTTCACTCATGCTGATAAGGCTTTCATACTCCTCCTGGGGTTCACACTCACCTTGTCATCCTCATGTCAACACTTGTCGTGGTGAGAGATCCACCAAGGCACATGTACACTGCTTGTGTAATTCCGAAGAATCAAGAAGGGAATCTATAATATTCACACCAAGCTCCTAGAAATACATATGATCAAAGCTTTGTTTGATCTCCACCGTTGTCCTAAAATTCTTTAAGGTCCTAACGATGTCACTTTCTCCATTCGATAGGAAGGTCATCGTTGTATCGGGGGGACATCCCTAAGTGTCCTACCAATGATGTTCACTCACACCAATAAGGTTTTCATACTCCACCTGGGGTTCACACTCACCTTGTCATCCTCATGTTTGCACCATCATCATTCATGTCAACAGTTGTCATGGTGAGAGATCCACCAAGGCACATGTACACCACTTGTGCAATTCCAGAGAATCAAGAAGGGAATCTACAATATTCACACCAAGCTCCTAGAAAGATGTTCGATCAAAGCTCTGTTTGATCTCCATCGTTCACTATAAGGAGATATGGGCTTGCTTTCTTGTCGGATGGGGCCCACACCATCTTTCCCATACACACACTTTTATAAATGCAGATTAACACTTATTAAAGATTTAAGACACATGTACACCGCTTGTGTAATTCTAGAGAATGAAGAAGGGAATCTACAATATTCACACCAAGCTCCCGGAAAGACGTCTGATCAAAGCTCTATTTGATCTCCAGTGTTCACTGTAAGGAGAGATGGGCCTGCTTTCTGGTCGGATGGGGCCCACACCATCTTTCCCGTACATTTTAATTTTCTTACTATCACCTTTGGCTACAATTATTTCCACTTAAATGTTGGTTACAATTTTCTAATTTTCTTTCCATTTAGCTAGTCACAATTACAACTTGTAGACCTAAGATGTTTCATTCACCAATAGCCACCCTCTCCACCGATGGACACCTATCCTTCATTCTATCGGTGGGACGCTAGATAATGTTTCCTTGATGCACCATAGTTCCCCCGATATACTTTATGCATTCGATAATTCATGCCCATGGTTATAATTCATGGTTACTTTTGTTGACAACTTGACTCTATCGGTATATCGGGAGAGAACCTTAGGAGTCAGCCCGATAGAGTATTGTTACACCGATACTAGGTTGTGAGCTATTTTCATCGGGCCATTGGCGAGACTGTGATGGGGGTTCTGTTGATGAATCATTGTTAGGCCGATGGTATTGAATTTTGTTAGGAATGGGGGAAGGACTATGTCACTACGGAATTTCAAATTTTTTTATGGATGCAATGTGAATGTAGGCTATCATATGGATCTTGTCACACAAATTTTTACAATTTGCATTGTTCATAAAATCAAAGAGTGGTATATTTTTGTGATTATTGATAAAATTCGATAATTCATGCCCATGGTTATAATTCATGGTTACTTTTGTTGACAACTTGACTCTATCGGTATATCGGGAGAGCACCTTAGGAGTCAGCCCAATAGAGTATTGTTACTCCAATACTAGGTTGTGAGCTATTTTCATCAGGCCATCGATAGGATTGTGATGGGGGTTCCGTCGATGAAGCATTGTTAGGTTGGTGGTATTGAATTTTGTTAGGAATGGGGGAAGGACTACGTCACTATGGAATTTCAAAAAAATTTCTGGATGCAATGTGAATGTAGTCTATAATATGGATCTTGTCACACAAATCTCTACAATTTGCATCGTTCATAAAATCATAGTGTGGTATATTTTTGTGATTATTGATTAAATTTGATAATTCATACCCATGGTTATAATTAATGGTTACTTTTATTGACAACTTGAATCTATCGATATATCGGGAGAGCACCTTAGGAGTCAGTCTGATAGATTATTGTTACATCGATACTAGGTTGTGAGCAATTTTCATCAGGCCATCGACGGGACTGCGATGGGGGTTCCGCCAATGAAGAATTGTTAGGCCGATGGTATTGAATTTTCCCTCTCTCTCTTTTCCTTTGTATCTCTTATATTTCTCTCTCACATGCTCTCTCTCTCTCCATCTCCCTATCTATCTAAGTTCATCTCTTTCTCTCATTCTCTATCTTTTTAGTTTCTATCTCTCTTTGTATTACCTAATAGGCTACATATATTGAGATATTTGAGCTTGAAACAAATCTCATGCCTGGAAACCACTATTGTGTCGTTGGAAAACAAGTTTCAATTGCCATTTAATGGTAAACTCCTCTAAAATATCAGGTAAAAGCCTATATATACTATTATATAATAATAAATATAATTATATTATATATAATTTAATCTAATATTACTATTATATTAAATATATATTATATTAATTATATTTTTTATTATATAAAAATATACTTATTATTAATTATAATAATTCGAATAATTATATTATTTATTATGTAAAATATAGCTAATATATACTTAACTATATTGTAGAATATTAAAACCTAGCTAAATGGTGTCATAATTTTAAATTTAATTAACATACTCTAAAACCTACTAAATGGTGCCATAATTTTAAATATAATTAACATACTCTAAAACCTAACAAAACCAGGTTGTAGCTCGTCAAATTGGAGAAGTGAAAGGTCAATACCAGCGCTGAGGAAGAGTTTGGAGGAGTGAAAACAAGGTCAATACCAGTGCCGAGGAAGAGTTTGGAGTTAAAAAAAGGTCAATACTAGCGCCGATGAAGGGTTTGGAGGAGTGAAAACAAGGTCAATACCAGCGCCGAGAAAAAGTTTGGAGTTAAAACAAGGTCAATACCAGCATCGACGAAGAGTTTGGAGGAGTGAAAACAAGGTCAATACCAGGGTCGAGGAAGAGTATGGAGGAGTGAAAACAAGGTCAATACCAGCGTCGAGGATGAGGTTGAGGGTCTTCAGGGAAAATCGACAACCAAGGGACAATGAGTACTGTAAGTTTGGCACCCCCATTCTCTTTAACCTACAATTTTCATGCCTAGTTTCCAAAGATATTCTCATACATTGGCACCCCCATTCTCGTAAAATGGTATAAGATAAGATAGAAAAAATAAAATAGCTTAGTCTTTCACATTTTTATGGACCAACCTTAGGTCTTGGAAAAACTCCCATAATCTACCCACATCTTGGTTGTTGGTGGGAACATTTTATTCTTTGTTGTATGACCTACCTCAAATCTTATGTCCACAAAGTTGCTAAAAACATAAAACAATAAGAAAAAATTGAAGGTACAACTAAAAAGGGGTTATTTCCTTTTGGCCTCCTCCACCTATTATATTTCAACATAGCATGGAATTACGCTTACATAACATAAACTCAAAAAAATGGAAGTTTATAGGGGAAAAGGAGCCTAAGTATATGCTAGGATAAGCTAGATCTAATGAATGGAAATAGAGGCATACAATTCTTCTTTAATACCTCCACCACAAACATATGCAAGGAAAGGTCTCCTCCGTTCTTGGTAGTGATAACCTCCTCCACACACAACCCTTAAAAATTATGAATAGAGGAATATAATCTTTGAAGAACTCAAAGTTGATTGTCTCCTACCTAATTCAATTAGTCATTTTATCCTTATAAAAATTTATAGCGATTACTAGAGGCACATAGACCAATTCTTCATAATAGAAGAATTTGATCATACTTTTCCAATGATGGCATTATGAGAAAACCGTAGGTTAAATGAATAATTCCTAGCTAATTTCTTTAAATCATGTCCAACAGTATAAGAGAAGACCATTTCTATGTGTACTTGAATACCATGGAGAAAGGCTCTTTTGGCTCTTTCATCAATCAAGGTATTGTTAAATTTTAACACCTAAAAGTGAGAATGAAGAATCTTTCCTAGGATGGTGACCAATTATGCTTCTCAACACCTAGATTACAAAATCTTGGTCAATATCATTGCCATCACAATTAAACCTATTGCTTGAGATATAGTCATATAGGTAAATAAATTGTCTTTCTTGATAGTAGATACATTCTAGACAATTTAATCCTTGCATCAGAGATTGTTGAATGGGCCCAACACACTACTCATGATGCCCTTACTATTAAGTTAAAACTTTGACAAGGCATATGATTGCATCAAATGTTCTTTCATTTATAAAAGGCTCAAATGGATTTATTTTTAACCCTAAATTATTATCACACATTCATCTCTTTGTTAATGAGTGATTGCACAATAGTGTGTCCCACTTGTCGGATAAGGCAAAAAAATAATCCCAAAATTTCAAAATTACAAAATACCAGTTGAATGAAGAACCTTCATTTTAAGGTGATGTCGTCATGACCTTTGAATGAAGAACCTTCATTTGAAGGTGATGTCATCATGACCTTTGAATGAAGAACCTTCATTAAAAAATGATGCCATGTCAAGACTTTCAAATGAAGGTATTTTTTATTTTTAATATTTCATGTCCAAAATGCTTTATAAAAGAAACCTTTGCATGAAGGACCTTCAAATGAAGACCTTAATTCAAAGGTCCTTCATATGAAGGTTCCTTTAATGCCATCCCATTATAGCTCTTAGAGTTTTTAGAGATATTTTTTTTTTCTAAATAGAGGTTGGACCATCAAATAGTGTCGCCATGACTCTACCAAGATATCCATCAAATTGATAAACCCTGACTTAACAACCATAAATTCACAAGAAAATTGCCACTGTCAGCCCTAGGGCAACAATTCAATGTCAAGTTTCTTGCTTTAACAGAACCCTAAATGCAATGAACCTCTATCATACCATGTTTCACACCAATCCATTGAATTATAGTTCCAAGACAGTGGGTGGATTGGTGGATGTCATTTCTATTTAGCCCTCAAACCCTTACACAGGCAAAACAGGGCAGTCCCTGTATTTGATTGTTTTCTCCCACAAAATAGTGATTTAGCACTTCAAAACAAATGCAAATGAAATGGAACACATATATTTATCTACACCAATGATCTCAGAGAATTTCAAGCTTGTACGAATCCATACAACACAAAATAACTTCAGAAAAACAATAAAAACATAGAAAATTGCTTCAAGGACGTGGTATTTGATATGAAATTTTGGTGCCAACTCCACTAATAATTGCAACAATTGCAATGATATGAGAATACAATATGATAGAAGCGAGATAATAAATGCATCATTTGAAGGATCAAACCAATATGAAAAGATGAAAGAAAGTGCTAACCCCTTAAACTGAAAAAGTTTCTTTTAACTTTAAGTTTGTTGGGTAGCCAATTATTTTAAGTTATCAAATCCTACCATCATACATAATCAAAATGTTGTTATTTCAAATGACTATGAGCACTAACTTTCACTATTTGAAGATGTTGAAACCTTGTCATAGAGAAGTAGAACATTGATGCAACCACTCATCCTACCTTAAAACATACCAAAAGTCTCCTAGCAATTAGACATTTAACACTTGTTACAAAGTTTGGGTGTTAAAACATTAAGTAGATTTAATTTGTGATGGACACATTTGGACGGTACTAACAATAACTTGCAATCTATCAAGACTTGATTACCTTATAACCTGTCAAATTCTAGTGATGAAATGATAGATTAATCATAATGTCACCTTGGGATCGCATCACCATGAAAGGACTTCATCCAACATCCTTATGAGTGCAAGTACCACCAAATAGGTATTTGTCAAATCTGTCTTCCTCGAGCGAGGGAAATTCAGGAAGAGAAGAGGAAAGCGAGACATGTAGTAGGTCTAAAAGAGGGAGATCAACTAGAGGTCCAAAGATTAGAAGAAAATTTTGTAAACGCATGGAATTTTTTCTTGTTGAAGGGAGGTCATGTTCTTATGATGATGAAAGCATAATAGACATTGAGGTTCCCTTGAGGTACAAACATCTACGAAAACAATGGGTATCCAAGGAACTTCCTCTGATAAACATTGATTTTTGTGTCAACGAGAGGATATATCACATAGCACCATCGTCATTACATGGTTTGGGCCTATTTTGCATGGACGACATAAAGGTCTTCTATGATAAAGTTACTGAATTGATGGAGTATGTCAGACCCTGTTACAGTTACAAAGATTGGATGCAACTAGCTCGATATACACTAAGTATGCGTAGGTATGCACTGTCAGCAAATTATATACAACTAAAAGATAAGGATCAAAATAAAGGAGTGGCTATTTACATTGATGGAAGGCCAAAAGCATTAGGGAATATTACAGGGTTTATAAATAGTATATGACCTGGGTCAACAAATAAGCAACCCAATTGCATATTCGAGTCACACGAGGGAAACTGTGTACTTGTATGTGCGATAAAATCAATAACTACAGGGGAAGAGTTGCTAATCGATTACAATTTGAATCGCTTAGATACAAACATAGTTACTATGGGGGTGGTACGTACTATATACCATTTTACCCAACCTCCAATTAATGACTCCAATATACCATTTTATTATTATGTTTTTTTCCATAAGTCTATTCGTTTCATTTTGGTAATGTTTTTATATATTTAATTTTTGTCATAGCGGGACATTGATCGTATGGGGAAGGCTTCGACCCAGAGATCATATTGCAATGCATCTTCAGGTGCTTCTACCTGATAGGTTTACTTCATTGTAATTGTATAAATTAAATATGCGAAAAATATTTTATTATTATATTTTTTCATAAGTTTATTGGGTTAATTTTGATAATGTTTTTAATATTCTTGCCATAGTCGGTTGATCAGGGAAAGGCACCAAAACTAGTATAAGAGAGCATCCATAAGGAGGTGCAATCACTATTATGTGATGATGACATCACATATTCCGCAAACCTTGTGGATATGATGAGGAAGACCCCAAAAAAATGCAATGAAGAAATACTTCAATTGATATTCATAGTGCCTCAAATAGATGAGATAAGAGAAAGGGTTAAAATATTGACTGAGAGAGCATAGAACTTGCAAGTAAGTTGTCATGAGATATTTAATTATAACATAAGTTCATTCATGGTTTTATATTTTGTACTCTTTTATGTCATGAACTAAAATATGTGTTGTTTTTACAAGATTATTTGCATCCTCATGATGTTGCTGGCCATGATCAGGGTACTGTAGGCGTTCCCTGGGGAGTAGGGGTTGGTACAAGTGTCGATCCTAATCTTCCTGTGCATATATCACATCATCCGACCCCATCATCCATGCCTATATTGTCGAATGAAATGTCGACAACACATACCATGTAGGCATCTAGTAGTGCACCCTCTGGCAGCGAACACATGCCAGAACATGCATCAGGAAATGTACCTAAGGATGCAGAGGCCACTAGTACTGGTGATGTTTTAGCAGCATTTCCTGGATCTTCCTGTATTACTAGTACGGGAACTTTATCAATCGCATTTGTGGTGACCGAGGATTTGGTTCCCATAAAGATAGAGAAGGTCCCAGGTACTTTTAAATGTTTTAATTATTATTATATAAATCCAATTGAAATTTACTTATTGATCACTCTTTTTAGACTAATGATCCCATGATCATTTTGCAGGAAAATGATGTTTTTTATAAACATCTAAGTGATATTACATTGGATCTCTTTGGGCCCACCATACGTACTTGGTGGAATGCCTAAAATCAAGATTTAAAAGATGAGCTCATTAACTGTTTAGTTGTGTTGTTCGATGATAAAACATTCAACTGAACCAAGGTCCTTAAGAAATCTGGTACCTATCTAAAGTATGTGAGGGACCAATATAAGTCACATTTAGAGAAGAACAAAAAGTATGAGCATCCCCCCATGATTCTGGAGAGGGTGTGGAAGGACCTGGTGTCGGATGGAAAGGAGAAGGCTGAAAAGAAAAAAAAAGACACCACCGGGCCAAGGAAGGTATGTGATACTATCAACAATGTAATTATATACTGATTACTCTTTCTTTTTACATAATCTAACGTATTTCAAACTTTTCATAAGCTACCTGACACATCTAAGGAAACAAAGGCAAGACTATAAAAACACGAGCATCAAAAACTTGGCTCTGGTGGTTATATGCAATTAGTTGCACGAATTGTAAGTATCAATAAATGAAATATTGCATCCAAATAATAAATTGCAAACAATTTTGGTTTTATCACACCATAGAAGCAAAATTCATGATCTTATGCAAAAATGCAGGGCTCTGAATTCAACAGAGTGCCCACAAAAGAGGACCTGGAGATTGCCTTCCATTAAGGCTATGGAGCCCTAGCTAAATGCCTAAGAGTCTTGACTAGGCAAACACAATCCTCCACTGCATCTGACATGCAGGTAAATAAACTCAATAAAGTTTATTTAAAATTGAATACTTGTGCAATCTACTCAATATTAATTTCCACCATAAAGTAATTATGTTCCTATTTTTTTTAAACATACAAGCAATGATAATACTGCACATGACATTGGAATGTAGCCTGGTGAGGGTGGAGCACAACTTGCAGATGAAGGTCATGGTGTGCATCCCGGTACTAGATGTACTCATGTGCTATACAAAACACGATATGGATTGATACAATTAAACATCTTTAATTGCATTTGGTGTACTAATTAATGCAACCTTTCGTATTTCAACTTTAGAGCATGTAGAGCGTGATCAACAAGTTGAGCATGATCAGGCTAGACAAGATCAGGAACATGATGTGGCCCCATCAGGTAAAGACGACCACTCTAATGTTCTTTTAAACATATTTAATTGCAACTAGTGTATTAATTAATGTAACCTTTTATGTTTCAACTCTAGATCAAGATTTAGAGGGTGTTCAGCATGTTGAGCATGAGGCTATAAGACAAGATCAAGAACATGATGTGGCCCCATCAGGTAAAGAGCACCACTCCAATGTTCTTTTAATTAATGAAATACTTGTAACAATAATAATAAAACATATCAATTTAACATTTCTTTGCTATTGCAGCAGCCCCCCCTTGCGGCGGCGTCCACATCGTGAGTACACGACTAGGAATACATTAAGATCATGAACAAAGCTCAGAACAACTGAAGGGCCCGACAGATGAATTAGAAAATGATATTCCACTTCAACTTTTTTTAGCTGCAAAAAAGAAACAAAAAAAAAGTGATTGTAATCATATTATGACAACCATATTTTTGATAATATGTAAAAATTGAAAGAATGAATGTTATATGTTAATGAATGAATGTGAATATGTTAATGAATGAATGTTATATGTTAATGAATGAA
The DNA here is from genome assembly GCA_007115665.2 of Sequoiadendron giganteum. Taxonomy (NCBI): domain Eukaryota; kingdom Viridiplantae; phylum Streptophyta; class Pinopsida; order Cupressales; family Cupressaceae; genus Sequoiadendron; species Sequoiadendron giganteum. Next base: position 362,739,017 of record CM021107.1, on the reverse strand, counting down.
TGTTTTATGTTATTAATGGATGAATGAATGAATGTTATATGTTATTAATGGATGAATGAATGAATGTGAATATGTTAATGAATGAATGTTATATGTTATTAATGAATGAATGAATGATTAATGTTATATGATCAAGTATTGGGGAATTGAGAGTGATATGAGGGGGGCGGAAGGGGGGGGTGGGGAAGGGACAAATGAGCTTCCACCTTCATGTGGTTGGCTCTATTAAGTAGAGAATATTAAATTATTCTCGAAACAAAGAGAAGCTCAATAAGGTAATGCACTTTTCAATATAAGAAATGCATCATTTGAAGCATCAAACCAATATGAAAAGATGAAAGAAAAAGCTAACTTTTTCACTATGAACATTGTGTTGTGTGTGGATTTGGTTTCAAAGATCTATTTCTTTTATTTTTAATGGTGACATAACTCTAAAATTTGACTTTGTGCATAAAAGGTTAGTGGAAAATTTGACAGCTCTGAAGGGTTTAGAGGCTCGATTGAAATAGATACACGGATATTTGGATCTTTTTGTTGATGGGAGGCTTCCACTTAACCATGAAATTTTGTACCATCTACAGGTATGCAAAAATTTCTGTACTTACATTCATTCAACTTACTATAATATAATATCTGACAAAAATATCCTTTTCATTATACTTAGATGGATTTTCATGCCCTATTCCAAAGCACATGTTTTAGAACAGGAAAGAAGGATGCTGGAAAGGGTTAAGGAATTTGGCTTTACACCTGCCAATTGCATAGTTTAATTCATTCATCTAGCATATTGCCAATGTGTTTCACGATTGTTGGAATCATATCCTATAATTACATAACTAGTAAAATTAAAATATGTAAGTTTTAAATATAGCATTACATATCTTTCTATGAATTTTGGAAAGAAAATATCAAAATAGAGAAGTATTAACAAAATAATCTGCATAATTTCTAAGAGATTAGGGAACTTTTTTGCAGATTTATGTTGAATATATTTAAGACAAAAGTAACTTATAGAGATTGAAGAAGAATATCGGCTGTCTAAAATCACCAGTCAACACATCTTAGTAGTATCTCAATTCAAGAGAACTAGGTCAACTATCCATTAGCCAGTAAAACAAATAAAATCAATTCATAATATTATTCTATTCTAATAGGGTTGACTGGTTGCTTATTTCTTTTTGATTGTCGAGAAGTCATCAATATACACTTGGTTTCCCCGCCTTCTCTTGCCTTGTGGCCAGAGAGTTTCTGCAGAAGGCATCAAAGTAACCTTTAATATTGACAATGGCAATGAGTACAAGGTCAGTATAGCTTAATGGTAAATGGGTATGATTTTATTTGTTCAAGACCAATTTAGATTCATTTTTTGCTCACACTACTTTTATTTACATTTATGTTTTGCTAATATCCATTTTCCTTTACATTCATATTCTTCTATACATATTGTGTTTACAATAATGTTTTCCTTAATTTAATCTAGGGGAGAGGACCCAGTACTTGAGCATGTTTTAATAGTTGTGATAGTAGTGGTGTATATAGTGCCCAACCCTAATTATTTGATTCTTCTTACTGATCCAATTAATACTTTCCAGTTAGTATGATTGATTATAAGGATTTAATCTTTACGTGATTGTGATAAACTTAGATTTTTGGGCTTGTCTTACAGGTGCTTGTTTAGATGGGTGAGGATTGTTTCTTGTGCTAAAAATATTTTTATTTGTTAATGCTAAACTTACATAGTTGAATCAAGGGGTAGAGGTTGTCCTCTTCAAATGGAATAAGAAGGAGAGTAAAAAGTGGAAGATCAATCCCATCTATAAGTTTTGTGTGTAGCTGCATTGTATGGAATTATTTTTCTTGGGTATTACTTAAATTTAAAATTTTGATTATTTGGTAAAAGTCATGTTTCCATAGAGGGTTTGGAGGCTTTATCTCACAATTCAAATTGCTTGTGTCACTATGTTTTTCTATTCAATATGATATGTATCTCAAGGAGGATATGGATCTGGTTCTTCATACCATCAACTTAATGAAGAGGAGCCTCAATGTCATGCTGTTAGGATTTATTGTGAAGCTAATCCAAATTTTTTCATTGCTGCTCAAGGCCATATTGTAGTGCTTTCTCTAGGAAGCCCACATGATCCCCATCAGGTATCTTCTTTTTGTAATCTCTAAATTTCTTAGAAGAAATCAACAACTAGTTTGTCTAAATGTGGCTCCTTGTTTACACATTAATATCTCTTTTGGCAACAATGGATCAAAGTGGATTCATGGGGTCTTAAAGAGAAGGCTCTCAAACATGGAGATCAAGAGTGGGACCTAGTAAAACCGTTCATAATCATGCTCATATTGTTTTATTGACTATCTAAGAGCTAAGTATCCAGGATAACATTCTATATTTTTTCTATTGAATTTCTAGAGTGAGAATAATTTTGGGTTTGCAATCCTATTTTTTAGTAAACTAGCTAAGTATCCAAAACGCACTGCAGGTACTTTTTCTCACCAAATTGGTCATTTTCCAAAAAATTAGATTCTAGTGTGTAGTTCAATATTTTATTTTTATTTTTTTGGTAGGCATAGCCATTATATTATATTATTATAATTATTATAAAATATTACAAAACCTGATTCAAAATGCATACCGGGAGGAAAGAATCGGGAAGAAAACCTCTGGTTGTAGCATATTTAAATACAAAACTGACAAAATTGTTCCATTAGTGGAACTCAATACAACCCAAAATAGGCACCCATTACATAGGTTTTCATCGTGACGACCACAAAATGACTTCAAGTCAACAACCCTCCTTTTTTGTCTAGGTGGCCACCCAAAGTGAACTACAACCCAAAACCCATACAAACATTTAATCTTACATGATAGTCGTCACCACTTTGAGTGACACTTTGGCCCTGAACTTCTTTAAGGTCTTGGCGATGTCACTTTGTCCATTCGATAGGAAGGTCATCGTTGTATTGGGCGGACATCCCTAAGTGTCCTACAAATGATGTTGTCTTCTCATCATTACATCGGGGGAACAAGATCTTATATTTTGTTGATGATGTTCACTCACGACGATAAGGCTTCCACCAAGGCATAGGTACACCGCTTGTGTAATTTTGGAGAATCAAGAAGGGAATCTACAATATTTGCACCAAGCTCCCGGAAAGACGTTCGATCAAAGCTTTGTTTGATCTCCACTATTCATTATTGCCAATAGTTCATGACATATGTCATCTTCCACTAGCTTAGTATGTTGTCCGATCAACCTCGTTTAATCTTAGTTGCTCATCCTCATCATCAATGTCACCCACATCATTATAACTGGGTCCCACTATGGAATGTTGCCTTCTCATCATTGTGTCAAGGGAAAAAACTCTTAGATTTTGCCAATGAGTTGACTCACGCCGATAAGGCTTCCACCAAGGCACAGGTACACCGCTTGTGTAATTCTGGAGAATCAAGAATGGAATCTACCATATTCGCACCTAGCTCTCGGAAAGACGTCCAATCAAAACTCTATTTGATCTCAACCATTCACTGTTGCTAATATTTCATGACATACATCATCTTCCACTAGCTTAGTATGTTTTCCGATCAACCTCGTTTAATCTCAGCTTCTCATCCTCATCGTCAATGTTTTCTTTTGGCAAAGTTTGTTCCCATACCCTGGGTCAGCGGAGCAGGAACTGGCACACTATTTACTGACCCACACCCTCCCCAATATGAAGAGGATTCAAACCTGTGACCTCAAGGAATGCAAACCCCAAGCCCCAGCCAACTTCGCTACAAGTGGTGGTTGTGTGTAGTTTAATATTCACTAGTTTGATTTTTTCTTTTTTAGCAAAATTAGAATCCAGTTCGTAGGTTTTGCTTGTTGTGCAAATTTGAAAAATGAGTTTTTTGTATTCAGCTACATAGTACTTCCTTTTTCAATAAAATTTTATGCAATGAAGTTCATATATTAGGATTAGGTTACTAGTTTCTCTTTGAGTAATAATTTAAAACCTTATTCATTGTGCTTTACAATGTATTTTAGCCTTGAATAGGGCAGCGAGATTTTATCTATTACCATCGATTAGCTTTTAAATCAGACGGCTGTAGGTTCATTCTATGACCTAATATTCATGTGCCTTTTAAAAGGATTTTTGAGGCACAAAATTTGTTTTGGGCCACACGATTAAATCTAATTGTGTGGCCCAAAACAAATTTTATGCCTCAACAAGCCTTTTAAAAGGCACATGTATATTAGGTCACAGAATGAGATCATGTATCTTCATCAACAAGAGATCATGTATTGCTAGGATATTCTGTAGCTTCCCCAATGTGGTGAGTCTCCCTGATGATTATTTGAACGAATAGTTTTTTAGTTTTAAATTGCATTGTTTCGTCGAAGTTTTGACGAACCTCCAAAAGTGTCTGATGAATGTGCAATACATCCGAAGAAACTTTCATCATAATGACTTGCCTATTTCATCACAATTTTGATGAACCGATGTCATTGTTCTTTTGATCTATCACAGATATTTTCAATACATCCGACGAAAATTTAGTCGATATTGTGACGAACAGCAGGTCCCTTTTTCGTGGCAGCAACCGACGAAGCTAAGTCATGATTTCGATGTTTTAAATCTGGTCAGGAAAGTGAAAAATTTTTTTTTAGTGATTCGTCAGTATTCTGACAATAGATTGTCGCTATTCCAACAAACATCCGTCAGAAATTGGAGTCAAATACAATAGTGCCACAAATACCACTATGTACTTCTAATAATGTGGTGCATGCTTCAGTCTTGTTTAAACACCTGAGGATGGTTTCATCATACCCACATTGATAAAGTGTATCACTAACGATGGTGTAATGGTATGTTCGTTAGATAAAGGATTTTTGTTGGTTTTGTGTTAGTTCGGGGGGGGTAGGGTTTTGTCATGGAGGTAAGTGTAGATGTCCTGATACCAGGGGGATTTGGGACCTATGATGTTGCATACCATTTCACTCTCAGGGATTTCATATGCATGGATTAAAAGTTTCTCCACTAGGAACTCGCATTCAGTCTGATCTTTGGGCATGTCAAGGAGAGAACCAATGGTAGCCATGGCATCAGCTGCTTTATTTTGCACTCTAGGTATTTGATAAAATTGGATGGAGGAAAAGTACTTTTTGAAGTCATCTACCATACGTTTGTATGGTAACATATTATTATCTTTTGTTAGAAACTCATCATTGACTTGTTTGATAACAAGATGGGAGTCACCAAAGATTTGTAGGTGAGAGATACACCATTGGACTGCAATTCTGAGGCTAGTAAGAAGAGCTTTATATTCAACAATGTTGTTGGTACATGGGAAGGCCAATCTAAATGACTTCAATATGTAATCACCTTGGGGGGTGACAAGCAAGACTCCTACCCCCGATCCATTGTTTGTGTGTGATGCATCAAAGTATAGTGTCCATGTGGTGGCTTCTAAAACTGCAAAGACCCCTTCATCAAGAAATTTTGTTTCTAAAGGATAGGCATCTACTAGAGGAGCATTTGCCAGTTGATTTGATATCACTTGTCCTTTGATTGCTTTACGATCCACATACTCTATGTCGAATTCTTTTAATAGCATGAATCACTTAGCCATATGACCAATCAGTGTGGTTCTGGATAACATATATTGAAGCAGATCAACCTTAGAGATTAGCTTGATCAGATGACTAAGCATGTAGTGTCAGAGTTTCTACGAGCTGAAGACCACAACTAGGAAAGCCTTATCCATTGGGGAATAATTCACTTCATAGCCTACTAGGGTCCGACTGATGTAGTAAATTGCTCGTTCCTTAGATGACTCATCGTGTTGTGCCAACAATGCCCCTAGTGCCATGAAAGTAGCAGAAATATAAAGCAGGAGTGGTTTACCAGGAATGGGTGGCATAAGAATAAGCGGGTGAGCTAAATATTCTTTGATCTGATCGAAGCTGAGTTGACATTATTGGTTCCACTTAAAGGTAGTATCTTTCTTCAAGAGATGTGTGAACGACTGACACTTGTCGGCTAGTTGAGAAATGAACCTTCAGATGGATTGGAGCTTTCCCTACAAGCTTCTTAGTTGTTTTAGATTGCAAGGTGGAGGAATTTCCATGATTTCCTTGACCTTTGTAGCATCAACCTCTATTCCTCTATAAGAGACAATGAAACCCAAGATTTTTTTGGATGTGGCAGCAAAGACACATTTCTTCGGATTCAGTTGTAGCTTATATTGTTTGAAACATTCAAAGATCCTTTTGAGAATTATCAGGTGCTCTTCCCTCGTTCTTGATTTTCCAAATAGGTCATCAACATAATCTTCCATTATGATGTGGATGAGGTCATGGAAGATGATTTTCATAGCACGCTAATATGTTGCCCTCGTATTCTTGATGCCAAAAGGCATGAAATTATAACAAAATGTACCCCAAGGTGTAGTGAAGGCAGTCTTGTGTTGATCCTCAGGGGCAATCTTAATCTGGTTGTAACCGAAGAAACAATCCATTAGGGATAGCATCTCATGTCCTGCAGTGAGATCGACCAACATATCAATGTTTGGCAAAGGGAAGTCATCATTGGGACAAGCTTTGTAAAGGTCTTAGAAATCCATGCAGATCTTGATATCTCTGTTGGGCTTAGCGACTGGAAGTATATCGGAGATCTAGTTAGAATAGTCAATTGGTCAGATGAATCCTACCTCCAATAGCTTTTCCAATTCTTTCTTAACCAGTAGAGCCACTTGGGGATGCATTTTCTGGAGTTTCTTCTTAACAGGTTTGACATCAAGATGGACATCTAGGTGATGTACTACTAAAGCAGGATCAAGGCCAGGCATGTCTGAATATATCCAGGCGAAGTTGATGATTCCTTCTTGGAGAAGTTTGGTGATGGTAGAGTATTCTTCTTCTAACAGCGCTTTGGCTACATAGGTAATTTTGGGGTTCTCTTTTGTTCCCAAATTTATTTCTTGTGTTTCTTCGATCAATATGGATGATTGATTGAATAGTTGAGTCCCTACAAGGGGAATATGAATGTCCCCATATTCTAGTGCCTCATCAAGGTTTTCGATATCAAATACGCCCTTCATTTTTACTTTTTCAAAGTCACAAAGTGCCTCAGGGAGGTTTTCACTAGGTGACCCTTTTTTATTTTGTTTCTTTTTTATTTCGTGGCTGGGGCATTCATCTGCCCCCAATCCCATAAGATGCACATACTGGTCCACTAAGGGAAAGGTGTTGACAGGTGTGTACCTTGTAGGTCGTAGTCTATAAGCTCGAGATGTTTAAGGGATAGGGTGATGGTGCAAACAGATAGGCATTCAAACATGGAAGGGAGGTCAATGTGATCAACATCATTGTACGCGTGTATGATGGATTCCTCCTCTGGTATGTCTTCGAGAGAACTACTTTCCACACTGACATTGTTAGAGGCACTAGATGATGCCATAGGACCTTTTTGTTTGGTATCATAGCCCGATCCCATCTTTTTTGGATGTATAGAAGCTTCTATCAGTTGTCGTCTTCCTTGCTCTTCTACTCCAAGGCCTCCTCCCCGATAGTTGTGTTTTTCTGCAAACTTATAAGGCCAAGGATAGACCTCTTGGAATTATTCTTTGAAAGGGGGAGAGGGTTTAGGATCCTTGTGATACACCCACTGGTTGATGTCATCTTTCGGTGTGTCTTATCGTAACCCAGGAGAGCAGAAGGTATTGGATCCCATATTTGGAGCATTGAGGGTGATTGTCTTCTCCTCTTCTTTTGGAATAGAATGAGAAGGTTGGCCGTATGTGCGTGGTGAGGGTGGCATGGTTTCCACGTTTAATGTTGTGCACATTTCATACTCACCACATCCTTTGTCGATGATCTGGACCTTGGTAATGGTGGAATCAGATGTAGATAAGGGAGTGGGTGAAGTGGTGGTTAGTGTGTTGGTGGATGATGATGTTTGAGATGCCCCCATTTCTACCCCAAGGAAGTAATGAGAATGGGGAAAGGAAGCCTCTAGTGTGCGGCAATATTCGAATGGTTGAGGATCAACTTGTATGGTTACTTCCATTCCTTGAAATGGGAATTTTAGACATTGGGGATAGGTTGATGGAATGGCTTGCATAGAGTGAATCCATGGATGACCAAGGAAGATGTTATATGGAAGATCAAGGTCTAGAACATGACACATAGTGTATTGCACAATGGGGCCCAACTGAATAGGAAGACAAATAGTGCCCTCATAATCTCATTTTGTGTTATCATATGCCTTGATGGTGATAACTTGATTGTTTAGGCTAGCTTGGGTGTATCCCACCTGTTTTATAAAATTTAACGTCCAAAGATTTAGGGCAAAACCATTATCCACTAAGACCCTTTTTAATTTATGACAATTCACACCAACCTCAAGATGAAGGGGACAATTATGACTTGAGTCAATGCGGGGCATATCTTTTTGGATGAAGCCTAATTGGTAGGTCATTGAGAGGTGTCCTACCAATGCTTGGAATTGTGTGGGATCTGTGTCATTAGGAACTTGGGTGTTCTGTAAGGCCTTATTTAGGATTTCTTGGTGCATGGGAGAAGACTTAAGCAAATCTAGGATAGAAATCTGGGCCGAGGTCTTTCCTAAATGATCAAGAATGTTGTACTGTGAACTAATAGATGGTGGTTGGGCAGATGTGGAGGCTCCTGGGACTGTGATACGGGTATAATGGGTGGTAAAAATGCATTGTGGGTCCTTGCCTTTGACGCGTATCATAGACACACGTGGTTCTACTTGTTCGATGTGCATGACAATGCCTTGGTAATTGTACGACACATTTTTGTAACTGATGTTATTAGTGTTGTTATTTTGGTTGTTATTGTTGCTAGGCCTGAGATTGGAGTTGGATGTACTAGGGCCTTGGTTATGCTTGGGAAAATAATTTTGATATATTTGCAGTTGAGCATTAGACAAGGTTACCATGTTGGCATCCACATGTATGTCACCCCGATCTATGAGATCTTGGATGTACATTTTTAGACCTTGACTGTTGTTTAATGTATGTCCTTTAATCTTGTGAAATTCATAATACCTGTTCTCTTTAAACCAATTCGGTTTAGGCTTGGATTTGTCAAGGGGCTTAGTTACAAGATATGTGATCAGGTAGCTAGCTTGAAGAAGCCTGTTAAACACAACACTGAGGGGTTCTCCTAATTGAGTAAACTGGCATTTGTTTCCCCCTTGGTTGCTTTGATTTGACTATTGTTGAGGATGAGGTGCTCCTTGGGGCACGAATATGGAATTTGGGATTGATTGTTGTTGTTGAGGAGGATACTGCACCTTCTACGAGGTATTGGCCACTTGGACATGTTTGGTATCTGTGACACCATCATTGACATCATTCTTATTCTTGTTCCAATAATGAGGTTTATCCCTAGAGGACCTCTCTTTATCAGAATTGAAGATTTTTCCCTACCCTTTGGCAATAAGGGCTCTTTCAAGGATAGGACCTTTTTTCATGATTGTCGCAAAGGTTGTGACACAGTAGAGTCGGAAGTTGTGGGCCATGTCCAGGTGGGAATTTTCAATAAACAAATTAAACATGTCCTTCTCCCTCAGTGGGGATTTCATCGGACTAGCTAAGGCTCGCCATCTTTGCAAATAGCTTGCAAATATTTCTGTCATGCTATTTTTCTTTCAGGAGATCCAGCGTATCAATATCATTCTCCAGATTAAAGGATAAGTGGGAGAAAAATTCTTTTGATAGCTGCACAAAGGATTTGATGGATCCTTTCTCAAGATCCATGAACCGATCAAGAGCGATTCCCTGTAGACTCCTAGGGAACAATCACATGAGGTAGTTGTCATTGTGCATGACTTCTTGACAATAGGCATAAAAGTATTGAAGGTGAGCCTTGGGGTCTTTGGTTCCCTTGTACTTATCGAATTTTGGTATTTTGAAATGTTTTGGGAAAGGTACCAAAGAAATTGAGGGATCAAATGGAGAAGGACAAATGTCCTCAAATTTGAACGATTTTTTTCGGGTCCCTGCTTGTAAATCATTTAACGCATCTCTTACTTCTTCCAAGTCCTTGTTGATAGGTGTTTCAAGAGTCAGAGTAGGCTGATTATACAGATGATATTATTGGTATGATGAGGATGGTACAACATCGGTTGGATCATAAGCGGGTTGAGGTGTATAAGGAGGCATTTTTTGGCTCTGATTGATGTAAGTGGATTGCGGATTAATGTAAGGTGGATATGAGGATGACAGATTTTGATGGTAAGAGGTGGAAGTTGCTTGTTGGTAGGGTGGTTGTTGTTGATAATAAGAAGTGGATAGAACACCTTGCTGATATTGTGTAGGATTTTGATAGTATGAAGAGGTAGAAACCCCTTGCAGATATGGTGGTGGTTGTTGATAGTAAGAGGTGGATGGAGCACCCTGCTGATAAGATGGTTGTTGTTGGAGATAGGATGGATTGGATGGGTAGGGATACACAATAGTGGGTTGTTGTGTGACATATGGAGGTGGTTGTGGATTTGATGGTTGTTGGTAATTATTGGTGTGTGACTGTGAAGGGTTGGTGTAAAGAGGCAGTTAGGTCCGTGTTTGATTCTGGGAGGCTAGATGGGGATTTGAATTAGGATGGGATGGAGTAGTATAGGAAGTATACGTGTTGGACGGATGATAAAGATATTGCATAAGAGGATTGTGTTGTGTTTACATAGGAATGTGTATATGTTGTGGTGGGTGTTGCTGCTATGGTGGTTGCTAGTAAGATGGGTGAGATGGGATATGTTGTTGTTGTGGGACTGCTACATAAGTGTCATGTGGCGGTTGCGGCAACTGTGATGTAGTTTGTGTCACCAGGTGTGGTGGTTGCGTAGGAATGGTAGAGTGTTGTTGAGGAATCAAAATGTATTGTTTTGGGATTCTGACGTGGTGTTGCAGAGGTTGTTGATGAGGTGGTTGGGATGAAGCAACAGTAGTAGCAATGTGTTGTGGTGGTGCTTGCAATGCAGTGGATTGGTGAGGATTAATGAGAGGTTGCTGGAATGCAGGTGGTGGTAAATTTCCAACAAGTGTAGATCCTGGAGGTGGCATCAATGCAAGGACAGGTTTGCCCCCAATATTGATAGGTGGTTGACCAGGATGTTGAGGTGGAAGTGGTGGAGTAGATGGAATGTATGGTGGCATGTCTTAGGCATAGGGGTCATTATGATTGGGTTGTGATGTAGAGGCTATAGTTGGGAGGGGAGGATAACTAGAAACTTGATGTATCACAACATTTCTGAACTCAAGGTGATACCAATTCTCTGTGGGTGCACCTTCAGGTACATATGAATTCCCTGGAATATTTTGTGAAGTTTAAGGGTCTGTAGGTGTTGGAAGAGTGTGGGTACCGACATATTGTGACACATCAAAATGGGATGGTGATTTGATTCCTCTCATGATCAAAGTGGTAATAATCTTATCCCCACACTCGTTGAGGAGGAAATCCATCATCTGAACATTAATAGGATCACTAAGGTATTCGTCAACAGTGACTTCAGGTTGATTTACCATGTTTTTGTCACCAGGTGGTGTGGTGTTTTGAACATTGGCATTGGATTGTGATGAAGCACCGTTATGGGGATCTTGTGGGATATTTAGAATATTGATAGGATTTTGTAGGATATTTGGCTGGGAACCTTGGACTTGTTGTCTACCATTTGTTTCTTTTCTTGTGATTGGGTCTGAACGGGCATGAAAGTGTAAGACAACTAGGTGAAATAAGATGCAGCTAAACTCTAGGGTGAAATGCAAAGATGATGATTGGAGGATTGATCGGATTGGATGAGGGATTGATTGATTGGATAGTTGGATAAAGATTTGATTGGATTAGATTAGATATGATTGATCAATAAAATGATTGATAGGATTGGATGAGATTGGATGATTGGAAGGGATTCTAAATTGAGTTCAAAAATCATCCTAGGTGACTTAAGGTGTTGATTAATCATATTAAAGGATGAACTGATGATCATGGCACCGAATCCACTTTGAGATAGAAGGGGATTGATAGGGCTGAGGATGATGACTAACTTAGGAAAGATGGTGATCCTAAGCATATGTTGAAGGATGATGATTGATTTCAGGCACCTAGGTCAATTCGGATAATAACTTCAAACAAAGTTCAAAGGATTTGGATTAAGAAAATGATAATGGATGTGTAACCTAAGGATGATTAAGGATATACCTATATGATTTGGATAATAATTTGTATGCAGATGGGTTGAGATGAAAACGAACTAACATGAGGATTACAAGTGGACGACTAAGAAAACAACAAGCTTTTTGGAATCTCAGTAGATTAGCTTTATGGACAAAGATCAAGCTCGTGTAACAAGTGCAATGTCACTCAGCTTTGGGGCAGGGTCGCCCAAACTAGGGCAGGGTCACCCAAACTTGGGCAGGGTCTCCCAAACAACTTATGGATTCAACTAAGTCTGAAAAACAATCAAGCGATGTTGATAAATGGGGTGAACAAACTTCCCATATGGGTAAACAGATGCACATAACGGGTGAAAGGATACTCAGAATGGGTGAATGGACACTTGAAACGGGAGAATGATGCTTGGAACGGGAAAAAAGATACTCAAAATGGGAAAATGGATGCTCAGAATGGAGAAACAGATGTACGAAACGGGTGAATAGATGAATGAAATGGGAGGAGAACGACACTCGAAACAAGAAAACGGATACTTGGAACGGGAAAACGGTTGCTCAGAACAGGAAATGAATGTAAAAAATGGGTGAACGACGCTCAGAACAAGAAAATGGATGCACAAAATGGGAAAACGTATGCTCAGAATGGGGGAACGACGCTCAAAATGGGTGAATGGATACATGGAACAAGTGAACAAATACCCGGAATAGGAGAACGACGCTCAAAACAGGAAATCGAATAACCGGAATGGGAAAACGGATGCTCGGAATGGGGAAACGGATACCCAGAATGTGGGAACGACACTCAAAATGGGAAAACGATTGACAAACTAAGGATGAAATTGGCTGTCTAGTGGGCAAGGTCACCCCTTCAAGGCAAGGTCGCCCCTTTGAGGGCAAGGTCACCCTTTTGAGGGCAGGGTCACCTGTTCTGGGAAAATTAATCAAATTTGACTTGGTCAGGGTGGAAAATGATTGAGATGGAAGGGAAAGGTCGCCCCTTTGAGGGTAGGGTCGCCCCTTTGAGGGAAAGGTCACCTGTTCTAGGAAAATTGATCAAATCTGACTTGATCAGGGTGGAAAACGATTGAGATAGAAGGGCGGGGTCACCCCTTTGAGGCTAGGGTCACCCCTTTGAGGGTAGGTTCACCCCTTTTAGGGAAGGCTCACCTTTGTGTGTTGATCTGGACTTGACTTAGGCATAAACAACTATGGAAAAGGACAAAAATAACAAGCAAATGGCCAAGACTAACTGATAAGCATTGGTTTTGCACAAAGTAGACAGTTCAAGCAACCCAATCCTAAGATTAGTGTGAAGGTATGGTCAACACGTTCCTCTAATTAGGTTGAACAAGGCAACTAAGGGAGTCCTCAATATACACATGGTACATGGGGCACAACTGTGAACACCATCCCGTCACAAGCGCGAGTCGGGAACTTCCAGTGAGATACTGAAAGCTTAGACCAACTCTTCACGTCTTTTCTAGGTATCACCCTAGCTTTGATTCTCTACCAGACACAACATGACTAGATTGAGGTATAGCTTTCGCTCTCCCCCCTTTATATACCCCATCGGTAACACGTGGTTGGGACTAAGTGGACTATGATTTCTCTTCACCCAGGATCACCAAATGGCACAAGAGGGTTGGATACATCAATAGTCCACCTTTAAAACACACCAAACAAGTTCTTTGGCTTCCCCAAGTCAAATCTATGTGTCTAGTTAAGCTAAAAATAATAAAAAATCTAAGTAAAGAGGGTGGTTTTTCTCCCCTTGCAATAATACATTAGTAGTTTTTTTCTTTTTTGTCTTCAACAATCGTGAAACAGCTGCACAAACATTAGCAAAAACCAACACACTCACAAGAAAGACATGTTAGAGGGTTAGTACTAAATAAAACAACAGCAACTAAACTCTAGAAATTAAATTTTAACTCTTTGTTTTACCTCAGTTACCTTTGTCCAAGGCGGGAACACCTCTATACTTTGGGCGGAGTCGGCTCGGTGGGCGCAGTTAGCTCTTTGGATAGGGTCGCCCCTTTGTGGGTGGGGTCACCTCTTTATGGGTGAGGTTGCCCCTTTGAGGGTGGGGTCACCTCTTTATGGGAAGGGTTGCCTTTGTGTTCTAGGAAAGGCTGCCTTTGTGTACTTGAATCTACAAAATATCAAAAAATAGAAAATGTAAAATACAACATACCCGTTTGTGGGTCCCACTGGGCTCGCCAGAAATGTGTGCAAGTTTTTTTCTACTCTAAGCTGCAAACCAAATGAAATGCAAAAGGAAAAATACACAAAAAAACACTCAATGATTAGCCAAAGTCGAATCCAAACAAAAACAACAACAAAAAATGAAATGTTATACCTTGTTCGGATTGACAAGTTGGTTGGCCCTTTGATGATGCTTAGTTGTATGCTCCTTTGATGGAAAATGCATACAATAATGGATGCAAATGGAGGGGAGTGGATGAGGATTGTAATAATGGAGATGGGTATTGTAATGAGAGTGGCAGGTGAATGCAATAAAAATTTCAAATGACTACAAATACTAAGTGTGTTAATGGCTTGGCTTGAATGCTTGAATGCTCTAATTGCTTGAGTGAATGCAAAATGATCTAACTCTTGTCTAATCTTCTTAATTTGAGACCAAGCCTCCCAATTAAAAGAAAAATGGATGGCTAGGATTTAGCCATCATGGACAAGATGGAGGGTTGTGGTGAGTTGAGGACTCACAAGTCCTCACATCTTGCCATGTGGAATGTGAGGTGGAGGTACTTGCAAGTACCTTGGGATTGGAGAGGATTTCCTCAAAAATGAAGTCTTTGTCCCCATATGGGGCTGATGGTGACAAGTGAGAAATTTTAGAAAGACCTCTCTTGTCACCATGGGGATGGAAGTTGTTGGAGAAATAAATGTGAATTTTAAATCCACGTGATTGGAAGTACCCAGTGGATAAGACAAGGTCCTCCTAAAGGAGGTCCTTGTCCCATGCGACTGATGTGACCTATGAGAGGTTATGGGGAAGAGAAATGCATAGGAGGAATAAATGTCAATTTTTAATTCACATGGGGAAGAGGTCAATGCTTGATAAGGCAAGTACCTATGAAAGGTTGACTTAAGGGACATACCAAAAAAGGTAAGTGATTAGATTAAGGTTGTGCAAACATGTGATTAACTAAACTAATGAGGATTAGAGGCAAGTGGCCAAATATGGAGGATGTGACACTAATCATGATTAAGGATGTGCACATCTTAGTCATGGATTAATTAGATTAATCCAAATTAGAGGAAAGGTTATGGAAGATGGGAAAAGGAGAGAGAAAGAATGAATTTAAAATTGAAGAAGATAAATGACTAAATTAAATAAATTGATACATTTATTTAATTTAGAGAAGAAATGGTAAAGATGAAGTATTTAATTAAATACTTTTAGAAACCTTAGAGGAAGGTGAAATATTAATTAAATAGGTCATTTAATTGATATAGATGAATTAGAAAAATAAATGATAAGATTTTGACCATATCGGAGTGGTCAAATTTGGATGTCTACAAAAGAAAACAACTCTAAAGCAGTATCCTTCAAGGATCTAGGAAATAGTTTAGCCAAGAGCTTATCTTGAAAGATGAAATCACTACATAGGGTTGAATAAGAAGAAACATGGCTATCAAGATCTCCTTTCCCATCATATTTCTCAAATATAAGAACTTATATACCTTGTGCCATTGGTGTTCTCAATATATCTAGGGATAACGGGTTGGTTGTGATATATTGTGGAGGTTGACCATTTTTTTGTTGAGTTAGGGTTACGACTTGTTGAATGGATGACATGGTTTTCATAAGTGTTAAGTATTGCATCATTGTTATTAGTGTAAGATGGAGGGGAATAAGGTGGAGTGGTGTATGTTTGTGGAGGGCAAGTGAATTGTAAAATTTTGAAAGAGGATGGTTGAGGAGATATTGTATGTGAATGCACAAAGCTAGAAGGATTCCTTGTGGAAATACCTAAGGAAGTGTTGGCATTGCTAGTAGGTTGAATGGTTGTGGTAACTCGAGTACTAGTGTATGTAGGAATTTAAATTGGTATTGTTGAAGGAGGAATTGAAGTTCCACCTTGGCTTTGAGCACACCCCAAAGCTCGAGTACAAGTAGTGATGGTAGGGATGGTGTTGTTAACATTATGCACATTGGTTGTAGGTATGGAAGTCATGGGAAATAAGGTATGCATACTATGATCCATAGGGGGTTGATTATCAACACTATTAGAAAGAGAGTTAGAAAACCCAAGATCCACAACAAATGGTGTATCGTGGGATGACATGAGTCTCAAAATATGTCTCAAAATAGTATTGCTAATAGGACACCAAGTTGTAAAGCTCATACAAGTTTCACAAACTTAGTGTGAAAACCTAAAATGGAAAGTGGCTTAAAATGCAATGTGTAAATGCAATTTTTAGATTCTAAACAAGGTAATTTGTTGATTACACTATGCAACAATTTGAAAATAAAATCTTGTAAATGTAAATTTTGAAAGTATACAATGCACTAAATGAGCCAAATTAAGCTAGATATGATGAAATTGACAAAACAGAAACTCAGTAAACTATAACAGAGATTTGATAGCAGCAAACAGAAGCACAAAAATAATTTTTTTAATTTCCATAATTTCGTATTAAGACTTGGTTAGGGAATCATTTGCCCTATGGTGAATGGGTCCTAGATTAAGGTTTTGAGACTGATTTTTATAGATTTTCAAGTTTTTTCTAGTGATTTTCAGATTTAGGTCTATAACAGTAACTTTTAATTTAAGTTTTCTATAAATGCAATGTGAAATGCAAGTTGAAAATGTGCCAAAATAATGAACTAAAAGACATAGTTTGATATGCAATTTAATATGATGTAAATGATGTGCAAGATGACTATTATTTTTATTTTTTAGACTTAAAGAATGCAAAAAATGCAATCCTAAAACCCTAGATGAGATGCAAATTTGAATGCAAACTAGACACCCTAAATGAGATCTAATTCAATGCAAATGAATGCAAGATCTAATCTAAGATTAGGGTAAACCCACAAAAATGGTTTACAATTCCAATGAGGAAGGAAAATTGCAAAAACACTCCTTTCATTTTATTTTTTTGCTTTTTAGGGGTTCACACAAATTGGGGTGTTTGAATGGACCCAAAAGGGGTTCGAATGGACCCCGGTTCAAGCGAACCATATTAAATGATGGGTCCCACTTTTAATACATTTTTTTTACAAAGATAATGGAAAAGAGGGGATTCACTCGAACTTAGGTTTGAATGAACCCAAGTTCAAGTGAACCTCCAAGGGGGATTCGCTCGAACCTAGGTTCATTTGAACCCCCCTATTCCCCCTACTCCCCCTTCTCCCCCTCTGGCACCAAATTTCTCTAGAATTTTTCCCTTCAAAGATCGATTTGAGGGTGAAAATGGAGGAGACTTCATAGACCCAATTGGATGATGGTAGTCCTCGAAATGAGCTATCCATCGAATATAATTTTAATATTTTTTGATTTTATTATGTATTTGTTTTTTAGTTTGATTAAACATAGGTTTTTCACCGAAAATCAAGCTCTTTGTTTTGCACATGTGGAAAAATAGTTGATTATCAAAATAAAATTGTAAAAATATGTGCAGGCTAGGTATTGATGTCCTTGATCCAGTAATTGTTTTTTGAATTTTGATACATACAAATTTTTTTATGTTGTATACGGTCCGCCTATGTCTGAATTGTAATTGGTTTGACTTCAAAACTTGATTAAGGAAAAAATATTAAATAAAACACTATGGAACCAAATGAAATGGTTAGATATCATAGTTAAAAATCTAAATTTTAAAAAATTATAATTTTATCCTTCATAGAAAAAAGTTATGTTGTGTACGACGAGCATCACTCCTTAAAAATGGTGTTTACTAATAAAAACTAGTTTTTGAAGGAGATGGAAAAAGAAGTGCAATCTAATTCCAAAAATTTTAAAAAATATTTATGTAGAATCTATAGAAAAAAATTCACAAATCACTAGTTTGCATCATCTCCAAATTCCTCACGGTTTAGTTGCTATAGGTGCCCAAAAGTGAAGATTTAGTTAGAAAAAATCAGTTCAATGTCCAATTTGGCCAAAAATTGTAAACCAATATTATGGGATCACCCATGGAAAGAGACTCAAGAATCATAAAACTACAATGCTCAAAACATCGGGTTCACCATAATGAACTATCAAAAAATAGGGTTCACCAAAATAAATTAACAAAATGATGAACCTACTATTCTTCAATGTTTCATTCAATTATGAGGGGTATAATGCATAAATGAATAAAAAAAAATAAACCTAACTGATATACCAATCAAAAGGAAAGTTTTAAGAGGGTCAAATGTTGTATACCTATTGCAAAAAGTGTGGTTTTGGGCCTCACTGAGGACTCATTCGCCCAGTGGTGAATGGGTCTAAGCTAAGGTTCTGTAAAATTGCTTTATGGGTTTTATTCTTCAATGTATGCAACTCAAAACTCCAGGAGTTCAGCTCCCGAAAGTTAGAAATGAATTTTTTAGAAGACTTTTTGTGATCATGCAAGAAAGGTGACAACTTTGACAATGTTGCAACTTTTACAACTTTTGCTTTCCACTTGATCTTCAACCTAAAACCTGTAATCACACATGAAAGGAGAAGAAATTTTTTGTTTCGTTAGGGAATAGGGGTTTTCCTTGGTCAAACCTCATTTTGGTAATTAAACCTTAAAATGAAGTAATGCATGAAGGAGTGATGAATGAACAACATGTAATGTATCATCTCACCAAACCTTGTTGAAACCTTGGATTGCAAATCTGAAACTTAGCATGAAATGGACTCAATGAATGTAGATCTTCATCATGAACTTGACATAAGGTAATGGCTTTGAACACTTGAACTTGATCACCAATGCTCCATCATCACATTAGCTCAACAACATGCATGACTTTGACATGATGATTGATATCTTGATTGCTGCAATAATCTTCTATAAATTTTCCCTTGAATGCCCTCTTGAATGCTCTTGAATTCCCTATAATAGCTTTGTATTTATACTTATTCTTAATTCCCAAAATTCAAATAACACAATCATACATTAGATCTAGGATTTTAAATCATTAAAATATCGCCAAAAACATATCCCAAGGGGGGGTCCTACGGTTAAGTGAGGACCCATTCGCCGCATGGAGAATGGGTCCTAGCGTACTTAGCTAGAACACACTTTAGGGATTGTGAAATTTTATGTAAAAAGGGGGTCCTAGGACCTAGTGAGGACCCATTCACCAGGTGGCGAATGGGTCCTAGGTCACTAACCTAGGACACATACCTTATTAAATTACATGTTGTGTAATATTATTAATGAATGTTGGGATTTATCCCTTGAAAAATATAATTAATTAGGCTTGTATTTGAATTAAAGTGGCCAATTAACCTCAATTAATTAATAAAGCCCTAGATTAGTGTGAAAGTGTAAAGGTACACTTTACAACACCCTAAATAAGGCACCATTAAGTCCATTTTATTAAAAGGGACCCTAGACTTAATGTGAATGTGAAAAACACATTACAACGCTAAATCAAGGCAACATTAGGCTCATAATATTAATTATTCATTCCCAAACTAAGGAAAAAGGGATACTTTTTCCATTACTACATATAATATGTAATATTATTATTTTTGTTGAAGTAACATAGACATGCAGAAAAGAATGTAATAATATCAAAAGCATCTTGGCACCTAATTGTACCACTGACTCTTAATCAAATAACTAATCATGTGATGTAGCCATTTTGAAAACCAAGTTGTTTGTCATTTATTTAACATTTTGTTAAAAAAAAATAGTCATTTTTGTGTCATTCCAATCCCTCGCCTTGTGATGTTTGGTCTTTAAAGTACAAGAGCCAGTATAATGGCACAAAATTGTGAAGAAATATGTGATACAATATATAAAGTTTATGAAAATACTATAATAAATTTAAAATTTGAAGATGGTTTGATCTCTCTTAATCACTCTATGTTAAAATATCTTTATTGCATTTACAACAACCAAAAGAACAATGAAAACAAAATAAATTAAAAATTAAAACAACCATAGATAAAACCACATAACAAATGACTTCATTTAATAGATAACAACAAAATTGTTTTAGAATGAAATAAAACACAAAAAATGATCTAGCTATGCATAGATTTCCCACAAAAAAAAAGCAAACAAACTCAGTGAAACCATAGCAAGTGATTTACCTCAAGGTTCTGCACAAACTGTGATGTACTATAAATGATGTCGGCAAGTATAAAAGGGCTGATTTTGCAAGAAAAATGTTATGGAACCCTACCAAATTAGAATTAGTAAAAAAATCTTATGAACCAAAACCATCTCACTACAATTGTTGCTTCAATCTATTCACAATAAACGATGGTTTTAGAGCTACTATATTCTTGAGCTCGAGACAAGATTTTTGTAGCCTTTTAAACAAAAATATTAATTGTGAGTTCAAATGTGTTTTGAGGCATGAGTCAAGGAATGTTTCAACTAATTGAAAGTTTTTTTCTTGGTATGAGATAACTTTCCATTGTCAAGTTTTGATGCATATGCTCAGTTTTCCTCTTTGTATAAGCTCCATACCACACATTCACCTCAATTCATGACCCTATTTTAATTCTCCTGACCAAGGCAAAACATTAGCTAGAACAACATGGCATATGCTATGTCACTACTATCTACATCTGCGTTGCACAATTTTGTAGACAAACTCTATAGAAAGCAAGAAAATGTAGCTTTGGAGGCATGTGCTTGAAAATTTAAAAAGACTTAGTAATTGAAAATGGTTTAGTAGCATGAGACAAGGGTTCAATGACAAGAGACAAGTTTGCAAGTCAGTTGTGGACTCGCAAGTCCGCAAAGGAAGCCTATCGAGTAAATATATAATATATTGTGTTATATATTATATAATATACTAATATATTATATATTATATTATATATTATATTATAATATATTATAGCAACCACAACACATAATATTACTATGACATTATAAAAGCAATATCAATATCAAGAAATTATTTATTATAATACAATATTAATAAATAATATATAATATTTATTGATATTATTTTATATAATATGAATACATAATTTAATAATATATACAATATTATAATATTGTTTATTATAACATAATATTAATAGATATTCTAGTAATATATGTAGTGTAGGAAAATGTATCCCTTTACATTTTCGCACTTGTTTGGGCCCTTGTGAGCTAAATGGACTTAATTGTGCCTTATTTAGGGTTTTGTAAAACCTTTTTTTACTTTCACACTAATTTAGGGTTTTATTAATTAATTGGGCTTCTTTATGCCATATTTGGCCTTATTTTACATCCACAAGCCTTAATTGATGCATCTTTCTCAGATTAATCTTGACATTTATCAACATCTAATCACAATTAATGTGTTTTTGGATTGTATAGCCCAAATTTAGTGATCTGGGACTCATACGCCACCTTGGGCATATGGGTCCCACTTAATTTTTGGGTCCTCGATTTGGATTTCATGTCAAACTAAGAATTTCTTGAAAAATGTGTCCCTAGATTAGCCTTATGGGACTCATACGCCCCAACTGGCGTATGAATCCCACTTAGTTTAGACCTAGATTAAATTCAAATTCTTGGCAATATTTTATTCTCCTAGATCTGATGTCGGCTTGTAGTGTTGTAATTTCAGGAAATTTGGCATAAACAAGTATAAATACAAAGGTTCTTTCACATATTTTCACCTAACAAGCAATCAAGTGACCTAAGACTTTCATGAGAGAATTCCTAATAGAAAATTTGAGTTCACAAGAGCATACAAGTGTTACAAGAGAATTCAAGAGTTGATTATCAAGCATTTTGGAGCATTATTCAAGTATCAAGCATCATGTCAAAGTCATCATGCATCATGTTTTTTTAGCTAACATTTGTGATGTAGAGTTTTATTATTCAAGCAAGCATTCAAGACAAGATCCATACCATTCAAGCAAGAGTCAAAGATCCACATTCATGCTAGCCATTCCATACATGTTTTCAACATCTTGTTCAAGGGTTTGGCGAGTTGCAACATTGCATATTCGTTCATTCATCATTTCTCCCTTTCATTTGATTTCATTTCAAGGTTTGATTATCGAAATGGGATTTGACCAAGGCAAACCCCTATCCACTAACAAAACAAAAAAAAAATTCCTTCTCTTTAATGTTTGATTTGTAGATCTAGGTTGAAGCTACATTGAGGAGAAATATTAGAAAGAAGTTGTCAAGTTTACAAAGTTGTCAAAGTTGCTCCCTTGTTTATAAGATCACTAAAAGAGACCTATAGAGCAGAATTCAGTATTTCAAATCTAAAAATCGGGTTGAGGAGGAAGAGTAGAGATAGAAGAGAAAACTCAAATCTTGAACTTCTGAAAATTTGAGCAATATTGATACGCCTCTTTTGGCATATGAGTCTCAGTACAGTGATCTTTTTAGATTTTAGGAGTTCCAGACTTGTCAACTGCCATATTTCTATTCATGTCCAAAAACCCTAATCTGGGACTAAATCACCCAACCTAGTGTATGAGTTCTAGTGTGCATTTAATTCAACATTTTTAGCATTTCAAACCTCATTCTGAGCTTCTATAGGTTTCCAAGTGTACCTCTCTGATTTCTTAGTTTACTATTCTGATTTGCATTCATTTCTAGGTCATTCATTTGATTTTTACATAGCATTAGGTTTTATCTTTAGGTTTTGCATGTTACTAGTCTTTCCAAGCCCTAGCTTGGTGGTGAACCCCTTTTTAGTCTCTAAAAATAGCCTAAGACAGCCTTTAGCATATCTCTTTCCCTCACTCCATCATTGGATTGAGATCTCTAAGGTTTCCTTAAGTGAAACTAAGTGAAATAGGAGGTCCCTAGTTCCATATCCCAAAAGATAAATCCCCCTATTTCCCTTGTTTTCATTTTGGTGAACCTGACCTTTAGAAAAAAAATTATTTTCTGATTTGGATTGCATCATAGTCCTAGATCTAGCTTGCATTAACTTTGAATTAGGTGCTGCATTAGTTAATTGGCATCTAGGGGTTCAAAATATTGCATTAGTGAAAGTGCATATAGGTTGCATTTTTGCATCTTGCATCATTTTTGCATGAAGACTTAGCAAACCTACAACATCAAGTGAGCAATGAAAAAATTTCAACCACTTCTATCCCTACCATAGATAGCATTCATCACATGCTTGAAAGTGAAGACAGACTTGACCTTGTGTGTAACGTAGTTCAAATCTTTAGAAAACACCTTACCTCAACCACTGGTTGTCCTTTACCCTCAAACAATGTCCCAAACCAAGGAGGAATTCACATTCCTCCTCCCACAACCATTGCCTCTATTCCTACCTATACCAGCCCTCATGTTACCACAACAATGCAACCTACTAGTAATGTCATTCCTTCCTTGGGTATTTCTGCTAGCATTCCTAGTACCTTTGTGTCACATCATATCTCCTACCACTTTACCTCCTATAAGCATTTCATTCACTGCTCCCTCAAAAACATATACACCTCCACCATATTCACCTCCATCTCAAAATACAACCAATGACACCATCATAAATCAACTTTTTCAAATTGTTTCATTCCTTAAAAAGCAAGTTTCCACCATAAACCAAAATCAAAATGGCCAACCTACATACTATGTCAAAAGCAATCCCTTATCCTTGGATCTATTGAGAACACTGATACCACAAGGTCTAGAGACTACTAGATTTGAGAAATATGGGGGGAAAGTAGATCCTTCTAACCATGTTTCCACTTACACCACCTTATGTAGTGATTTTGTCCTTGAGGATAGGCTTTTGGCTAAGTTTTTCCCTAGATCCTTGAAGGATACTGCCTTAGAATGGTTTTCCTTGTTACCGGACAACTCAATTACTTAATTCAATGAACTTTTTGAGGCCTTTATAAACCATTTCCAAGTGCATATGACTCCTAAAATGACCTTAGCCGATTTGATGAGATGTAAGCAAAAAGATGATGAAAAAATTACTGACTTCATTTCATGCTACCAATCTCTTTATTCCGAAATCGACGTAAAGATTCTCGATCCTCACCTTCAATGGATGTTCATTGAGATTTTTCAAACTAAGATGCAAGATAAGCTACTTACCATGATGAATTTTCCTTCCTTCGTACACTTTTTCACTGCCCTTCATGATTATCAAAACTCGATTAGTAGTCGTGACACAAAATCCACATCTAGCTGACCTGAAAATTCTAAATCTGCAAACCAAACAATTATCAACCTTTTAAAAAATAGAATAAAGGCTTCCTTCAACTTAATCCCCCTCAAAAAACAACTCAACATGTTGATAACATGGTGGCTACTATAAGGAAGACAAATCCTTTCTCATTTGGAGATCTGGCTAGACAATTCACTCCCTTACTCGATAACCTTCATAACACAATGTCACAACTTTTAGAACAGAAAATTATCACCTTTCCTCTCGTTAAAACTCCTGATCCTAACAAGCCTTTACCTCCTAATTTTAGATCCAATTCCTATTTCCATTACCACTGACAAAATGGGCACGACACGAAACATTGTAATAATCTTAAACATCTTGTGCTAGACCTCATTGATTCTGTTCGACTTTCAATTGGAGGTGTTAATAATCAAGGAAATAAGTATGTTTCCCCTCCTAACCAAAACCTACAAATCTTTACCAACCCTATGTTGAATCATAACATTTCATTTTTCAAAGCTATTGAAACTAAGAAGAATGATGTGATGAATGTTGACAACATAGATACTGATAAAAAAGATGCTATGGATACTATTGCACAAAATCCTATCGATGGTTTGGTTGCATCGGTCAAAACTCAACATCATAAGGGTTGAACTAAAAATCCTCTTGACATTGCTTTCTCATCTAAAGATATTATTAGAAATGCACCTGATGGTCCTCTTTACATAGCTAGCCAAATCAATGACAAGCCCACTAATCGGATATTAATTGATCTCATCTATGGAGAGAATGTGATCACTAGAGAATTATTACTTGTGCATGAACTCTATCAAGAAAAATATGATAAACCAAAAGCATGGATAAAGACGCATAATGGTTTCACTTTCCCTATGATGGGATCAATCACCCTTCCTTTACAAATAGGACAGAAAAAATTAGATGTCTCATTCTCTATCATCTCGACGTCGAACCTATTCTGTGTGAAGCTTGGTTACCCATGGATACGCTCCATGGAAGTCATCTCATCAATCGTGCTTAAATCCTTAAATTTTCCATTTGACAATGAAATATTTATAGTGCATCATAGTGGCTTTAATACTTTGTCTTCCCATGGGAACTTTTCATTAGATTTCTTTTTTCCCGAGCCTATGGAACCTATTAAACCTCAGTAGGACTTCTTTTTCAAATCCTATTAAAATTTTAAGGTGAAATGAATAGAAAAACCATCCCTTACAAATATTCATCAACCTATGATTGTGACTACCATCTTGGAAGAAACCATGACTGAACCTAGAGACATTCCAAATGACCAAGACCAACTTAAGACAAATCCTTTTCCTATCTCCTATAAAAGACCAAGAGATAATAAAAACAATCTCGTCACACCACCTAAGATAAAAAAAAGTTTATAAAGCTAAAGAGGAAGTGGTTGAACAACCTTCTATGGTTCCTGCCATTCTTCCCCTTAGGGAAGAAAAGAAACCTATGGTTGATAGACCCGTTCCTACAAAAACACAACTTGAAATTTGAACTAAAAGAAACCGAAATGCTCGAGAGCATAGGCGTGGACGTCATGCTCTTGCTCGAAGGTTAAATAAAGAAAAAAACAAAGAAATTCAAAATCCAAACTTGATTGAAGCAATACATGATAGGTCTCCCTCTTCATCGCAACAAAAAGATCCTATACCACAACGAGAGCTAAATCCTTCTTTAGATATTATCATTTGACCTCCTATTGTGATTAACTTGGATGATGATGATGAGGTTGCTAAGATTGATGAAGTGCATAACAAATTAAATACATTTTTTTCCTCTTCTATGAGCTTAAATGAAAAATCTCCTAAGAAGAGTGTTGAACTTGGTAATGACCCTAGTTTGGCACTTGCTATTGTCCCTTTGGCTAGTTGTCTATCTTTTGTATACAATGCACACAATTGGGATGCAAACGACCTACTAATAGGTTGACTCGCATGTGCCTTACTAGTCTTTTGCATTATTTTCCTTTCATGTTTTGTGTGTAATTGCATGTGTGTAATGTGATCTCCCCGTGTTTTTCTATTTGATGTGTCTCTCTCTCCTTGTGACATTCCTCTATTTGTATCTACATTCTTCTCTATTTCGTAAGCATTTTATCATTTTTCATTTGTCTTGTGTTTTCCGTTTGGGGATAACGCAAGGCATCCAGACATTCATGTCTCTTCCACGTTGACCTGAAAGTTTTTTCTTTATTTTCGCTCTCTTTGTGTCATTCTTCTTGTTCCATGAGTATTTAGGGAATGATGAAAATTCTAAGCTCTCTAAAAAAATTGTAGCAAGAACATACTAACCCTAAATCCACGGATCCCTCATGTGTTGGAGTTTCATTAAAGTTATCAAGAGGTATAGCTTTAATATGGATGTATGTATGGGAACCGAACTTAGGCGTGACTTTCCCATAACCACTTGCTTGTCTGTGTGAGCACATACTGACTGCATGCGTATGTTTTTTGTTGGGGGCTCACCTAGTGGACGACCTGAGGTTCCACTAGCCCTTATGAGCCTGGTTTTCATGGTAGACACCATGTTCCCCTTGTAAACTTTCTTGGACAAATAGCCTAGATTTGATCCATAGAGTGTGGGATGAATGGTCGAAGCTTGATCCACTCCTTCTGTTTTTGTTTTTTGTTTTTTGTTTACATCTTTGGCACTATATGCTTGTGTCTTGTTATTGCTCCTTATACTGTTTTTCATGTGTGTTCTTTTGTGCCTATGTTGGTTTGCCATAGGATCTTGATCCTGGGGGCTTGCGCAACCCTCTTGGTCATTGTCATCCTATCTTACTAGCATTAGCACGTTGGGAACCCTCTTTATGTGAATTTCATTTACTTTAGTGTGAGTTTGAAGCAAGTTCCTCTTCTCACTAAAGTGGGGGCTAAATGTAGTGTAGGAAAATGTATCCCTCTACATTTTCACACTTGTTTGGGCCCTTGTGAGCTAATTGGGCTTAATTGTGCCTTATTTAGGGTGTTGTAAAGTGTTTTCTTACACTTTCACACTAATCTATGGTTTTATTAATTAATTGGGCTTCTTTATGCCTTATTTGGCCTTATTTTGCATCCACAAACCTTAATTAATGTCTTTCTAAGATTAATCCTAACATTTTCCAACATCCAATCACAATTCATGTTTTTTGGATTGTATGGCCCAAATTTAGTAACCTGGGACTCATACACCACCTTGGGCATATGGGTCCCACCTAAGTTTTGGGGGTCTAATTTGGACTTCACATCAAAATAAGCATTTCTTTAAAAATGTGTCCCAATCTCAGCCTAATGGTACTCATACGCCCCAATTGGCGTATGAGTCTTTCTTAGCTTAGACCTAAATTAAATTCAAATTCTTGGCAGAATTTTATTCTCCTAGATCTAATGTCGGCTTGTAGTGTTGTAATTTCAGAAAATTTGGCATAAACAAGTATAAATACAAGGTTATTTCACATATTTTCACCTAACAAGCAATCAAGTGACATAATAATTTCATGAGAATATTCCTAATAGAAAACTTGAGCTCACAAGAGTATTCAAGAGCATTCAAGAGTTGATTATCAAGCATTTTTGAGCATTACTCAGGCATCAAGCAGTTTCGTTTGACTATAAATCTTTCTACCACCCAAACTATTGACTTAACTATTGAAGTCACGAAAGAGGCATCGATGCTTGAAGAGTTGGCGATAATTGAAAAGGTAATAGGGTCAAGGGTCGAGCAAGCTAAGATAAGATCATGGGTAAAGGAAAGTTGGAAGGAGGTGGAGATTCTCAAGTTCATGCCAAAATTATTTTTCATAGTTGTTTTCTGATCAGAAGAGGTTCGGGAGGAAACCCTAGAACATGGAGTTTGGAAAATAAACAACTATTCATTGTATATGAAAAAATGGAGCCCTAATTTTGATGTTGTGAGGCACGATCCTTATGAAAAGCCAATGTGGATGTCGCTAAAATCTCCCTCTGGAGTATTCGTTGGATCCTTGCCTTATGAAGATTGGTCGATCGTTGAGGACGCTCAATTGGAATCATCGAGAGGACTCATATTGTGCGGCTTCAGATTGTAGTCATCAGGCGTATCCCATAAGTGATCGATCTTTGCGTTGATGGAAAGCATTGGCTTCAAACTATGGAGGTGGAGGAAGAACGATATTATTGCACAAGGTGTAGGCAAAGGGGCCATAATTTGGAAATTTGTAGGATAAAAATGAAGAAAAGGTTTGAGTGGAACCCTAAGAAACAATTAGTTTCCCCAAGGCCGACCAAGATGTCGGTAAAAGATGTGATCCTTGTGGCTCCTACCCCCCCTCTGGCCCCCCTTACTAATCAAGGTGACACAGATAGGTTAGCTTTGGTGGTGGGGGAAATTTTCTTGGTTCAAGTTCCAGATGGACAAGAAGCGAATAGGTTGGCCTTGGCTCCTAATCCTCTAATTGGGATCAAAGGGTTGGATCCATTGGATGGGAAGGTTTATCTATAGGTGAGGAGGTCGATGGTGATGAGGAAGATTCCTTGGACATCCTTGACCCTCGAACAATCAGCCAAACAACAACGTAATTACTTGTAAAATCAAAGAAAAATAGGGGTAGGAAGACTCATAAACAAAAGAGGGAGGACGAGGTGAGGGAGAAAGGATACAAGTGTATCAGGGACTTTTTTACATCCAAGGGAGTAGAGGCCTCCTTTGGACAACCATGAAGATTCTAACTTGGAATTTCAGGGGCCTGTTGGCCCATGACAACTGATGCTTAGTCAAGCGTCACCCCGAGCGTACTAAAGAAAACATTTTTTTTCTTCAGGAAACAAAGCTCTCCTTGGTAGAAGGTGATAAATTTTTAAATTACTGTTGGAAAGGCTTTTTCAACAAATCCATGGGCCCTGATGGGGTTTTGGGGGTTCTTTGGTCAGATTATTGTGTGGATGTGGAGTTTTGGTGTAATAATCAAAATTGGTTGCTTCTTTGGGTGCAATGCAAGTTGGTTGATTGTGCTTTTCCATTGGTGAATGTTTATGGGCCTTGAAAAATGGAGGACAAGAAGTGGGTATGGAATGAAATAGGGGAAGTTCTGATCCCTTTGGGCTATGAAAAATTGATGGTTGTGATGATTTTAATGCCATATTGGATCTTAAAGAGAAAAGTAGGAGCCTACAGAAGATAAATAAAAACAATTTTAGATTTTAGGGAGTTTGTGGCCATGCTTAAGGTGGTGGACTGTGCCCAAAAAATGGGTTGCACACCTAGACATATTGACATGCTATTTTTACTAACATCTCTAAGTGACTAGATCATTTTTTGGTTATATTTGAATGGTTGGTGGATGAGTTTCTATGTAAGTCAAGTATCATGTCAATTGCAGTGTTGAATCACTATTCGATACTCTTGAATGTGAACTTGAGTGAAAAAACCAACAAGGAGCTATTTTAAATTTGAGTTGATGTGGTGGTGGGATGAAAATATGATAAAAATACTGGATACATGGTGGAAGGAATTCTATGTTTGTGGGGGGACACCTAGCTTCAGACTTGTGAAGAAGATTGGATATATCAAATCAAAGCTAAGAGTATGGAACAAATCTTGTTGTGGGGACATCTTTGTTGAGAAGGAAAAAGTAGAGGCTAAACTTGACTAGCTCAATGAACACATTATAAGGTTTGGTATGATGGGTGAAGAGTTTTTTCGAGAGGAGTTAAAGCTCAGACATAATTAACTCCTAAATAGGGAAGAGATTTTTTGGAGAGACAAGGCGCGAGAGAATTGGCTTAAGGAGGGCGATTCAAATACCAAATATTTTCACGCATCCACCCATGCTAGAAGATCGAAGAACAAAATAGAAAGTATCTGATTGGTGGATGGAACTATTAAGATGGACTGGCATGGGTTGGAGGAGGTGGCATTTGCACATTTCAAATCCTTGTTGGTTGGCTCTATGAACTCATCTAGCAACAACTCATCCATATTGGATTGCATCCCATCTTTGGTGAGCGATGAATATAACAGGATGTTGTTGGCACCCTTCACTCTTGAAGAAATGTCGATGGCCACCTTTGTTTTGTGCTTGGACAAAGCCCTGGACCTGATGGGATGCTCGTGAAGTTCTTCCAAAAATATTGGGGTTTCGTGGCCAAAGACATTTGGGAATTCACAGAATATTTCAGAAAGAGAAGAAGGTTTGTGAGGGTAATCAACAACATGGTAATTGCCCTGATATCGAAAAAAAATGTATGCATTTCTTATTCTAATTACATGCCCATCTCATTATGCAACTCTATTTACAAAATCGTGGTGAAATCTTTAGCAGACAGGATGAAGCTAGTGTTAGGGAAGTTAATCTCAATCAAACAAAATGGCTTCACCTCGGGAAGGGAAATTCTGGATTGCATCATCACTTCAGTTGAGACTATCCATACTATCACATCGAAGAACATGAAAGGAATGCTAATAAAATTGGATGTCAGCAAATCTTATGACCAGGTAAGGTGGAGTTTCATGTTGGAAGTACCGAGGAGATTTAGCCTTGTGCAAGGTTGGATGGGAATGATTGAAACCTGCATCTCCACTCCTCGGTACTTAGTATCAGTTAATGGCTCATTGTGTGGATTCTTCAGTGCCGCCAATGGTATCCGATAGGATGATCCTCTCTCACCATTCTTGTTTATGCTTATGGTGAAATCTATGAGAAGGTTTTTTAGTAGTCTGAGGGATGGCGGCCTATGGAAAGGTATAAAGGTGGCAAAATATTTGGATAGTATCACGCATTCACAATTTGTAGATGGCACACTTCTTTTCGGTGAAGCTACGGTGAGGGAGGCGGAAGTGATAAGGAGGGCCCTGAATAAGTACATAGAAGCCTTAGGTCAAGTCTTCTCTCATTTTCTTCTTCAACACAAAGAAAGATGTGCAAAAAAATATATCAAACAAACTGGGCTTTTTGATAGCGTGCCTCCCCTCGAAACACCTTGGGGTGCCTCTCTTCCAAGGAGCTTTCAAATCAACATACTAGGAGGAATTGATGGGGAAATGTTGAAACAAGGCAGAGGCTTGGAAATGCAAATGGATCTTATTTTCTGGGAGGATCCAAACAATCAAATCAGTGTTAGCAGCTATTTTTGCAAGTATGAATAAGTATGGTGGTGTTGTCATTAATGTTGTCATTGATGTCAACACAATTCAGGGTATTGCAGAGAAAGGAATAAAATGATTTTAGGTGGTGCATGTATAGTTGATATATAATAGATTTTTTGTGAGTACATGGAGCTATCTTTATGATGTTTCAGGTATGCTGGTATGATGAGTTATCAAGTTCTTTTGAGAAAATTAATAAAAATTGAAGAAAGAGTTGTGTGTATGTTCAGAATGTGCTCTACATTTATTTTGTGTTGATCCTATGCCTACGCGATCTGAAGTATTATTGATGGGAATTATTGGGTGATATATCCTGAGTTATAGCTTCTAGTTTGATGAAGAGTGAAAGTTGTGTTCACCGGTGTGTGAACTGGTTTGGTAGAGTTGTTTGTCTATTGAATGGGAGAATTTTTTTTGCTCCACAGTCCTCCACTGATTTTTTTCTAGTATTGCAAATCTGGTGTAAGGCTTGTAATGGTGTTTTCTATGTTCTATCAAAGGTGATCATGATTTGGTGCTCTAGAAGACAAGTTTTTGTGTTATTATGTATGTTTGTGCAGTCCGGCTGGACTGATGGAAAGTGTTTTGAATATGAAGGTCATTGCAATTACTATGGATGAGTCTAAAGGCATCTGAGATGTGTTCCAGTGCATTGTGAAGCATGTTATGCGGTCCACATGTTATCTTCTTATTTTGAAAGTGTGTACTTCAAATTTCATTGGTGTTTCCATTAGGTGTGGTTGACCTGGTGTCTACACATCATGTGAAGGATAAGTATCAATTGAGGAAGCATGTGATTATTCAAAGACATAGTTTTGGGTCTTGGTTAAGTGTTGGTTTGGTCCACTCTCATTCTCTTCCACCATGGGAATGTTGAGTTGCTGACCTAATTTGAAATTTGTAATATGAGGTGTGTGTAGCCAACCTTGGATAAAGTTTCTAAGATCGAAGATGGTATAAATACAAGTCAAGATGTTGAGAATTGCAAGTGACAAGAGTGAGAAAAGGTGAGAAGTAGAAGTGTGTGAAAGTGAATTAAGGCAGTAGTACTTTAATGTGTTTGACTCCTGAAAGCAGTGAGTTGATGGTGTCTACAATTCTTTGATAAAGGCTATGGATGTGTGAAACTTGTTGTGGTGGATCTTTTTGTTATCTTATGTATCTATAGGCAGTGAGCCTCCCTTTTGAACTATGAGTCCTTTCTATAGGCAATGAGCCTTGTTTCTGGGTAGTGACTCCTTTGGTAGTGAGCCTCTTTGTAACCGGTTTTACAATTACTTTATATTGTGAGCTAATCGTCACCATGGTTTTTCCTTCATTGGGTTTTCCACATAAATTTGGTGTTTCTTGTGTTGAAATTGCTTTCTATTATGTGCATTTCATGTTCATACTTAATAACAAAATTAAGTGGATGAGAAGTTGATAAGTGTTTGAGATTTATGATTGAGTTTGGTGATAACTGATTCACCCCCCCTCTCATTGTCTTGCACCTTTCAACAACTATGCCTATATATGAAAAGTCGTGTTTCAAACTGTCAAACAAAGTAATCGACTACTTGGAAGGTTTCCTCAAAAAATTCTTATGGGAAGGTGCTAAGGAGGCTAGGAGGATTTCACTTATTGGTTGGGAGACAACATGCTTAAGGAAGTGAGAGGGGGGCTGGTCAATGGAATTTGGAAATGATCAATCATACATTGGGAGCCAAGTTATGTTGGAAGTTGGTCAAGAACCCAAAAAAGCATTGGTGCATAATCATTCAAAGGAAATACTTGGATAATAATTGTCCCAAGCTCATCATCATATATGCGAATAGGGGCGATGGTTCACCCATATGGAAATTTATATGGGATTGTAGGCATATTATAACGAAACATATATCATAGAACTTGGGAAACCGTTGGACCGCCTCCTTTTGACGTGACTCATGGGAGGGTCATGCTTCACTAGCAAAAATTTTGGGGGGTGCTAGCTAGATCGATGAAGTGGAAAGAATAATAGGAGCAAAGGTGGTGAACTATATTGTCATTAGGTCGGGTTCGCTTGGTGGTGGATTTAAATGGCATAATCTATCATGATATTTTATCCTGGTGGAAGGGTTGTCTCGCCTTAATGACGTCCTTTGGAGTCAAAGGATAAGTTTTTCTGATGACAAGGATGACTTAATTTGGTGTGCTACTAGATCTAGGGCATACTCTATCAAAATGGGTTATGAGATTCAAAAGGTAGTAAGGGACTGTGTTGGTTGGCCTTCGGTATTGCGTTGGAGCTCTAAGGCCCTTCCTGAGGTTGGCGCATTCCTATGGGCCGCTCTTCATAAGAGAATATTAATTGGGGATAGGTTGGTTATGTATGAAATTCAAGGCTCACCAATCTATGTATTATGCAAAAATGATGGTGAGTTAGTTGATCATCTCTTGCTAAATTTCCCCTTCGCCTCTAGATGTTGGGATTTGTTGCATATTTCATTGGATTGGCAAACCCCTCACTAATTGGAACTGTTCTCTTTCCTTCAGAGTTGGCCCTTGGGAAAATGAAAGAGCCTTTGGGGAGACATTTGGATGGTGGCTCCTTTCATGGTGGTGTGGCACCTGTGGAAGGAGTGAAATAGGTGAATTTTCAAAGATAAGTCTTTGGAGGTTGACGCAGTGGTAAGAGGTATCGAGGTTGGCATATATGAGGTGTTCAATGCCAAATGCAAACCCAAAGTGAGCACCTTTTTCTTGAGATAGGATAATGACATTCTGAAGAGATGGAGCTCCCTTAAGCCACCTCGCTTTGATTATGTCGATGCAACAAGAAGGAAAAAGGAGGCCAAGTGGATGCTTCCTAGACCAGGAAGACATAAAATTAACTTCAACGGGGCTGCCAAGAGAAACCCTAGACCCGCTGATGTAGGATGTGTAATCAAGAATGAATATGGTGATTGTGTGTGGGCATTGGCTAGAGGTCTCGAGGTGGATTCAAACAATGAAGTGAAGATGGAGGTGTTGGTCGTGGGACTAGAACTTTGTCTAGTGAAAGGCATCCTAGTAGTAGAGATTGAGGGGGACTCAGAATTATGCATCAACACAGTAAGAAGGAACAATATACATAATTGGAAGTTGGAGAAACAACTTAAATAGGGGTGGCATTATTTGAAAAGGTGGAATTCTTTTTTATTGCACATTTATATAGGGCTACAAATGGGGCAGCTAACACAATGGCCAACTTGTGGGTCACTTTAGGTGGTAATGAGGTGGCTATCTTGCCATGGGAAACAATGAGTATTGTCAGGGATGAACAAAGGATAGGTCGGGACCATGCTCGAGATGAATAAGTGTCTAATCGGATGCAGATTTTATGAATTCGGCCATCCACATTGGGTTTACATCGGTTTTCTTGGTGGATTGTCAACCTTATATATCCTCTTGGGAGGTAGGATATCAGTGTCGGGCAGTGGCGTGATGCTGTAAATATAAATCAAATACAGTTGGAGGTCTTGTTCGATATTTTCCACTACAAGAGGGATATTAGATTGCATCCTTATCAAATTTTCTTTGTCACGCTTATGAAGCATTAAATGCCAATGATGGCCTCCTTATTTTGCAATGGTAGAGATGGTGGTTCACTTCAATATTACTTGAAAATGTCTTGGTGAGGTTGGCGAGCTGGAAACCATCAACAAACAACTGTGTTTCCTCTTCCCCAAGGCACAAGATAGGGAGATAGAGGCAATACAAAAAGTGGTTGGAGAATATTACTGGAGTGGGCCACACACCCACGATGGGCTGATTTTAGAGTGCTTTTTTACTACCTATGTGCAGTGTTAGGAGTGGGGTTGTGGGGCATTCATGAA
This sequence comes from Sequoiadendron giganteum, assembly GCA_007115665.2. Classification (NCBI taxonomy): domain Eukaryota; kingdom Viridiplantae; phylum Streptophyta; class Pinopsida; order Cupressales; family Cupressaceae; genus Sequoiadendron; species Sequoiadendron giganteum. The sequence goes on along the minus strand of CM021107.1, from coordinate 362,703,571 downwards.
GCCATCAAGTATGGATGAGATGAGACATATTTGCTAGTTTGTGTGGCCATTGGTTAGATACCGTTAGAGCTAGAAGATGATTTGGCTATGAGCATCCTGAGTCTCAGTCAGGATAATAAAAAAAAAAAAATCCATAAGGTGTGGAAATTGGTTAAAAATGGGGTTGAGGGCCACAACAACATTAGCTCATTTATGTAATTCCTCGAGGCAAATCAGGGACTAATTGAAGAAAATGTAATTGTAATGATGGTGGATGTGGTAGATGATGTAGGGTATTTGTATCACTGATGTCATATGGCTTTTGTAACTCTTTTTTCATTTTAATAGAGGGAGCTACCCCCTACGATAGTACATACCCAAAAAAAAGGGGGGGAATTAGTGAGAAGATGATGAATTAATCAAAATGTTAATTATTCAATCAATAGAGGGAACTAGTGAATTTAATAAAATAACTGAAATTATTTAATTAAATTGAGGAATTAGGGAATAATGAGGAAAATTATGTTAGTAATTTGAATCAAGATGTGTGATATGCTTAGGACAATTTTAGGTGTCTACACCACCCACTACTATCCTCTCCTCAGCCATAACATCCAAACTTGTTCTTTGTGTACATTGGATTCTATTTTGGACTCTTATTGTCAAATACCCTATAACCACAACCTCAAATCTCTAGCTAGATTGATTCCCTATCATCCTCTCCAAAGTTGAACTAGGTGATTTTTTCATGAGTGACCCATGCAATTTTCTCCTCTAACATGTAAAAACTACTAAAATTCCTCTATCCTTTATGTTTTGGTGGCCATACACAATCTATTTTAAAGCTCCCATTTCAGTGGAGGTAGGGATAATTCTTGCATTGACTATGTAATTTTGGCTCTTACACCTACCAATTGCATTTTCTCAAATTTCCTAAATTATTTTTAACAAATTCATTTTGTCATAAGTAGGGAGGTTGCTGACAAAGGTTGCATGTGAATATTGGAGTAAATTGGTAGGGGTACCATACCTCACTAAATTCATCATCCATCCTTCTTTGACTTGTGTTGTTCCTCACACTTAATTATGTCGAAAGGTATAACCCTACAATGACAGCACAAGTGGCTATAAGGGGCTAGCACATCCACCACAAAAAGACCAAAAAAACCAACAAAATTGGAATAATATCATATTAATATTTCAATTTTTTAAATGATTTATTTTTTTGATTTTACCTTTATTTTTACTTTGAAATTGATAGCCATCAAATCTTATAATTGTATCTTTTTCACAAAATCAATAGTTAAGTTTCTAAAATCTTAAAGAAAAAAGAAAAAATAAAAATTGAAACATAGCAAAATAGGGGTTCACCAAAATGATGTGTGTGTTGGGATGGTGATGTACCTATCTTCCTATTTTCATTAGGAAATATCCACATAAAGAATTGACTTACAAACCTTAGGTGAGTACACTCAGTTAGGGAATCTACTGATTTCCTTGTGATTGAGGATGGGGGTATTAGTCTGAACAACACTTTTGGGAGAAAAACTAAAAATAGTAAATCAACTCAATTATGCTCATTCAAACTTGAAACATCAATTTAAAGCATAGTACAGATAGAAGCATAAATTTTTTGTAGATATAGAAATGGAAGAGTGATGTGTACTTGTTACCAAAATGCAGATTTTGAAGGCTACCAAGACTTATTCACCCATAGGTGAATGGGTCTCTGTGTAGAGGTTTCAATCAACTTTCAGGATCCTCTGGTTTTAGTCTATAGCTTTTTTTATTATTCGAGTTCTGGTGTCAAATATTCAAAAATAAGGTTTATAGATGAGATTTTGTGAATTGACAACAAATAAAACTTTTTGTAACTTTGCCACTTTTCCAATTTTGAGGTCTTAATCCTTCTTCAACCTATAAAGCTAAACATTCATAAAGAGGAGAAAAATATTTTTTTTGGGTGGATGGGAGTTTTCCTTGGTCAAACCTCATTTGGGTAATTAAACCTTGAATTAAAAGAATGAAACATGAAAGGAATGATGAATGAACAATGCTATGTTCCAACTCACCAAACCCTTGAATAAATCTTTAGAGGATTGAAATTTTGGTCTTGATCTTGCATGAAATGGCTTCAATGGATGTGGATCTTGATGCTTGAAATATGATTTAAATATTGACTTGGATTTTGAAACCTGCATCACAATGTTAGCTCCAAAAATATGCATGATGCATAAGACTTTGACATGATGCTTGAGATCTTGATTGTTGTAATAAATCATTGATAAATCTTCTATTGAGTGCCCTTGATCATAATCTTTTCTCTTTAAATTCTTGCATAAAGTGTTCTCTTGCTTCTCATGAAAAACTTCTAGGCTTGATTTGATAAAATAACCTTGTATTTATAAGTATCTATTCTTAATTTCTCAAAAATTAAATATCACAAGATAGCATTGAAATTTGAATTTAGGGATGATAAAATACCACCAAAAAAATATTTTTAAAATGGGTTCAAAGGCTTAGGGAGGCCCAGGTCCCTATTCTTGGAACACACATTGCTCAAAGTAATGTATTGTGTTAACATTATTTTTTGTCGGGTTTCCCCTTTGGAAAATATAATTTATTAGACTTGTAGATGTAAAATAGGGCTTGTTGATGGGTGTTTTTTCACCTACTCAACATAGGCAACACACAAGTATGCTACCTCTCTTGAAAGGTAGAAATTTGCAAACAAGTTCTAGATTACTACCCCAAGGTCTCTCGGGTGTCAGGTCATTACTTGCAAAAACAATTTAGTTGATGATGTGATTTTCTAGTAATCACAAAGACAATTTATGGTTCACTAAGTTTGGAAGGAATTGGATTTTCAAATGGAGTTTCATGTAAATCTAGAAATGAGTTGAGATTGTTGCAGGTTCAAAACAATAGTCTAAAACTCCATGTTTAACATCAGATTTGGCTTTACAATGATATTGGAACCTTGCCTTAACTTCTATTTCAAAGAAAATTCAAAAGGGAAAAGGGATAGAAGAGTTCCTAGACCTGCAACTAATGATGAAAAGTAATAATGGGGGATGCTACAGTGGACAACCTTCCTAAAATTAAGTTCCACTTAACCAAAATGACCTACAGTTTCATGAAACTAGTGTTATCTTCTAAGGTCCGTAGATTTTCATTTATCCATTCACCATGAAGAATGAAAAATAGATGAAATTTAAGTGCAAGAATAAGTTAATGTTCATACTAGCTTTACACTTGTGTTAATCATCAACAAACAACAAAAAGCATGAACAAGAAAGGCATCAACACTGCAACATTCTTCACTATCAATGTGCAACATGAACTAAAATACTAAAGGCAACTTGAAATACTTAGAACAACAAACGAAATTCTAACTAAATCTATCAATTTTGATAAGATGAATCATGCAACATGTGAGAAACAGAAGAATCCACCAAAGCAATGAAATTCTATTAAAATTTCTATAGCATGTCTTTACACAACTCAACTCTCTCTTTGAAAATGAGAGGGGACCCCTATTTATAGTTTTCAAAAAAAATGAATGGCTAGGATTTACTTTCATTATGTGGCCAAGATTCATTTTACATTAGGGTTTCACCTACCCCCAAAATATAATATTATTAAATACATCTTTTGTCTTTTCTCTATTTTGTCCTCTAGTGGCTCTAATACTATAGTAGTTTTGTCTTCTAGTGGCTGCTTTCTTTCTCCAGCTATACTATTAAGATTCTAGTTAGTTGGCAAATGGGTCGGTCCCGAAGTAGGGCAGGTGGGTGGAAATAAAGTTGTCCAACCCCATGAGGGGTGGGATGCTATAGAGTTTCCTGCCTTCGGCAACCGACCATATTGGCCTTAGGTGTCGAAGGCAGCCAACTAACTATAATCTACCTCTTGGGGGGGGGCTCCCACCCCCCCAGGTCGATGGGGTTGGTTAGGAGCCTCGGTCGGTAGTGAAGCTTGGTCGGTTAGAAGCAACTCTAACACATCATCTATCATTGGATTCCCTACATCTTTCTGAAGAGTGGCATACTCCACAAATTTTCCAATCAGAGCCTGGAGCTTATCCCATTCCATGATGTCAGATTGAAGGATCTGAAAGGATGACTTCTTAAATATTCCAATGATTTTTTCCCAATGCTTGGTGCATTTGGGTGTGGCCTTGACTAACTGCTCAGACTGTGTGAATTCTATCATAGCGAAGTCCATGAAATCCGGTGTAAGCACATTTTTTGCCCCTTGCTCCATATTCTTATGGAAGAATGGTTTTATTTTCTCTAGATCCAACTCCAGGGTGGGAATGTCATATTATTTCATTGTCTTGAGGTAATCTTTGCTATCTATCTTATGCTCTACAACCCATTCGAGGTCTAATTCAACCTCATGCAACACCCTTTCAAGGACTTTCCTTCTGTGATCCAATCCCATTTTCCAGGTCTCTACTATCTAGTGGTCATCTTTGGTAAGCCCCAAGTCCTTTTCCTATGTCTTCTCTGGCATCTTGAGAATAGCTTCGAGCTTAGGATATGTAATCCTATAGAGCTTGATGAACCTGTGACATGTTTTCTTAGTAGCCTCCAGCTGCTTTTGTCGATCCCAAAATTCATTGCACATTCGAGTAGCATGATGGATGCCCATGTCACCATTGTACATTTCCTATTGGAACCAATCCATCGTGGCCTTGGTCCAATTCTTCATTTTCACCATTTGGGTGAGCTCTTCTTGGGAGAGAAGAAGGGGTGTGGATGATGTGGTTCGAGCCTCTTCTTCTAAGGACGTCCATTGCTGAATATAGGCAGTGAGATCCACCACTTGAACCTTTAGCTCCTCCTTGGAAGATTGGTCCCTATTCATTTGTCGCACGATCGTTACCACCGACCCCTGGAGCTCATCAATATTTTGTTCTCTAGTGGTTGGACCCATGATAATCATAGAGATATTGTAGCAAACACCAGCCTCCTTGTCTATCACAGGGGTGGCAATCTGCATCGTTCTTGATCCGGAGGCATCAAATATGATATGGGAATGGACTCTTGGATTCTTCTCTTTCTTTGTCTTTGTCTGTGCTCTAGCCAATATTGCCTCAAGTATGGCCTTTGGATCAAGGACCGTAGGGGATTTCCTTTGTAACTGGTTCTCGAGCCAATTGATCATCCAGGCTTCTCATTGAGGTGATTCATGATCACCTTCCTCTTCTTGTTGAGGTTGTTTCTCTTCATGGCCCATGGCTTCTTGGTATGTTTTCTCTTCTTCATTTGAATCCTCAATTTTTATAGCCTTCTCCTTTTCCATCTCATTGGAGGCTATTTTTTCTTTGATGGCATCCTCTTCCTGAGGCATTTTCTCTTCTTCTTTCTCAAGTTCATGGTATTCGAGTTCAAGGATCTTCCTTGGTGCATCTTCCAATTTATCTTCTTCCTTTTCTGCTCCTTTCTCCCCTTCTTCCTTTTTAGGGGGAACTTCTTGTTCTTGGATGAGACCCTTATCTTGGTCAATTAGTGGAGGCTCTCCAAGTATCTCCATGTTTATTTTAGTATATTCCTTTTCTTCGAAGGGATGCCCCTCAAGTTTAACCTCTTCCCCTATATCCTTCAGTTGTTGGGACAACTCCTCTTCCAATTCTTGATCTGAGGTTTCTATTATGTACTTTATGTTGAGGACCTCAGTGTCCTCCTCCGAAGACTGTGACCTTTCTTCATTGGTCGTGACCTTATCTAGGTTTATAGTTAACACACCCTTTGGGTGTTCAAAGTAAGGGTCCTTGGGTCCTTCAATTATTCCTTTGGCATTTCTACATTTCTTCAGATATTTTCATGGTGGCCTCCATCTTTGGTGCCTTTGTAGATGTTGAAGGAGTGGGCAAGCCAACGACAATCTGGTTCATTAGGGCCTGAATAGTAGGATTCATTATTACTCCAAAAATATCAAAAGGTACAACTTGCATATATTTTGCAAAGGCCTCCGAAAAAGTGAGAAGAGGCATTGGTAGTAGTGGTTGCAAGCATTGAAGTAGATAAAATTGGAAGTAGAGGAGGTAGTGAGGAGGATGATAGTGGGGATGTTGTGGCCGAGGAGGAGTCCAATACCACTACCAGAGCTATTGGTGGGGTGGAAGAGAGGTGGACTGAGATGTTCATAGTGGGTGGAGATGAAACATGCAATTTCTAAGAGGCGGGAGGTGGAGGAGTGGCAATGGCAGTAGTAGCGACGAGTGTGGCGGTGACAGGTGATGATCACGACTGCTCAATTTCTTCTTCTTCCTCATGTTGGGCATCCTCCTCGATTATAGGAATCTCACTTGTGAATCCCCCCATTTTCTTTGCTTTCTTCGAGGACCCCCCTCCATGGCCTTTCATGTGTACACATTGTGTTTTGGAAGGCACTCAGGAACATCCTTCCTTTTCCTTGATCTTGTTGCCGAAGGATATTTGGTTGCTTCTTTGGTGGAGGCAATATCTTCTCCACTGTCAGTTTCACTCTCGAGATCATCCTCGAGCTTGCCATATGTTAATATTGTGCCTTGCATTTTAAGCTGAGCAACCTATGCATCTACCCATCGCCTGGTTTTGTTTGCAACTAGTTGTGTTACTATGTCAAGGTCATTGACCTCTTCTTCATTCCAATATATCAAGGGCAGCGACAAGTTGGCCATGGAATCAAACCTCTCATCAACAATTGTATCATCCTCTTCCATAATTTGATCGGGTATAGGGAACAAGTTTATTGACTTCACAAATTGAGTCGTCATCCGCATGTACGTCTCATTTGCACCTCTTTATCATCTTGATAGTTGGCCTAGAAGTCTTCAATATGTGGTTGATGGGCATATTTATTTGCAACATGTTTCTTCAATTTCCCATATGGTTTGATTCTTGCTCAGGCAATGTGGAGGTCCAAATTGTACTCCACTATCTCCTTCTCTGAACATTCTGTGCACTGGGCAACGGGACAGAAATACATTCCTTGCCCAAAAGTTAGGGGAAATGGAATCCCTGATCTGTGTTTATCACTCAATAAGGTGTGAGAGTTTTGCAGTCATCGAGAGACCTCCAACAGGATCATTTGGTCACTAGGGTATCACGGCAACTTGTAAGGCCTCTTAGAGAACCCTTTTGCTCTAATCTATGTAAACTTTGGGAACCATATAAACAGATACCCAAATTGCTGAATGAAAGCTCTGGAGATGTGTGAGACTCTTCTCTCAAAGTCCCCCCCAAGAAATCTAATAATATGACCAACGAAGGCATTATTTACCCTCCAATAGTCTTTCTTGAAGTTTATGTATTGTAGTTGAGGGTATCAGTCATATACTTTGAGTTCTCTCCTTGGATCTGGATTATTTGCAACAAAGAGGCCCTTGTATGGGAATGGCTTAGCTAGTAGATATACCAAGTAGGAGGTCATGTAAAACTAGGACATTTTCTAAACTGCCACCATTTGGATATGAATATTATCATTGATGATCTTCGCCTAGTGGAAATTTGTCTTATCGTGGATGATCTCCTCGATGAAGTAGAACATCCATTCTTGAAAGAAGGTAGTAGTAGGGAGGCTCATTACCCTACTTAGCCTGCTTAGTAGAGTAACCAAGTCATGATATTCTTCATGGAAGTTACTTCTAAATAGCTCTTGTGGAACCTTAGTAGTACTTCCCCTCTTATCCCTCAACCAATGTTGGTTGATCAAATTCTTGCATCCTAGAGGGTCCACTTTCCACATATTCTTAGCATATCCCTTTTTCGTTTCCTCCATCTTGTCAAATGTGGGGATATGAAATTTTTGGCCTATAGATCTGGCAGACAAGTCTACCAGCACTCTTCCATCATGATCAATGATCTTCCTACTATGGTAATATTCCCTGCATGCCATTACTAATTTCAGAGTAATGACCGTAGGAGGGAAGCTAGCGAGGCCACTCTTTTTGATTTTCAGTGCATTCTTAGTTTTTTGATTAACCATTACCCTTTATCTAAATTCATCGATATCCACATGCCTGAGGTTGGTGTCTAACATAGTGTCCCAATTGGAAGCGAGCTTGGAGGTGCACTCCACACCATGGAATTGGTACTTCATTTGATATTTCTCCTCTTTTCCCCTAGGTGCTTTTGTAGGCCTCTTTCCATTTTCCTTCTCGAAAGACTTCCTTGGTGGTCCCGCAACAGATTCCATAAATCCTACACACAAGGATACAGTAATCACATTCATATAAAGATCAAGGGAACATTAGTTAAATCCTGCAAAATAGGGGTTAGATCCAACAATTCATCTTCAAAAGATTATAAAATCTATTAAAATTCATCATCATTCATCATTCGAGGCTTGTTTGGTTCAAATTCAAAGATGTGAGCCTGAGGATGTGGGTTTCCCTGGGCTAGTAGCCGTCAGGAGCAATCGGGAGCATGACGATGCCGGGGCCACGATGACCCACAGACAACCGCCCGCACTCAAAATTCTACATCAAAGATTTGGCAGCCAAGGTATTCAACAAGGTATTTGACCTGTTAGGAAATTGACTATGATGGTCTTAGAGGCATTCAATTAGTTATTTTTCTTGTGCAGGTTCAAGGAGTGCGGAAGTTAGAGTTCCCATGGATGTTTGTAGCTCTGTCGTTAAGAAACGACAGTCAAGAGGTAGAAACCTGATTAAGGAATCCTGCAAAGTGGAACTGATAGGAAGCTTGGGTGGTGTTGACTTGGCATGTCTAAGTGTAATCAATCTTGGAGGTTGTGAGGTTGGACCGGTGGGAAGTCACTCTGAGATGGTCATTTGGGAACAACAGTAATAAGGCGGCAGTCTGTAGAAGGCGGTATGCACTGGCGGGTCCACAAAAGGTGGTCCACACTAGTGGATCCACAGAAGGCAGTCCACACTGGCATGTCCGCGAGGCACCTTGGCTTTGGTCATTTTTCTTGAAGGAACTCAAACGACAGAGGATAATGAAAACTCTTGACTATGGATGGAAGGGTAGGTGTGGCCATTTCAAAAGGCAAGAAGGTGATGGTGGGCCACAAACGGTGGCCCACAAGGAGTGATTAGCAAACAGGCTCGGAGGGAGATGGTCTAGGCCGGGTCCGTAGAGCAGACCAATAGGATTCCATGGGCTCTTAAAAAGATGATGACAATGGGGTGGTCCATAGACGGACCACCGTAGCTGTTTGTCTAGACAAAGCTTGGACTTAGCATTTTTTGTTCAAAAGCTCGAAGCGATGCAAGGAGCAGTGGAGCTCGTAAGGAAGAAGGGAGCAAGGACCTCACTGCTAACGAGGGGCATTCAAAATGGTGGCAGAGAGCGAACATCAGCTTGCAAGGAAGACTTGAGTTTCACTCGTGAGAAATATGAATGACTAGCGGGGTAGCAAGGTCTTTGGTGCGAAGGGAAACTTTGGTTTCGTCGTTAGGAAGGGGCATTTAAAACGATGATGATGAGTGATCAACAACCCATGGGCATCAACCCACATGCTAAGACTTGGTGTTTTCTGCATTCAAAGGAAGTGACTTCGGTGGGACCCGTGTACTGTGTAGCTGGCAAGGAGAGGCCATTTAAGAATGGCTACAAAATGGGGACAACCTGCAAAAATGGACCCGCAAAGGAGTGGCGGTCTACGAAGAACAGTGTCGACGAGGAAAAGTTTTGCACCTACCTTCAAAGGTTTAGTTCAAATGTTTTAGTCAATTTTCAAAGGGTTTTGAGTGCAGGATAGATCAGCAAGGTGGTTGTCGGGTACTTTGAAGGGTTTTTCATTTTAGATTTTCAATTAATTTCAAAAACTCAACTTAAAAGGACGTTTTCCAAGCTAATAGTGATGGACATACTTGGAAAATGCGAAGTAATACAATGGAGGTTGAGTTTTAGATCGCTTGCAGGCTCGCACGGGCGCAAAGGGTGTGATCATCATTTTCTTTAACAACTTCCAACTAGAACAGGTGAAAATGACAAGTCGGGCGAACCTATTTATAGAACTAAGTTCAATTATTACATGCATTGAATGCACGTACGATGGCAGGGTAGTTGGGCACAAAGTTCAAAAGGTTGGCGATGGGAGAGGTAAAGCCCGCAAGGCAAAATGACCTCAAAACTTTTTCATTTGATGGGCGACGAAAAGAGGGCAGTGAAGAAACTTGCGGGACTCGCCATGCAGGCGTACATCCCGGGTTGATTTCCAATGAAACGGTGAAGGGAAGATGACATCACATAAGGGGAAGCCTTCAACTACGGACCCGCATGAGACAAAGGAGGTCAAAGAAAAACATTAAGGGAAGTCCGCATGGAAACCTCCGTAGGAGCCAAGGACTTAGAAAAAAAATTGGGCTGTGAATTTTGGTCAACTGAGGATGATGAATTTAGGGTCCTTAACCATTTTAAGCTTTAAATTAGGGGCACACAAAATGAGGTGAAGGAAAAAAGTGACCCAGCGAAAGCAAGAAGAGAGGAGAGGGTCACCGTTTCAAATGAGGTGTGTGTACTATAGGCACAACAGGGCTTATTAAGGCATAATTAAGTCCAGTTTAATTAAGGGGACCCAAAAAAAGTGTGAAAATGTAAAGGAGTACATTTTCCTACACTACAAAAAAAAAACATGGAAGCAATATACACGTTGTGTATTTCTATTATAAATGAACTTAATCTCACATCAATTAGTCATGGTGTAGGTAAAAAGCATCTACAAGGAGAAATTCAAAATTAAACAAGAAAAATCTCAATATAATAGACAACTTAAATTTAAGGTTTGAATTTGCAAAGTTTATGTTTTATATTCACGCTATAAATCATAAGGGTTTCGACATATATTTTATAGGGTATAGCCTCTGTAATGGGTTGTGACCCATTCCATAGGTTGTGAGCCTATGTAATGGGTCACAACCCATTACATAGGTTGTGACCTCTATAATGGGTCGCAACTCATTATATAGGTTGTGACCACTATAATGAGTCGTAACTCATTACAGAGGGTTGTGACCCATAAAACATTTTTATTTAAAAAAAATTGTTGTAATTTTATTTATAATTTTTTATATAAGACAACATTTAATAATTTGTTTAAGATTACAGTATATTAATACATAATATTTTATATTAATAAATAGTAATATACAAGGTTATTAATTAATTTAATAATTGATAATAATATTATATAATATTATTAAGGTTTTATAAAATAAATGAGAGTATTATTTTTATTTTATTTAATAAAAAATAAATAATTTTTGTATCTATTATTTAATAACTTCTTCTCTTTTTCACTTCTGCCTTTTCATAAAGACTGTTGCACTCCTCCAAACTCTCACCCATAGATTACTGGGGTTTCCTCACATGACAAGGGCTCGTGGTATCCCTAGATGGTAAAGGATTGTGATGCATTGGTGAATGATGGGGATTGATTGACTACTTCTACTCACCCTCCTTCTACCCTAGGTGATGACTCCCTCGACAATGGTGATGGCTCACATGGTAAGGTGATGAGGGCCACACCACCCAAACCCGACACAAATCACAACAATAGATACCAACATAGAAGATGCGAGACCAAAAAAAATAACTCACTTTCAATTATTTTTAGAAAATGAAATTACAGATTCAAAACTTACATGCTACAAGCTCATGGGCTTGATTCATTACAACAAAATCAGCTCTAAAAACAAAATATATTATCTTGGGATGAAAACTTTAGTATCTCCCAAAATGTGCAGGGCATTGAGACGATTCTTTCACAACCAAAACTATTTTTTCAACTCTGCTCCTTAGGGTAAATTTTTAGGTCCATACAAGCCCATTTAGGCCGACTTACTAAAAATAGTAAGTGATTTTTTTTCGCATTTTCTGAATTTTGACTATCTTACACCCCTTAAGTGTCATCATGGGATTTAAAACAACTAAAGAAAATAAGGACAAACATTTTTTTGGGTGATGCAAGATTGTCCTACACCACTGGATGCTCTTGCATCAAACACCCAAGGTAATTTGAAAAGTGACCCTGTTACTTCTCATGGTTAGAGGGAAACCAAGATGGTTAATCTCAACCTAAGACAACCACGATGAATCTTCAATAGGCCTTCCTCTCCATTTCACCAAGTACTCTACATATTTCATATTTCTTGTGCTTCTACCCACACAACTATCCAAAATTCCTTCCATCTCCTCCTTTTTTGAAGTAGGTACTGAAATATTCCACTGTGTTTCTATTCTTTCTTCTTCAATTCCCCCTTCATTATATTTTGTCAAATCTAAAATTTTAAACACAAGTGAAATATGAATTTCATCAGGAAACTCTACCTCATATGCATTTCTTGAATCATGCTTCTTCAGGATCTTGCATGGTCCAAACTTCTTCATCTTTAACTTGTTGTATGTGCAAACTGGAAACCTCTCCTTTTGCAAATAAACCATGATTTCATCTCCTACTTGGAATTCCTTATACCTCATTTTTTTATCTGCCTTAGCCTTATATTGTGAGTTCATCTTATTCATATGTTTCTTCACCTCTTCATGCATATTCTTTAGATGCTCAACAAAATCTTCAGCCTCAACACTACTCTTCTCCCCCTTATCCATCTTTATTAGTTTAGAAGCAGTAGAAGCGGTTCTTGGACTACTTCCATACACAATCTAGAATGATGATTTACCAATGCTCATGTTGATAGAATTGTTGTAAGAAAATTATGCTTGTGGTATAATCAAATCTCATCCCTTGGGCTTATCTCCTACTAAGCATCTTAGTAGGTTACCCAAACTCCTATTCACCACCTCTATTTGTCCATCAGTCTGTGGATGGTATGCAGAACTGAACTTCAAATTTGTCTTCAACTTCTTCCATAATTTCCTCTAGAAATAACCAACAAATTTGGTATCTCTGTCAAAAAACTCTTCGGTAGACCATGTAGTCTCACCATCTCTTTGAAAAACAACTCTTTAATATGAACAACATCACTAGTCTTATGACATGGAGTGAAATGTGCCATATTTGAAAATCTATCCACCACCACAAATATGGAATCATGCCCTCTTTGTGTCCTTGGCAAGCCAAGAACAAAATCCATGCTAATATCCTCTCATGGCCTCTTAGGTACAAGTAATGGCTAATACAATCCAGTATTTTGACTTGTTCCTTTTACCATCTGACACACTCTGTAACTTCGTACAAACTTCTTCACATCCTATTGTAATTGTGGCTAGTAATAATTCTCACTAACAAGAGCAAAAAGCAATTTCGATAGACCATGTAGTCTCACCATCTCTCTGAAAAACAACTCTTTAATATGAACAACATCACTGGTCTTATGACATGGAATTAAATGTGCCATCTTTGAAAATCTATCCACCACCACAAATATGGAATCATGCCCTCTTTGTGTCCTTGGAAGGCCAAGAATAAAATCAATGCTAATATCCTCTCATGGCCTCCCAAGTATAGGTAATGGCTGATACAATCTAGTATTCTGACTTGTTCCTTTTGCCATCTGACACACTCTGCAACTTTGTACAAAATTCTTCACATCTTGTTGTAATTGTGGCCAGTAATAATTCTCACTAACAAGAGCAATAGTCTTATCTCGAACAAAATGTCCATCCAATCCTCCACTTTTCTTTTCTTTGATTAGATTCTCTCATAGAACTCATAGGGATGCACAATTGGCTTCCTCTAAACAAAATCCCATCTTGGATGAAGAAATCCAATCATTTGGTCCTATCCAATGTAATAGGTTCCAAACAAGCCTTCCAAGCTTCTGCAAAGTCTAGATATTCAAGCTACACTCTTGGGTTTATTGAACCCAAAAACCTATATATTCATCTCTATCAACAAATTTTGCCTTCTACTCAAGGCATCTACAACTCTATTTGACCTTCCAATCCTATGCTTCAAAACACAAGTATAACTCTACAAAAACTCAACCCATTTTAAGTGCCTATGGTTTAACATTCCTTGACTATTGAGATACTGTAAAGCTTGGTGATCAGTATATAAAACAAATTATTTTGGCAACAAATATTGTCTCCATTTCTTCAAAGCCTAAACTATAGCATAAAACTCTTAATCATAGACAAAATATTTCTTCTTAGCATCGTTCAACTTCTCATTGAAATAGACAACAAGCTTACCTTCTTGACTCAAAAAAAATCCTATGGTAGTACCACTAGCATCACAATCTACTTGAAAGACCTTATTGAAATCTGGAAGTGCCAAAAATAGTTTGCTATGTGAATTTCTTCTTCAACATATCAAAACTCTTTGTTGCTCCTATAGTCCATTTAAAATCATTTCTATCCCCTCTCATTGCTTCAGTTAGAGGTGCACAAATACTACTAAAAATCTTAATAAACTTTCTGTAAAAGTTGCTAGACCATGAAATAATCTTACCTCTATAACAATCCTCAGGATAGGCCATTCAATGATATCTCTCACCTTCTTTGGATCCATTTTAAGACCCTCTGCTGAGACAAAAAGCCCTAGATACACCAACTCCCTTTCACAAAACTACATTTCTTCAAATTAATCAACAACTTCTCCTCTCTTAGCTTCTCAAAAACTCTTAAGATATGCATTAGGTGCTCCTCCAATGTCTTACTGAAAATCAAAATATCATCCAAATAAACTAAATTTTTTTTCTAAAAAATCTTTTTGTACCTCATTCATAAGCTGCATAAATGTGCTCGGTGCATTGGTTAGCCCAAAAGACATGAATAACCACACATACAAGCCCTCCTTGGTTTTGAAGGATATCTTCCATTCATCTCCTTCTCTAATCCGGATCTAGTGATATCCACTCTTCAAATCTATCTTTGTGAAGTACTCAGCTCCGCTCAAATAATCCATAATGTCATCCATTCTTGGTAAGGGAAATCTATACTTGATGGTGATCTTGTTGATGCCTCTAGAATATGTACACATCCACCATTACCCATCCTTCTTTGGTGCAAGTACTGCAAGTACTACACATGGACTCAAACTCTCTCTGATCAATCCCTTCCGCAAAAACTCTTGCACTTATCTATTCAACTCTTCACTCTCTGCTAGAGTCATACGATGAGCTACCTTATTTAAAAAACTGGCTCCAAGAATGAGGTCCATTTGATGACTAATATTTCTTACTGGAGGCAAACCTTTAGATACGTTATCAAAAATAATATTCTGAAACTCATTCAACATATCTAAAATCTCTATAGGTACCTCATTAGTATCTTCTTTATCAACTCTAGGGATCAATCCAAAACACATATGCTCATGCCTTGTACCTTCTAGGAACTTTCTTCCATCAACCAAAAAAAATCTTTCATTATTGCATACCTTTTTCTCTGCCTCTTTCAAGGGCTTCAACTTATGACGAGCTCCATCCTTTTTCAAAGAATAGGTGTTGGCATGTCCATCATGTACTGCTCACCGATCAAACTACCACGGTCTGCCTAAAAACATATGAAAAACATCCATAGGCATAATATCACGCAATACCTCATCATGGTAATTTCCAATCTTGAACTTTACTAGACATTGTTCATTTACCAAAGCTTTATGGTCCTTTTGCAACCAAGAAATTCGATATGGATTTAGATGCCTTCTTCTCTCCAACTGCAACTTACTAACCATCTTTTCTGAAACAAGGTTATCAGTACTACCTCCATCAATAATAACATTACAAACTTTACCTTCACACTTACATCTGGTGTGAAATGAATTCTTCCTTTGAGTTGGCTCTTTCTCCTCATTCAACAAGGCTCTTCTAGTAACAAGAACCTCTCCTCTTTCTGAATCCTTAGAATGTGAAGACTCGACATCTTCATCTACATGTGCAACTCATGCATTACCCTCAGGTCTTCTATTTTTCCTTTCTTGATACTGAGGAGACTCATAGGCTCTATGTCTTTCTTCTCTGCGCTAGAAACAGGCTCCACGAAAGCCTCCTCTTCCTGGTCCTCGTCCAAATCTTCCTCTTCCTCTTTGGTCTCCATTATTTTGGTCACAAGGATGGTAGGCATTATCTCCTTTATGGTTATGGCTACTATTGGATCCTTCACCCTTCTTTTGATCTTCAATTCAACCTCCATATGACCGTCAATTGGTCTTTCCACCATGACCCCCACCTCTTTGCTTTCTTTCAAACCTTTTATTCAACTTTTCTTCTACCTTCAAAGTAAATTGATATGCATCTTCAATGGTATACATTCTTACAAGACCCAACTCTTGAATAATCAACTTCAACCCATTTATGTAACAAACAACTTTCTCTTTATTGGCCTCAGAATGGCTTGTTCTGATCAAGACACGGTAGAATTATTTTGTATACTCCTTGACAGATTTTCCCGCTTGTTTCAACCCTTGCATCTTCTTCAACAAATCTAGCTCATAATCCACAGGAATGAACTGCCTTTTTAATGTGTCCATAATATGATCCCATCTTGTTATTTTCTCTTTTCCTCTTTGATTTATTTCTAGTTGTACCTCTTTCCACCAAATATTTGCATGAACCTTTAGCTTGGTCTTTGCAAATTTGACTCTCTCAAGATCTTCCACCTCCTCATACTCAAAGTACTCCATATCATTGATCCAATCAATCAACTCTTTTGGGTTAAGATTTCTAGAAAATGTAGAAACATTAATCTTTGGCCTTTTCCCAATCTTAGAGATGACCTTAAATAATCTAATTTGCTCTGGATCTTCTACATCTTGTTCTTCTTTGAACTGTTCCCCATTTTCAGCTTCATCTTCACTTTCATCTCCTCTTCTTGGCTCAAATCCTTGACACAGCTCCTCTTGCAGTGCTACTTGTCTTTGTAGGGCTCTAAAACCCTATTTTGGTACAATAACATTCCTTCCACCACCACAGTTTCTTCATGGAGGCATTTTGATCACTTTTCTTAGGAACCCACAACCACAAGTCTTGGTGCAAACTACCTCACGTTCGACAATCTATTTACACACTCAGGAAAACTTGCTTTGATACCATGTGATGAGGGATACACCACTTGAAACCCACAAAAATAAAAATAATAGATACCAACACAGAAGGTGCAAGACAAGAAAAAATAACTCACTTTCAATTACTTTTTGAAAATGAAATTACAGATTGAAAACTTACATGCTAGAGCCTCATGGGCTTGATTCATTACAACAAAATCAACTCTAAAAAACAAAATATATTATTTAGATCCATAATCTGCACTAATGGAGCCACCTTATACAACCTCCCACTTAACCCTTTTATTTTACCCCAATAACTGCCCTAGAATGTTCTAGAAAGTTCAACTTTCCCTTTTGTTTCAGTGTCAAAAGTCTTGCCATTTGATTTCTTGCCTAGGAAGAAATTTGAATGAAATTCACTTTTTAGAGGGGCAACTTCATGGGACCATAAATTTTGATCTGGGTGTTCGATTTGCTATTATAACATATCATTGGAAAGATCTGGAAGAGACATACAACGTTGAATCCATCAAAGATTGGTTTGTCAACTTTTTGAGTTGTTTCAAGGCCTTTAAGGTTTTCATATCTGAATTTGAAGCTACATTGGAGAAATTTCCTGGGATGAAAAGTTTAATATTTCCCAAACCATGTAGGGTATTGAGACAATTCTTTCATGACCGAAATTTTTTTTAGCTCCACTCTTTGGGGTAATTTTTTTAGGTCCATACAAGCTTGTTTAGGATGACTTACTAAAAATAGTAAGTGACCGTTTTTCACCTTTTTCTGACTTTTGGTTGTCTTACACCCCTTCACTGCCATCATGGGACTCAAAAAAACTAAATAAAATAAGGAAAAAAAAAATTGGGTGATGCAAGATTGCCCTACACCATTGGATGCTCCTGCATCATAAGGGTTTTCTTGTTGGTTTGGATGATATCTACGACTCTAAGAACAAGGGCCTACATCAACCAAAGGTCAATCAAGTCAACTTCAAAGGAGCTCTACCACAAGGGTAAGCAATAATGGAAGAAATGCATGATCACCCAAAAAGGGCTTTTCACTTGTAAAACCATCTAATGGCTCCCTACCTTGGGTAACCTACAATACAAGTAGCTCTTTTTCTATATAGTGCTTAGAGAACATACCAAATATCTACATTGAGGGCCCTATCCATGATAGGGAAACGTATTTACAAGACCATGCCCTTATTTGTCGATTCATGAAGACTTGACAGAAGTTATGTGATCTCCATTTCACATATCACAATACTAAATTGGAAATATGGTATGGAAGATGAAATCAATATTTTTCCTTGTGGGAAAATTTTTTCCATCCTTGAATTTGAATCACTGGAAGACAAGGAAAAGGAATTGAAAAATGGACCATGGTTTATTCAAGGGGAATTTCTATGCACCAAACCATGGTTACCTTCCTTTGAACCATGAACTAAGACATTCTCTTTTGTATGTTTTTGGGTGCAACTCCCTTACCTCCCATTGCAATTTTGGGAATTGGACTACTTGTAATCCATTGTAAAAAAATTGGGAAAATACTATTGTGCAACAAAAGAAACAATTAATTATATGTATATTCCACATGTGTATGCATATGTATCAAAATGGATGTGGCAAAGGGTCTTCTTATAGAAATTTCTTTTGAAAGTGGGTGTTAGATGTTGGCAGAAAAAAATATACTACAAATGGATTGCATTTAGGTGTAGGAAATGCTTCTCAACCAACCAACTCACCTCACAATTCCAAAAAATAAAATCTTATAGAGGGGGGAATATGGCTTCAAATGGTAAACCCGCTTGGTGGATTGGGGTTGAACCCCATCATTATGTTATTTATTCAATGTACTCAATAGCTCCTTCACTGGATAGGACAAAAATAAACAACATTCATGCCTCAATCTCTCATAGATGGTTTCTAGATCTTTCAAAAGTATCAACTCCTCAAGAAAGTGTTATCTCTATGGTTATGGGTGAAATAAAAAAACCTTCAGAGTCCTTGGTTTCCTAGTTATTGGTAGTTATGGGGACATGATAGAGAGCACAAAAGATAAAACTAAGAAAATCAATGAGATGCCCCCTTAGCCAGATCAAACATGGGTAGAAGTTAAGAGGAAGAAATTCACTCCTAGTAAACCCACACATAATATGGTGTTAAGATCATCCAAGAAAGGGAAAAATATTGAGAATTAAAATATATCACGCTCTTATGTTACATGGGTAGCTAAGGTTCATAATGATAGTAGTTATTTTAATGCACCCCTATTTGTAGGGCATGCACCCTATCTTTTTTAATCTGTTATCTTATATGGGGTACAACTCTCTTATGCCTAGCTTATCAATAAATAAAATAAAATTTATATCTAATAGTAATAAAGCTTATATTATTATATTTATGAAATATTTTTAAAAATAAATGATAAAGGAACAATAATGAGTGTATCTAATAGTGTTCTTATGTGTATTTATTTTAATAAATTTTATTAAAATAATAAATCGTTATATTTTATACAATATTAATAAGAGTTTTATGTCATAATGTAGACGCTCATCGCTCCCTTGCAAGGGTTTTTGTCGCAGCTCTTAGTGGGAGGCTAAGTGATGGCTACATGTCTTCTTATTTTCATCATGCAAATACTCTAAAACAAGTGAAATAGAGGAAAATGGGGTGATGTGATGCACCTATCTTTCTCTTATTTCATTAGGAAATGAGATACTCAAAGGTAGGATTGACTTTCAACCCTTAAGTGAGTCAGCCCTATTGGAGATCTTGAAAATTTCCTTAAGAAAGAATGAGGTAAAATCAGCCTAGACAACACTTTGCGGAGAAAAACTAAAAATAGTAAATGAACTCAATTATGCAATGTGAAACTTGGATCATCAATTTAAAGCATAACAAAAATAGAAACATCAAACTTTTGGCAGATCTAAGAAGGGTAAGTTGATGTGTACTAGTCACTAAATTTTTTTGTTGAGTTTCCTCCTAAGATAGGTTCGCCTTAGGTCAAATGGGTCTTGCTACAGGGATCCAAAATCTGATTTCACAATCCTCAGCTCCTAGATTTGCACTCCTAATTCCTCCAGATCTCACTGCCAAAAATTCAGAAATAAATTCTACAAGTAAGATTATGTGTCTTGACAAATTTGATGACAACTTTGTAAAATTGCACTTTTTATCAATCTTAAATCCTTCTTCACCTACAAATTTGGACATACGAAGAGAGAAAAATTGTCTGTTTTTGGTGAATGGGGGTTTGCCTTGGTCAAACCTTGTTTTGGTAATCAAACCTTGAAATGAAATGAAACATGAATAGAAGGAATGATACATGAACAATGATATGTTGCAACTCACCAAACCCTTGAATGGATATCCTTAGAGGACTGAATTCTAACACATCTCTCCAAGGTCTTGATCTTGCATGAAATGGATTGATTGGTGTTGATCTTCATGCTTGAAATCTTGAAACCTGCATCACAATGTTAGCTCCAAAAATATGCCTAGATGCAAATAACTTTGACATGATGCTTGAAATATTGAATGTTGTTGTAGAAGACTAATAAATATGCTCATAAACACTTTTGATAATATTTTTTTCTCTTGTGAAGTTTCCTTGATGTTGCTTTGTGCTTCTAGATATTGAATTGATAAAAAGACCTTGTATTTATAGGTAATTTTCTAATTTCTTGATAAATAAACATCAAAGGCCGACAATTGCAATTTGAATCATAAAAATGTTGTTGAAAACATATTAAAATTTGATATCCTCAACTTAATGAGGACCCATTCACCCTTGGGAAAACTAGTCCTAGGACCTAAGTCTAGAACAATCAATTTCCAAGGTAATTTAATTAATGTTTTCAAATTTTTAATATAAGTTTCCCTTTCAAAAAATGGGATTAATTAGGCTTTTAAATGCATAATTGGGCCAATTAGAGGCTTAATTAAGTCAGATTAATTAAGGGACGCAAACGTAGAGTGAAAATGTAAAGGTGTGCATTTTTCTACACTTCATTTATCCCCCACTTTAGTGAGAGTATGAGCCCTATGCTCAAACTCACACTAAAGTAGATAAATAAGCATTGAGAGGGGTCCAAGTGTAAAAATATTGGAAAGATAAGATGAAAAATATCGAGGATGTTGCGTAAGCACCCAAGATCAAGATCCCATGGAAAACCAACATAAGTGTAAAGGAACAGACATATACAAATGATATACATTAGCAAGACAAGATACACAAGCATACAATGCCAAAGTTGAAAAGAGAAAGGGGTGGATCAAGCCTCGACTATTTGTCTAATAGGCATGGATCAAGACTTAGCTATTTATCTAATAGGTATGGATTAAGCCTTAGTTGTTTGTCCAAAAAACATTTGCAAGTGGAAACCCATTATCCACTTTGCAAACAAAATATACTCACATGGGCTAGTGAAATCTGATGTCCACTAGGTGAGCCCTAAAAGGTGGCTAATGGGAAATTAATTTCAGGTCTACAAGCTCCCATACATCAACCATACCAAAATTTATGTCTTGATAACTTTGATAATGTGTCACAAAAATGGTCACAAGGCTAGCAAGCTGCATTATGCTAGGAACTCATGAAAAACAAGGCTCCACTGGCAAGCAAGTTGTGTTATGCTTGATGGTCATTTTAAATACAATAGGATAGGATATTCAAAGGGGTTTTTCTTAGTTCATGAAAGGTCTCACCTTACGGAACATCGTTCTTAATGTCACCAAGAGAGGACTACTCGAGGATAAAATATTCGCAACTTAGGGAATGCAAGCCACAACATTACCACTAAGAGGAATGTCATATGCCAAGAAAGGTCACACTCTTGAGGAAGATCAAACCCAATGTCACCACCAAGAAGAAAATGTTGGAAGAATGAAGAAGATAATATCTCTTGATATAGTTTTTGTTGTCATTGATGTCACCATGATATATGAGTTACAACTTCAAGACTCAAATTCATATTAATCTAGTATTTTAGACCAGTAATGTAGGATCACCCTCCTGTATTTTGCTCTGGATTCCCCTCTGGTAAATAGTTGCTACTTTAGTTTTTGGGAAATGGTTTGTGATTGATAAATACATGCATGGACAGAAACTCGTGCGTACAAATGCTCATGGTTATCATCCGTATCATTTTGTTGATTATATTTTTGCTATTAGGTCTATTGCTAGCCGTCCTATCAGGCGGTTGAAGATGTAATGGATTAAATTTTGTTTGTGTAATCCATGTTGACTTGTTGTCGCGTGCCACATGTTTGAATTATTGTTGAGAAGATTTATGAAGCTATATTGATTGTTCTCTATGGACAATCAGATATATATACAAGATGTTTTTGAAGATATGGAATAAGTGTTGTATGCAAATATTAGTAGATTATTTGTGGAAGTGAAAAGAGAAAAGGGAGATTTGCTAGCATGCGAATTTATTGAGCTACAAAGGAGCTGAATTTGCACTCTGAGGTGTACTTTCATTAGTTCAATTATGGCAGTTAGCCATTTTTTTTACCTCATTTCTATAGGTAGTGAGCCTCCCATTTTGGACAGTGAGTCTTGGCAGTGAGCCACCCCTTTTTGTAATACCTTATAACCAATTATACTATATTGTGAGTTAATCCTCACTGTGGTTTTTCCTATTCTAGGTTTTCCACGTAAAAATTATGGCGTCTCTTGTGTTTTGTGCTTCATGTTCTGTTGATGCTTCTACTTATCTTAATTACCATGTGATTTGGATTAATTGGATGGTATTTATTCAATAATTTTAAGAATATATTGATTCACCCCCCCCTCTTAGTATATTAGATATTTAACAATTGGTATCAGAGCTTGGTTCCACTGGAGAAGTCTAACAACTTTAGGGAGATCTTGGAGATTGAACAAATTGAGGATAATGCAGAACTCCAGACTGCCCTTGATGATCTTGACAAAGATGAAAATGAGAATAGAGACTTGAAAGAAAATATTGATGAAGCAAATGAATGCATCCAAAAATTGAAGGAGCAATCAAAGAAATTCAAAGAGAGACATAGAGAAGTCAGCAACCAATTGAAACAAGCAAATGAAGATGTTACCGGACTAAAGTTGCAAGTGGAAGAAAATAAGAGGATTGAAGAGTGTTTGAATGTAGAAATAAAGAAAAATTTTGATTAATGTTCCAGGCTTGAACAAGTGGTAAATCTGAGAGCAAAAGTGGAAAAAGAAAAAGTTTGTGAAGATAGTTTCAAGACAAGCTCTACCAAGCTTGATGAACTGATTTTAGGACAAAAACCCTCTAAAGACAAAGGAGGATTGGGATTAGAAGTAGGTGAAAGCTCAAAAGTAGTAAATGATCAAAATACTCAAGATAAAGGGAAGCAAAAAAGAAATCTAAGAAGGAAACCACCTGTTAGATAGCCAAATGCACAAAGGTGCCCATCTTTCAATGGCACTTGTTTTTCATGTAACAAGTTTGGTCATAAGGCAACTGAATGCAGAATTAGGATGAATAAGTTCTCTGGTTCTTTCCTCGGACAATGATATGCTTGTAATAATTTTGGACATAGAGCTAGTGAATGCATAACTCATATGATGAATTGGTTTAATGGAGGACGAATGAATCAATCCTTTGTTGGTTATTTCTATACATGCAACAAATATGGGCATAAAGTGAATCACTATAGAACAAGGTTAAATGAAAGTCAATCAAATCAAATAAATATTTTCTATTATAATTGCAACAAACTAGGACATATTTCAAAGGTATGCAGAAGTAAAAAGGGAAAACAATCTGCTTCGGTAAAGAAGAATGAACCTATGAAGAAGGCTGACAAAGAAGAAGTTAAACAGGAAATGAGTAAGATATGGAAAAAGAAAGAAGAGTCGGGGACCACTGATGCGTTTGTACCCTCATCCGGTGTATATGATTCCTATGAAAACTATAAAGAAAGCTTAAGGTGTGGAACAAACTCTCCTAATGTCAAAAATCAGAGAAGAATGCAGACATGTCTTTAAATTTTATAATTACAGTTCATTAAGATGGTACATTCACATGAAAGGAAAAACATAATAGAGAAATAAATACATACACAATTGGACACCAGATTTACGTAGGAAAACCCTTATAGGATAAAAATGCACCACACCAAGTAAAGCCTCTTTGTATTACAGTAAAAAAGTTGCATACAAAGATCAAACTTCACTTTCAGATGTCAATTTTACAGCAACAACATTTCCCTTATCAACCTTGAACAATAGAACATCACTGTTACAATGCTCTCCAGAAGCATACAATGAAAAACACACACTAATCAACATTTGTTCCAATCGAAAAAATCTACCATAATTCGCATTATTCAACCTTTGACCATTACAGAGAGTTCCATTTTGTTCACATTTCACAAATGGTATGTTGATCTCCCACGAGTGAATGGTCACAACAATCCAACTGCAAATGGTTTACATTTCACTTCTCTCATTGGTACAAAAAAAACCACGTAGGACATTCGTTCGATCAAAATTATTCAAATGTATCGCTTATTGGTGAGACACCAGACCATGTCTCATCAATGCCAAAAATGCCCATTTGACAATCACACACTACATAGTCTTCAAATGTTCCATCGCTGAGACTTGGTGAAGTCTCTCTGACCAAACACCATCAGGCTAAGAACTTTCCTCAAAGCGAGTATCCAAAGCTCCTCCGATAGTTCATGTTTTCCCAATGAAGTTCCTTATTGTTCATCTCATTGGGAAGAATTACCCCAATCCCAATCCATCGGTCGGACTTCAACCATTGGATGAAGATCTTAAGTTTGGGCCGAAGTCATATTTCACACCGATGAAGAACCATCAACAAGACTCACACTGACCATACCCCATTGGTCGGACTTCTACTGTCGGTCCAATCTTCCCAGGTCTAACCAAAGACCAAAGTTACCCTGATGGAGTACCGTCAGCAAGAGTCTCCCCGATCATAACCTATCGGTCAGACTCCTTACCTTCATCGAGAGATAGAGAACTTGCGTCGATCATTCAGGTCATATCGATGGATCCCGTCGGCAAGACCGACCATTAGTCACACTAACATGATCATTTTGAACCTTCAGAACCAAGCTGCTTGTCAAGAAGAAAATCCAGGTGTCTCACCGATTTTTCTCTTTTAGGTTTTTCATGTTAGTAAGTTTGAGGCACATTTTCCAACAAGAACTAGACCTAGCATGGTCTTAGGGGGAGTTTTAGTAGAAAATATTTTTGAACCCCCTGATTTTGAGTGTTTCAGTCCTTGGCACAAAGTGAGGTTGTAAGAAATAAGTAGGCAGAGGTTTTGAAAACTAAATTGGAAGAAAAGGTGCATGTGTGCTCACTTGCAGAGCATATTAGGGTTTTCAGCATAGCTGAAGAAGTTTGTCAGCTTTTCGAATTTCAAGTGCATTAAATGAAAATTAGGGTATCGCATTAATCTATAAAGTGAAATCATAAAGGCATTTCAATCATTTGTGCATTTGAAAGAGGCGAAGAGTGACTTGGAGCAATTTTTGGAGAGAATTGAAGTGCGATTGGTGCAAACCCTAGTTTCAGCTATTTGCGAAGAAAAATGCATTTTTCAATTTTGTGTTGTTGTGAGCTTGTGAAAACTATTTCTTGAATCCTTTGAAAGATTAGTATATAGAAAATGGAAAATCTTGTAGTCATAAACACAACATAAAGACCTAGACCCTCCTACAGGAAATACTTGATGAAGGTTTTCAAAGATGACCCTATGGCGCTTTCTCTTTGATTCCTCATGGCGTCATGTCGACAGAGGATACAAGAATGTACATTAGGGATAAGACAAAGGAATTCAATCATACAAAATTGATTGATATGTGGATAAATGAACTCATTGGAGATGATTTCTTGGTAAAACCTGAGTATTTGAATCTTGGGACAAAGAATTTGGACTGTTGGAACAACTTCCCAAATTTGTGTTCCACAGTAGATGACCAGTATGTAAAACCAGTCCTCAACAGATTACATGATTAGTTCTTATGGACCCATGAGGCACACTTGATAACTAAGGAAGCAATCAAAGTCATCATCAAACTCTGTGACACTAGACTAGTACCTGCGCTAAAAGTAGTGAAAAATTAAGCGGTAATGAATCTCACTGGTGCCACCTATGATAAGAGGGCTCTTGTGACAAAACTTATCACTAATCCAACTGTGAAGTATGCTTCCATAATGATTGGTCATAAAATCTACTTCACCAATAGAGAAAATTTTGTGTCTGCCACAACAATTTATATTGGTTATGATATAACAGTAAATGACACAAACTATGATCTATGTGAGCTTCTCTGACAACAATTGCTTGATAATATGATAATGTCAAAGGAGAAGAAGTGCCCTTTCAAGTTTGTTTCTCTAATTGTTTTCCTATTATTCTATTTTCTCAAAATGCTTCCGAGAAAATTTGAAATTGTGTATTGGGACCCATCCTGACCGGTTGCACATCAGATTTTTTATCACATGCATAAGTTGGGTGATGTGAACAACATAGAAAATTCCTTGATGACATTCTTTTTTGTATTTAAGAAAAATATGAATGATAGAGACAAAATTCCAAGGAAGATTGTTGAGAAATATAAAAATGAGATCATATTTCATGTATATTATGATGAGTGTATGATAGAAGCGGTTGAATCCTGGACCATTTGGATTCAACCTCTGGGTTATGAGATCTTAGAAGATGATGTTGAAGGTTATGTGCAACTCTTATTGAAGAGTCCAAAAGATCCAAATGAACCCAAAATTGGAACATATGCAGAGAAATCCATGGAAGTCCATTTGGAGGACAACAAAGCTACAAGGAAGAAACATGTGACTGAAATGATTAGAAAATTTGGTTTCACAGATGAAGAGATAGGTCTAGGAAGAGTCGTTGGAGGAAAAAATTCTAATGAATCACCTAGTGTAAGGACATCTGGCAGGATCTCTCCTTCCAAACCAGCTTCTGGACCAGCCTCAATAAATATTGAGCCCAACACTATAGACAAAGGCAAAGGCCCAACCCCTTCCAGACCTACTACCAGATCAGGAAAGAGAAAATTTGTTCCTCCAGTAGCCCCTATCAAATGAAGAAAGAAAAGGATACTAGGGAGAAGAATATGAGCATTACTGATGATCAAGAGGAAGAGGAAGAAGATCCAGCTACAAAATTGACAAGAAAGAGAAGGGTGAGTGTTTCCTCTGGTGAAGGTGTATCACAAGAAACTAGTGTTGGATCAAAGAAAGTTCACTATGTGTCATCCTAAGAGGATTTTGATGAAAAAAATGCTAGTGATCCAAAGAAGGCCAGAGTTGCAAAAGAAGTTTCATTGGACCAGGAAGAACAGAACACTTCTCCGATAAGACCCGGTTCGACTCTCAAATTGGATGTTTTGGTGAATAATCTAGTAAATCAAGAAAACATGGTGAAATCCACAGTAGAAGTGTATAATTTAGTAGGATAAGATGATAAGGAAACAATAATAATGGCCATCATAAAATATGTCATCATTTTGGAAGCTAAATGGGACAACATTAAGAATGATGTAATTGAAAAATTATGGGAAATGTTGATGGAGAGAAGAGCAAAGGCAGTTGAGCTGGAAGAGAAAATAAGAAACAAAGCATATAAAGAAATTGCATCCTCTTTGTCTCCAGGTGATTTAGAAACTTTGAAGCATATATGTGCTAATATGTTTAGGGTAAAGAGAAGAGTTAATACTTTGATGACAAAAGACAAGAAGGAAATCAAAAGGATAAGGAAGGAAACAACAAGTACTATCAGGAGTACTGCGTAAAGTATTGAATGATTGGTGCATCAAGTACGACACCTGAATATAGAAAAGAAACTTCTACGGAAGCTATGGAAGAACCTCCTTCCAGTGCTACTGATGATAATGTACCTTTGGAAATGAATGACACCAATACCCCTCTGAAAATAGGTAGTATAGATGTTCTACTGAAAATTAATGTTATTACCGAGAATTCGGAAAATGAAAAACAAGTTGAAGAAAATGTTGAAACAAAAGATGTTGATGTTACCCCTCCGATACACCCTGAAGAAGAAGAAAGAGATAAAGTGGAAGAAGAGAAGAAGGAAGAAGAAAAGATAGAAGAAAAAGTAGAAGAAGAAAAGATAGAAGAAAAGGAGATGGAAGAAAAGAATGTAGAGGAAGAAGAAGACATAAATAAGGAATTAGATGATATTTCTGGAAATAATGAAGAAGTATCCCAATAGGTTGTAGAATCACAAAATCCCATTGGAGAATCTTCCTCCAGTGATGATGTCCTAAAGGGACTATTGTGTAAACAGATCAAATTCCAATAGGTAATTCCTCCAGAATTTTTGCAACTTCTAATGAATCAAGGTTATGCAGATATGAGTAAGATTTCTTCTGTACACAAAATGGTATTAGGTGATGTGTTTCATGCATCCGATAGAAGAGAAATCTTAGAAATGAATCAAAAGGGAACTGAGATCATTGAGGATGCTATTAAGGCCTTCCAAGATGTCACACATGACACATCTGTAGATACATCTCTCTCTTCGGTTGAAAATCTGAAATTCCTTTTAGACTCCTTCAAGGAGCATGCCACGGGACTTGTTGAGAAAACAAAACAAGATGTGGAAGAGAAATTGAATGAGAAAAGGCTATTGATCCTTCATGAAAAATGCACCTTGGAACATACCAATGTAGAGAAGAGCCTTGAATCTGTAAAGGCTTGTGAATCTGAAGCTAATTTTGTGCTTGCCTATTGCATAAGGTGGCTTGATGCCACTCAAAGCATAAAAGATCTCATGGAATCCATTGAGTCCCAATTGACTGTTATCTCCAGTACCTACAACACATCCATGGACAAAATCAGAAGGAAGGGATAATAAAAAAAATTGGCTTGATTGGTGACAACATAAGGATGGAGTATGCTTCAATATCCAATGCTTTGGATAATGTTGAGAATTGGATAAGATCAATCTGAATCTAGACACTTCAGATGAAGCTGAAGAAATTTTTATTGCTTTAGAAACTTTGAACAAAATTTTGATATCTGCTAAGTAGAGTTGGGAGAATGGAAAAGCAGCCTGGCAAGGTATTCTTCAGGAACTGCAAAGTGCTCCCTCCTTCTAGTAAAATATTTTTCTGGTTTTTACATTGCTTGGGATAAACTCCTTAGGGGTAGTTCATTAGTTTGATTCTCTATGTTGTACATTTTGAACCCTGTGTACATATCTTTCATGTGTTTTGATCGACCTTTGTCCTTGATGTCAAAGGGGGAGAAGTGGAAAGAGAAATAGAGTATATTTTGTACATAGGATGTATGTAAATTATTTTTGGCACATGTTACCATCAATGAAAAAGAGGGAGATTGTTGGAAGAATGAAGAAGACCACATCTCTTGATATAGTTTTTATTTTCATTGATTTCACCATGATATATGAGTTGAAACAACAAGACTCAAAGTCATATTAATCTGATATTCTGAACCGGTAATGCAGGATCATCCTCCAATATTTTTCTCTGGATTCCCCTCTGGTAAATAGTTGCTACTTTAGTTTTTGGGAAATGGTTTGTGATTGATAAATACATGCATGTACAAGAACTCGTGCATACAGATGCTCATGGTTATCATTGGTATCATTTTTTTGATTACATTTTTACTATTAGGTCTATTGTTGGCCGACCTATCAGGTGGTTGAAGATTTAATGGAATAAATTTTGTTTGTGTAATCCATGCCAACTTGTTGTTGCATGCCACACATTTGAATTATTATTGATAATATTTATGAAGCCGACATGATTGTTATCTATGGAAAATCAGATATATATACAACATTATTTTTGAAGATATGGAATTAGTGTTGTTGTATGCGAATATTAGTAGATTATTTGTGGAAGCGAAAAGAGCGAAGGGAGATCTGCTGGCATGCAAATTTCTTGAGCTACAAAGGAACTAAATTTTTACTCTGAGGTGTACTTTCATTAGTTCAATTCTAGTGGTTAGCAATTTTGTTTACCTCATTTTTGTAGGTAGTGAGCCTCCCATTTTGGATAGTGAGTCCTGGTAGTGAGCCACCCCATTTTTGTAATATATTACCATGTAAAAATTCTAGTGTCTCTTGTGTTTTGTGCTTCATGTTCTGTTGATGCTTCTTCTTATCTTAATTACCATATTCTTTGGATTAATTAGATGGTATTTGTTCAATAATTTGAATAATATACTAATTCCCCCCCCCCCCCCCCTCTCAGTATATTGGATATTTAACAGAAACATCACATGAAGTAAGAAGACCACACTTTGAAGCAAACAATGAGTGGGGATGCATATTCCCCCACTTAAAATAAATTGCTAAACACCATGTTTTGAGAAACTACTTTAAAGTAGAATATAGTAAATGCCAATACATGAGAGCTTTATTTGGAAAGCCCTATGCCAAACACATGTTTCTAAAATATAGCTGCATCATAAAAGGAAGGTTGCCCCCCATATGTAATCCTAAGATAACACATAAGGGGTCCATGGATTTGGGGTCAATGTATGTCTTTGCTACAATGATATAATCGAGCTTGAAACTGTCATCATTCCCCAAATGACTCATGGAACAATGAAAGGAAGAATGACACATAGAGAGAAAAAACATAGAGAAGATTTTGGGTCAACATGGAAGAGACCTAAATGTCTCAACACCTTGCATTATCACCAAAAGGAAAACACAAGACAAAATAGAGAGGTTACAATAGATAGAAGAGTGTCACAACAGATTCCCTTCCTTTGTATCCTCACAAACATAGTGACAAGGATCATGTAGGCTCACAAACATATAAATATAAGTTGGAAGCAACAATATACGGGGGATCACATTACACACATGCAATCAAAAATAACATGAAAAGAGAACAAAGAAAAGACTAGTATGGCACATGTGAGTCAACCTATAGCAGGTCATTTGTATCCCAATCGTGTTCATCATCTGAGGAATATAGACAAATAGCCAAAGGGACAACAACAAGTGTTGTGCTAGGAGAATCACTAGGTTCAACACATGGTGAGTCACTCTTGTTAGGAGGACGATCATGGTTGTTATCATTTAAGATCGTGGAAGAGGAAATAAATAAATTTAGCTCATTATGCACTTCCTCATCAATCTTAGCAATCTCATCATCATCATTCATGTTAATCATAATTGGAGGCCTAATGACAATTTCCATAGACGTTTCATGTGTTTGTTGTTGTGAATATGGAGAATCATCATGCTTTGTTTGAGTTAAATTTTGATCTTGATTTTCTATTTTATTCTCTTATGTTAACTTATAAGAAATACCACAATGTCTACGCCTATGCTCTTTAGCATTTTTGTTTCTTTTTGTACAATTTTCTAGTTGTGATTGTGATGGAGCAGGTTTATCAACCATTGGTTTATTTTCTTCCCACAAAGGATGAATGGAAGAAACCATGGAAGGTTGTTCAACCACTTTCTCTTTAGCTTTATAAACTTTTTTAGTCTTAGGAGGCACAACGAGACTTATATGGTTATCTCCTGGTCTTTTATAGGAAATAGGTGAAGGATTTGTCATAGGTTGGTCTTGGCTACTTGGAAGGGCTTTTGGTTCAATCATGACTTCATCAATGATAGGAGGCTCAATCATGGGTTGAGGCATGATTCTAAGGGATAATTTTTCTATGTGCTTTTCCTTGAAATTTTGATAAGATTTGAAAAATAAGTCCTCATGAGGCTTGAGAGGTTCCATAGTTTGGGGCTAAAAGAAATCCAATGAGAAATTCCTACAGGAAGACACAGGATTAAAGCCACTATGATGCACAGTAAAGATGTCATTTCCAAATGGAAACTTTAAGCATTTATACACTACCAACGGGATGACATTCATGGAGCATAGACATGGGTAAGCAAGCCTCACATGGAATTGGTTTGATGATGGGATGATGGAGAATGAGGCATTCAATTATTTTGATCCAAATTTTAAAGGAAGAGTGATCGAACCTATCGTAGGGAAAGCAAAACCATTATGTCTTTTGATCCATGTTTTTGGTTGCTCATAAGAGTCTTGATAAATTTCATGCAAAAATAAGAATTCCTTGGTAATTACATTCTCTACACACATGAGATCAATTATCATCCCATTAGTAGGCTTGTCATTGATTCTTCTGCATGTGTAAAGAGGACCATCGATTGTGTGTTTAATTATATTATTTTGTGAGAAATCAATATTCATAGACAAGTTGGTTTGGCCCTTATGAGGTTAAACATCAATGAAATTGACTAGAGTATCATATCCATTAGTAACATCACTCATGCTATCGTTAGTCGTGTCAACATTCATCTCACCATTCTTGGCATCATTAGCTTTTACAAAAGATATGTTATGATTTGGCATGGGATTGGTAAAGATTTGAAATTTTTGGTTGGGTTGGGGAAATTGGCTTATTTTATTGATCATTAACACTACCAATATGGATGTGATTAAAATCAATGAGGTCTTGCACACTATGTTTAAGATGCTCACATTGCTTTGTATCGTGTCTATTTTTTCAATGATAATGGAAAAAGGAATTTGAGTTAAAATTTGGAGGTAAGGGCTTAGTGGTATCAATGGCTTTGATGGGAGGTAAGGTTACTAAGTTCTTACTCATAAGTTGTAACATGATGGAATGGAGGGTATCGGGTAATGGGGTAAAGTGTCTACTCCTTTCCCCAAATTGATATGAATTTGTTGTTTTTATAGCAGCCACTTGAGAGTCAACATATTGAATTGTTTGGGGTGGATTTATCTATAAAAAGATCTTATTTTGTTTCTTGAATGGTTGGAAATTGTTATGATTCACGAATTTGGATTTCTTACGATGATTAGAATGGGTTTTTGCTTCATGATGACTAGCCAAATTCTGATAGTCACGAAGGGTTGTGCACAAATGTGTAAAGGATGGAAATATCATCATCCTAAGCTTGTATTGAATTTTATTTTGAAAATTTTCAATTTTCATTGAAGATCAACATCAAGAATCTTGATATTGATTTGTGAGTAAAGCAATTGATATCGTGTTATAAAATCAGTTATATTTTCATCATCATTTTTCTTACACTTCATCAAATCAACTAAGGTCATCTTGGGACCAATGTGCACTTGGAAATGGTTGATAAAGGCATCAACAAGTTCATTAAATGAAATAATTGAGTTATTCGGTAAAGAGAAAAACCATTCCAAGGTTGTATCTTTCAAAGACCTAGGGAAAAGTTTAGCCAAGAGCTTATCTTCGAAAATGAAGTCACTACATAATGTTGTATATGTCAAAACATGGTTGATAGGATCTCCTTTTCCACCATATTTCTCAAATCTAGGAATCTCTATGCCTTGTGGCATTTGTGCTCTCAATATCTCCAAGGATAATGGGTTTCTTTTGACATATTTTAAAGGTTGGCCATTTTGATTTTGGTTTAATGTAGAAATATGTTGTTGGAGGGATGAAACATTTTGCAAAATTTGATTAAGGATAGAATCATTGGTTTTGTTGCGATATGGAGGTGAATAAGGTGGGGTGTATATGTATTTGGAGGATAAGTGAATTGTGCATTTGTGAGGAGATATGAGATTTGAATGCACACAACTAAAGGTATTCCCAGTGGAAATACCTAAGGTTTTAAATACATTACTAGTGGGTTGATTTGTTGTAGTAACAGTTGGATTAGTGTATGTAGGAATGGAGGCCATAATTGTAAAAGGAGGAATTGGATTTCCACCTTGACTCTGAGTGTGTTAGAACCGAAAATTTCCATTAAAATCCTAAGCCTTTTTGCCCATTTAAGCCCATCATGTTACTATCTCTTCATAGAAAATAAGTTATTTTATTCCTTGTCCACTTTATCATACACCTTAAAACTTTACCACTCCCTTAATATTCATTTTCTATGTCTTTACCGCTTTACCGCGGCCTCCCACAAAGGGGCCTGCAGTATGGTGGTGATGGATAAGGCATGGTCAGAAAGAAAGCCTACCACTATACCGCGGTTCATCAAAATATACACCGCGGTGGTGCGGTAAGTAGTCAGCAGTTAGCGGAAGGTAGAGACAAACACGGTGAGTTAATGGTCAACGAGATAGACAACGGCTACTGCGGTACCACCATCGGTTCATGAGGTGACCGTGGTAATGCTTAGCAAACAACGAAGGGGAAGCCACCGCGGTACCGCAGACAGTCTCCGAGTAGATCATGGTGAATGCGGTGGACGGTTTGTAAGCAGTGAAGGAAGTGGTTAATGAGGTTACCGCAATATCGCGGGGGGCTCCAATGAAGACCGCAGTAGCACGGTAAAACCATTAGCAGTCAGCGATGTGAACATCGCGGTACCATGGAGAGATAAAGGTTAAGCCGTAGTAATGTGGTAACAGTGGGAGATGACAGTGAAGGCTGGTCACTGCGCAACCACGAGTAAAAAAGTCAAAGCAGTGGTAGAGCGGTAAATGAAGTAAAGAAATGCATGAAGCGGTAAAGTATTGAATGAAATATTAAAAGGCAGAACTATTGTAAAAAATATTTAATTTTCCGAGAGGCAACATAATTAAATATTTTAAGTCTCTGTTGTAGAATTTCAAACGATTTTACCAGAACAGTGAAGGGTTGTGACTCTTCAGATTTAATGTATAAATGATTTGAAAAATGCGAGAATAGGAGGGGGGCAGTAATTAGACTGTAGGAATGAGATTTTCCCGAGAAGGGACTGGGAATGAAAATAATGTAACAGACCTTCCTAAAACAGGATGAATGGAGATAACTATGTTTAATTGATGGTTTTCCTTCCTAAGTTCAGTTGTTAAGATGCTATGATTTGTATTAATTTTATCTTGGTTCTCTCCAATACGAAGTTTTTTGATCATTTGAGTTAATGTATCAAGCATAAATTTTGATTCATCAAGGTGCACGTTTTCACTTTGTGTGATTTTATTTGCTGGTGTCTCAAGTCAGAATTAAAACCCTTCAAGTAAGTCACAGTGTTTGAGAGATTTCTTTTGGATGATTTAAGTAGAACCAAGTTAGAAAAAATTCCAGCATAATTTATGCAAGCCATAAATAAATGAAATTATATGCGAGTCATAAGATTTTATTTTATAAATTGCCTAACAACTTGAAATTAAACCAGAGAAGGAAAACACATGTCATTTTCTATTTTTGACTTCGTTGCCCAATAGATAGAAGGCACTGATCTGTCATATCCCAGAGGATAGAATTCATTATAAACAATTTATTCAAATGCCTTTCATTTGTGCAGTAGGAGTAGGAGTAGGTGTAGTAATTTTATCTATCCACTACCCTTTTCCATTGTGGGTAGATTGTTGCATCAGGAAATACATTTAAATTTGCATCATTCATTAGGTTCACCCGCCTAGGTCTAGCAGAACCTAAAGAGAAGAGGGTTCAATTGCATCAATTGGCCTTGTACATTGGCCAAAAGCATTGTGAGATCTTGGCAACCTCTCATGGTTCAAACCTACGTTTTTGAGACCCATTAGTTTGGCGACTCCGCTGGGGACAAACATCAGAAAATTTGGTTCCAACCTTTCCATTTATAGAGTCATACAGTTTTCAAAATTGGTCTTCAATCAGAGAATCACAATTGTGTAGTTTGTAGCTCCCCATCCGATTCACACACACAACAGTTTGGTGACTCTACTGGGGAAACATTCCACAAAAATTTCAACCTTTCCATTTATAGAGTCAGCAAAGTTTTACATTTTTGGAAATTCTGCTAGGGCAAACCAAAACAATCTTTTTTCATTTTCCTACTTTTGGGAAAAGTAGGTGGCGACTCTGTTTTATCTGATAAATAATAAATGGATGATGTGAAGCAGTAACATTTTATCAAGATGGTAGAAGCAGAAAGAAGACAACAGTCAATAAGAGAGTTGAAGGAATTGAGGCAACAAAGGCTGCAATTGGACCAGTAGATGCTACAAGTGAACCAATAATTGCTGCAATTGGGAGTCAAAGATGCTCAAAATACATCACCAAACAAGCCATCATACAATGAGAATGAAGATACAAGCGCCAGGAGATCTTGGACACCACAAGTGCCCCATGATGCAACTGAGAATTTTGATAATAAAGGTAATATACTCTATTCACAGCAAAATATTTTTGATGAGTATATTCAAATTGAAGAGAGAGGCAAAAATCTTGTGGATGCCTTTTTTGATATAAGGATATATAAGGGAGAAGATGTAAACTCTTTGTACAATAGGATGGTAGACATTTGTATGCAATTACCTCCTCATTTTAGGCCAACAAGACCCACATTTGTTGCACAACTTCTAAGAGCATCAGAGCCTGAATCAATTTATTGGCCAGAATCATCAAAACAGTGTGCCTTAGATGTAGTGAATAGACTTATTGGTTCTATACTTGGGACAAGGTATGTGGATATTACAAACAATGCTTCAGAAGCTGCAATAGAAGAAGATATCATGCTGTCCAATAGTGAAGATGTGGAGAATTTCTCTTCCATAACAGATGGTGAGTCAAATTGTGAAGATGAAATTGGGGATGTTGATCTTCAACAGGGTGATTCTTGCAGTTCTTATGAAGATGAAGAGGTTGGAGATATGGTAGAAGATATGGAAGCAAAGACATGTTCACTCAACACTGAGCAAGTTTCAAACTTGTTAACTCTTGAATACCAGAAGTATGCACATAAAGATGATTCCAAAGTTTTGGCTCCAACTTCTATCTGCTTTGACAGTGAAGATACTATGTGTGACAATTCATATGACCCCATGTGCATCTCTCACAATGATGAGGAGTTCTTTGAAGCTGATCAAAGATCTATTTATGTCCAAGAAGAGGTATGTGACTTGAATGATTTTTTCCTGCAAGATAGAGATATTGGTTTGCATGTTATTGATGATGAGTTTCCAACATTTGTTGATTCAAGTATGTATGAGGATGATTGTATGGATCAGAGGTGTGTGTCAATTCCAACTAGTGATAGTAAAGAAATGGGAAGTAATTTTGATTTGATTATTTCAAAAGATATCGATGAGATTGAATTTGTAGATTCCCATGTGAAGTATTCAGATTTCCAGGTCCCGGTATAGTTGCTTGATCATTCAGCAACATATGATAGTGAGCATGCCTATGAATGTTTTATTGAATGTGGATACACTTTGTATGCTGAGGGTGATAAATATTTTTCATATGATAATAAGAATGATAAAATGTAGACTGATGAGATGAATATGAATCAGATTGAACACAATGATTTCCTGAAGGTTTTCAAAGACAGTGCATGTTGCAGGGAAGGTGGAATGGATAGTTTTATAAGAAACCTGATGAGCTCTAAACAAAATAAGGTCTATGACAGAGGAAATAGCAAGTTTTTCTTTTTGGGTGGCCTGGGGCCATCTTTTATGGTTTAATTTTTGAACCATGGCAGGTATATAGGATTAAGGATTTCCAGTGCATGGACAATTCCTAACAAACCTCTTTAAACATTCTTTTCTATGCACGGTAGTTTAAGTAGGGTCTGGGTTTTCCAGTACATGGACACTCTCAGAAAATCCCTTTTGGAAACTTTGTTTTCTTTCCATGTACAGTAGTGTAGGGTTTTCCATTCTCCATTTGCTCCATTTTCATATCATTCATTTGCAATTGCCTTCATTTTTCATGGCTTTGCTTGGTTTTCTCTACCAAAGATATTCTGGATTCTTGCAGTGATTTTCAATCACTCATCCCCAATAGGAGCCACTATTAGAACCACAAATTTCCATTAAAATCCTAAGCCTTTTTTCCCATTTAATCCCATCATGTTACTATCTCTTCATAGAAAATAAGTTATTTTATTCCTTGTCCACTTTATCATACACCTTAAACCTTTACCGCTCTCTTAATATTCATTTTCTATGTCTTTACCACTTTACCACAGCCTCCCACAAAGGGGCCTGCGGTATGGTGGTGATGGATAAGGCACGCTTAGAAAGAAATTCTACCGCTATACCGCGGTTAGTCAAAATATACACCGTGGTGGCGCGGTAAGCAGTCAATAGTCAGTGGAAGGTAGAGATAGACACGGTGAGT
Organism: Sequoiadendron giganteum; assembly: GCA_007115665.2. NCBI lineage: Eukaryota > Viridiplantae > Streptophyta > Pinopsida > Cupressales > Cupressaceae > Sequoiadendron > Sequoiadendron giganteum. The sequence continues at coordinate 362,665,579 of CM021107.1, read as the reverse complement.
TAATGGTCAACGAAATAGAAAATGGCTACCACGGTACCACCACCGATTCATGAGGTGACCGTGGTAATGCTTAGCAGACAGTGAAGGGGAAGCCACCACAATACTGCAGACAGTCTCCGAGTAGATTGTGGTGACCGCAGTGGACGGTTTGTAAGCGACGAAGGAAATGGTTAATGAGGTTACCACGATACCGCGGGGGGCTCCAATGAAGACCGTGGTAGCACGATAAAACCATTAACAGTCAATGATGTGAACACTATAGTGCCGTGGAGAGATAAAGGTTAAGCCATAGTAACGCGGTAATAGTGGGAGATGATAGTGAAGGCTGGTCACCGTGCAACCGTGAGTAAAAAAGTCAAAGTAGTGGTAGAGCGGTAAATGAAGTAAAGAAATGCATGAAGTGGTAAAGTATTGAATGAAATATTAAAAGGAAAAACTATTGTAAAAAATATTTAATTTGCTGAGAGGCAACATAATTAAATATCTTAAGTCTCTATTGTAGAATTTCAAACGATTTTACCAGAACATTGAAGGGTCATGACTCTTCAGATATATTGTATAAATGATTTGAAAAATGCAGGAACAGGAGGGGGGTAGTAATTAGACTATAGGAATGAGATTTTCCCGAGAAGGGACTGAGAATGAAAAGAATGTAACAGACCTTCATGAAATAGGATGAATGGAGATAATTGTTTTTAATTGATGGTTTTCCTTCCTAAGTTCAGTTGTTGAGATGCTATGATTTGTATTAATTTTATCTTGGTTCTCTCCAATACGAAGTTTTTTGATCATTTGAGTTAATGTATCAAGCATAAATTTTGATTCATCAAGGTGCACATTTTCACTTTGTGTGATTTTATTTGCTGGTGTCTCAAGTCAGAATTAAAACCCTTTAAGTAAGTCACAGTGTTTGAGAGATTTATTTTGGATGATTTAAGTAGAACCAAGTTAGAAAAAATTTCAGCATAATTTATGCAAGCCATAAATAAATGAAATTATATGCGAGTCATAAGATTTTATTTTATAAATTTCCTAACAACTTGAAATTAAACCAGAGAAGGAAAACACATATCATTTTCTATTTTTAACTCCGTTGCCCAATAGAGAGAATGCACTGATCTATCATGTCCCAGAGGATAGAATTCATTATAAACAATTTATTCAAATACCTTTCATTTGTGCAGTAGGAGTAGGAGTAGGTGTAGTAATTTTAAATGTCCACTACCCTTTGCCATTGTGGGTAGATTATTGCATCAGGAAATACATTTAAATCTGCATCATTCGTTAGATTCACCCACCTAGGTCTATTAGAACCTAAAGAGAAGAAGGTTCAATTGCATCAATTGGCCTTGTACGTTGGCCAAAAGCGTTGTGAGAGCTTGGAAACCTCTTGTGGTTCAAACCTACATTTTTGAGACCCAACAGAGTGTACCCCAAAGTTTGAGCATAACTAGCCATTGTAGGGACATGAGTATCGATGATATGAGATAGGCTACACACAATATCTATTCCTTGTTCATTATCAAGCATTTTCATCATGTTTTTGAAAAGTTAAGAAGCATTTACAGGGCATCGTACCCTTCACAATGAGCCACTAGGGACAAAAAGGAGCAAGTTTAAACAACAAACATTATGGAAACAAAAAGCAAAAACAGCCCACAAGCAACACAAAGACCGCAGAGAGGCAGCCGACAGACGGGAACATGCAACAACTAACTAGCGTTGTCCCAATTTTTAATCAGGAGGTCCACAGCCTCATCACCCACCCATTCTTTGTTCTCCTAACTATTATTTCCCTCCAGCTCCTCCTTTATAGCATTAGACAGGGTGCTAGTGACAAAATAGCCCAACTTCATGGTGAAGCGGGTCAACCCACAAAACCTTTTGTCGAGTGTGTCCATTCTCTTCACCACATCATAGGCCTCCTCCCTAATGTCCATGGTCCCTGGGACCTCTCCAGGCTCTTTGACCAGGGGATGCGGAGAGTGAGAGGCAGAGCCATCTTTAGGAACCTTGTTGTCCTCAGGAGTAAACTGGGGGCCCTCCACATTTTCGTCCTCATCATCTTCAGTTTCCTCTTCCTTGTACCCTTTGCTGTCAGACTGCTCCTCCTCTGAATCCTCAATAATCAACCTCTTTTTGTTGTTCTTTGCAGGTCTCTCGGATCTCCTTCTGGCATTTTCCCCACCAATCATCTCAGTGGTCCCCACAACCGTGTCACCTCTGGAGTCTTTCCTTATTATGTTCTTGCCCTTTCCATCCCTAGCAATTGGGGCCTACATGCCTTTCTCCTTCCATTTTTTAGCAATGGTGGCCTTGTAGGTTGAATCCGCTTGAGTGGATTTCAATTCACAGAGACCCTCCGCCGCACTGGCATGAGCCTTACCCAAACCGCCCTTAAGCTTCTTGGTGGTTATCTTGGCTTTGGGATTCCCCGCAGTGCCTGTATTGGATTTTTGGGGAGGGCTTTTAGACTCGGTCGGAGAAATATTCATAGTCAATAGGGGTACAATATTCTCAAAGCGAACAACCGTAATAGCTTCAGGAGGATAGAGGGCCAAATGGAAGTGATAAAGTCTGAAAATGAGCCCCTGATGGAGCGGGAGCGGTGGGAGATCACTAGGGTTAAGCCTGGCCGACTCTTTGCATTTTTTGATCGAGTTTTTCAAATCCATTAGAAGAAAGAATGGAAACCTAAGCAACATCTTGTGTCTTAAATGATTTAACAGGGGGAAGTGATTAAAAAAGCAGGTTTTAAACCTACCTTCCAAGGTGACGTACTTCATCAGCACTAGACACACTTGATCCCAGGGCTTCGGGAAAGCATCTCTCTCAAAACTCAACTGCTTTCGCATTGAGGCCTCATCACCTCTGAAAAAATCTTTCAAGCTTTCATGATCCAATTTCTTGGTGTGTTTGGGGTATTTTTTCCTAGTACAGTGTAATCCCGTGGCTTGTGCTATGACTTCCTCATTGATTTCAAATGAGATTCCTCCGATGGAGACCCTACGATCCTTCCATGAGTTGGAAAACTGCCCTGACAAGTTAGGATCATGACCGACCAAAATCTTCATAAGTGGAGCAATGCCGCCTTCCACACAGATGTGCCAAACTAAAGGGTTATTCTGAAACTCATCGCAGTTATTAGGCTAAGTCCTCACCCACTCGCCACCCATTTTACCAACCTACATAGGAAGCCCAAGAGTTTGCAAAAAATACCAAATGCAAAAGCCATGAATGATTATCACATTGTGTTCATTAAGGCAAGGTATACAACAAAGGTTAATTACACCCGCATACAGGTCGCATGCGCGGAAGGGAAAATCACCACAGGGTGACTTGACAATGAAATTAATGAAGTTCTTGGGATGATTGCAGCCAGCAAGGCAAGAAATGGCAAGAATGTAGGGAATGCACAAAACACAAGGCAGAATGGCCATATGACTAAAAATAGAAATCATCCAAAAGGTGCCAAAAGAGACCCGTGCTAAACTAGCTAGCTTGAAGACCCTAGAAGGAGGCAAGCTTCCATAATGAAGAGTCAAATCATTATAAATACTCTCACACAAACTGATACAAGAATGAGATAAAACAAGATATCTCACGATCCCCAAGAGAAGAGATCGCACGGTACGGCTCCTCAGATTCATTGAAGTCACGTCCTTCCATCTTTCCTTCATTAAGCTACCAATTTAGTCGTGTTACCATCCCTCAAGTTTAAACCCCGCCACCTTTTCGTCACCTTAGTACTTGAACCCATCCACCAGGTCCAAAGGATAGACACGTGGATCCTTCAATCCGTGCCCCACACACAAAAATCTCTAAGCCTATAGTGGGTCAAAAATTCATAAACCCTCCACCTGTACGCCATCTCAGTGTTGACACTCATCCACTAGACCCCCAAAACAATCAGGTGGACCCCCCATTCATCTCTCGTCATCCAAAGATTTAAAGTCATTGCAAAATTTGGTTGCTTTGTTCCCGTGTGATGAAAGCTTGAATTTTTGGCTATAACCTTTCCATTTTCCTCCAACATTTAGCGAAATCCCAACAAGAGCCAAGATTAGCCAAGGCATCCGCCACTTGATTGCCTTCTCTAAAAATATGAGTCACCTTTTTATCCCTAAATTTGGATAAAAGGAATCTAGAATCCAACAATATATCCTTAGTATTCCATCCAATTAATTTGAAATTATTCACAACATCCATAATAGACTTGGAGTCTCCTTCGATGTGGAAATTAGCAATCCACAAAGAGATAGCAATTTTGAGGCCCATTAGCAGCGCACGAGCTTCCGTCACTAATGAAGACTGAAACCCAATACCTCCAACAAATCCCACCACCAAAGCCCCCACGAGATCTCTGATAACTCCACCAATACTTGCCCTGCCTGGGTTGCCCTTAGCAGCCCCATCAAAATTGAGTTTAAATCATTCTCTATTCGGAGGCTCCCATTTAGTATTTTTCCTGGCTAAGAGTTTTGAATTATCAAAGGAGTTAGCCTTTAAATCCTGGTGCCACGCCTTGGCCATTTTTATTTCGAAATCCAATGGCCCCGTCTCTAGGAGTTTCCCATTAAAGAGAGAGATATTCTCCTCAATGAGCCGAGCACCAATGCCAAAAACATCCTTAGGGCTCCTCTCAACATTCTTAAAAACCCTGTTATTCCTCTCCTTCCACAAACACCAACCCAAAACAGGAGGGACCTGATTCCAAATTTCACCAGGCAGAGGGTGGGAATATGGACCATACCAACCCAGAATGAATGATAAGAGATCCTTGCTCATAACCCTAGGGACATCAAGTTTCTCGAAAGCCAGCCCCCAAACTTCGGTAGCAAACGGGCAATGTAACAAAAGGTGACTAACAATTTCCTCCCCATTCTTGCAAAGAAAACATCTATTGGGAAAATAAAAACCCCTTTTCCTCAAATTGTCTTGGGTAAGAATCTTGTTATGATAGGCCGTCCACCACAAGAAATTAATTTTAGGGATCATGTGGTGATTCCAAACCTTCTTCCAGGGTTCCTCAGTAGAATTTTGGTTTGTCAGCAGTCTATAAGCCAACCACACAGAGAGATCCCCTTGTTTGTCAAAGGTCCAAAAAAACTCATCCTCTCTATCATAGGATGGAAACCTAGTGCTAGAAAGAATCACCTGAAGGGACCGAGCTAGACAACAAAGGTCATGAGATTGGGGGTAGCTGAGGGCAAGGTCTCTCCAAATCCTAGCTCCAAGGGATCCAGAAACATAGTCACTAATATGGATGCCAAAGAATCTCTGAGCCAAACCCATCATAGCCCTAAAGTCAGAGCAAGCCAAAGGGGAGTCAATTAGCCAAGTATCTTCCCAGAATCTGATTCTATTCCCATTGCCCATTTTCCACTTAATCCCTTTCCTTAACAGGCCTTGTGTACTGCAAATGCTCCTCCAGACAACTGAGCCCTGGGGGTGAGACTCCGAGAGACAATTGATCAAGGGCCTATCCTGAAGATATTTGGAATTCAGAATTTTACACTAGTCCTTAGTGTTCCTTAACTAATCCCAACCAACCTTGGCCATCCGAGCCCTGTTAGAGTTGACAATTGTCCTAATTCCAAGTCCACCACAATTTTTGGCTTGGCAGACCCTTTCCCATTTCACCAAAGCAAGTTTCTTCTTTTCCTCAGTCCCAGACCAGAGGAAATTCCTTTGAATTTTTTCAAATTTATCAGCAATGTACTTAGGCATCTTAAAAATGGAGAGGAAGTAAGTGGGGATACCTTGGAGAGCTGCTGTGAGTAGTTGGAGTTTTCCAGCATGGTTTAGGATAGAGCCCTTCCACCCAGCCAATTTCCTTTGGATCCTTTTCAGAATCGAGTTCTAGAAATTAGTGGGAACCCCCTTAACCTCGAGGGGGAGCCCAAGATAAACCAATGGGAGAGATCCACTGACACATCTCAGGACCGCAGTCACCCTGTTTTGCAAATTAGGCATGCAGTTAAAGAAATAAATCATGTTTTTATTGTAATTGATTCTTTGACCAGAACAAGAGGCATAGTTTTTAAGGCAAGCTTTCCATTTCCTGGCTTCCACCACAAAGGCTTTCCCAAAGAGAAAAGTGTCATCCACAAATTGTTGCACAACAATCGGATCCAGGGAGGAAGTCACTCTAATGCCCATAATGGAGCCCTCTGACAACAAACCAGTGAAGTTCTTACTGAGCACATTAACAATCATTATGAAAAGATAGGGAGATAGGGGTCTCCTTGTTTGATCCCTCTACCAGCAGAGAAGAACCCAAAGGGTGATCCATTAACAATAATAGAGTATTTTACAGTATTAACACATTCCATAATGAGTTTGATGACCAAACTGTTGAATCCAAACTTAGCCAAGACCTTAGGGATGAAGTCCCATAACACTTTGTCACAAGCTTTGGAAATGTCAAGCTTGAGATCCATCCCCGCATAGTTACATCTATCCATTGAGTGGGGCAATTCATGGGTGGTCAAAGTAGCATCAAGAATATGTCACCCAGGGACAAACCCCTTTTGAGTAGGACTAATGATTTTTTCCAGAAGAGGTTTCATATGGTTTATAAGGATCTTTGAAATGATCTTATAGAAGGTGTTACAAAGGCTAATAGGTTGAAAATCAGTCATGGATTGAGGCTCACTAATCTTGGGGATAAGAGCAATGAAAGTGTGGCTCAATTTTTTGAGGATCTAGCCCAATTTAAAGAAGTCCCTAGCCACAAGCAATAGATCCCCACCCACAGTATCCCAGAAAATCTAAAAAAAAGTAGGAGGAAAACCATCAGGCCCCGAGGCTTTGAAAGCCCCCATGCTAAAGGTAGCTAGGTGAACTTCTTCCATAGAAACAATACTAAGGATCCCCAAATTATCTTCTTGAGAAATGGAGGTAGGAAGATGGTTGAGAATCGCACTATCCAAGGCCAACGCCTCAGCTGGGGCCGAATAAGCCTCCTGAAAATAGTTAACAGCACAGAGGCCAATTTGAGCATGATTTGAAATCACCTCCCCAGTAGCATTGGTTAGTTTAGAAATTTGGTTCCTTTTCCTATGCTTGATGGTAGAAACATGAAAGGAGGTATTCCTATCTCCTTCCTTCAGCCATTGGACTCTTGATTTTTGCTTCCAAAAGACCTCCTAATTTTTTAGAACCCATTCCCATTCCATCCTGGTTTCCCATTCCTGGTTGTGAGTCCACTGACTGTCATCTCCCTCCTCCATTTTCTTTTGTAAAGTCCTCAACTCTCCTTCTAACAACTTTTTTTTTTGAAATACATCCCTAAACACATTCTTGTTCCATACTTTTACCATTTTTTTAATATGTTTAAGTTTGAAGAAGATCCTATACATGGGGGATCCTTGGACAAGAATATTCCACCATTCAACAATGTTATTTTTGAAATCAGGATGAGAGTTCCACATTATCTCAAAGCAGAAGGGAAAGGGACCAACAGCAGGGCAAATATTAGTGGTCAAAAAAAGGGGGTTATGGTCAGAGACCATCCTGGGCAAGGTTATTAGATTGGCATCTAAAACATTAGTCCAATGAGGAGAGTAGAGGAAGTGGTCAAGCTGGACCTAAATTAGGTTACCACTAGCCCGTCTGTTAGACCAAGTGAAATTCTGGCCCAAGAGCTCAATATCAACTAAACCCAAAGAATTCAAAAAATTAGCTAGGTCAGACATGCTGTCAGAGTAATCCAGAAGGCCACCACTTTTTTTCAACTAAAAGAGGGGAGATTTAAAATCTCCAGCAACAAGCCAACGACCTCCCCTATTCAGATTAATTTTAGCTGCCATGTTATTCCACAAAATACTCTTCGCATTCCTCTGATTAGGAGCATATATATTGATTATAGACCAGGCTTCACCAAGGTAAGTGAACGAGATCCCCACACTATTTTTACAGTGGAATATTTCAAAGCCCCAAAAATTAGATGGGTTCCAAAGCACAGCCAAACCCCCCGAAGCACCCTCAACATCACTATAGGCATAAGAAGCATTAGGCCAATTTTTTATAGCAATTTTATCAAAATTAACCATCATCATTTTGGTTTTTTGAAGTAGGCAAACATCAATCTTATGTTCCACTATATAGTCCTTCAGAGCATGTTGTTTGTGGGAGCTATTGAGCCCATGAACATTCCATGACATAATTCTCATTTCTGACCTTTTTTTGAGGACACATCTAATGTCCTCTGCTTTCCCAGGGCAATCTCATTTGTCATTTCTCTCATCCTAGTGTGCCTCTGGGAAGGTCTCCCTGGCTTAGAGTCACCTCCTAAATCTTCCTTCTTCTTCCTTCCTTTTTTCTTTGGCATTGTCCATATCCCTTCTTCCCTAGCTTTCTCAAGCTTCAAACTCCCCATACTTTCAGTAGATTCATCAATCATACCAGAGCTCTCTTCCTCCCAGATTTCACCATCCTCAATCAAAGCCTCATGGGTCCCCATAGAGACAACCTTAAACAGAGGATCAACAACCGAAGAGTTGGGCTCCTGAGTCGCCCCAGAGACCCCCACAAGAAGGGGATCAACAGCCGAAGAGCCAGGGTCCTAAGTCAAATGGATAAGTAGGGGTTTGACAACAAACTCCAATAAAGAACTAGGGTCAGATAGTTTAGAAGGTGGACCGATAGGGGTGGATGAAGGCAGAGGCTCCTCATGTGACTGAGCAACACCTGGGGGGACAATCCTAGAGTCATTCGACGGATGGGGAACATTTCCAGATGGAGTAGTGGGATTTTCCACAATACAATTATCCTTAACCTCCCGACTGACTATGGATTTACAATAAAAAATTAGATGCCTATCTTTGGCACACTTTTGACAGTATACCACAACATTTTCATAACACACTGGTTGTATCTAGTTGTCAAACTTAGAACACAACTTGACAGAGTTCGGTAGGACTTTATCAACACAAATATTGACACAGAATCTCTCAAAGACTAACTTGGATTTTGACTTTGTAATAGAATTCGTGGTGACGAATTGACCCAACGAATCCCCAATACCTTTGAACATGGCTTCATCCCAATACTCCAGAGGTAAGCTCGACAACCACACCCAAATTGGAGCTGACTTATCCAGATCTTATGCAAGGTCGAAACCAAGTTTCCAACGACACATAGTCAGGCTGTGTTTCCCATACACCCATGGACCCAATGATAGAGTCACCACCAAATCCTCCACAACCATGAATCTAAACAAGAAAATACCACCAACCATCACGCAAATCTCCACACTACCCTTAAGGCACCATTTTACTACAACCCATTTCCGAACCATATCCACCATTGGACGGTAAGAAATAAATCTACCCACTACAACATTCTCCACGGATGAGAGAATCCTGTCATAAATCAAATTAGGAATGTCAAACTCCATTCGATAAGCCATGAAAATCTCAGGTAATGAAGGAAACAAGGAGGAGACTTGTTTTCCATTAGATAACACATCCTTCCAACCGACAATCAGAGAGATCTCCACCGTCGACACAAAAGATTCGCCTAGAATCGCCAAAATCTTTGAAAATCCCGAAGGTGAAAGCACTGTCCCTGCAGGGGTGGTACCCGACAGACATGGACCCAAAAGAGAGGAGCACGGGTTAGGGGGGTAGAGGGGGACCGTTGGGTACCCCCAAAACAGATTCCACCATGCACACAGGAAATTCAAACACAAAGGAACAACAATACCCACAATGTATTCAAAAATCAAAAAAGTTTTGATATTTTTTTAAGGATTCATCCATTTTTTCAGGTTTTCTTGAGGGACATTAGCAAACATTGTGTCACCATCAATCACATTGGTTGTGGGTAGGGTGCTCATGGGAAATGTGGTATCAAATATATGGTTTATTAGAGGTTGACTAGTATCAGTTCACTATGAGTGAAAGAGTTAGAAAACTCAAGATCCATGGTAGATGTAGTAGCACAAGATGGCATGAGTCTCAAACTATGTCTCACTAAAGTAATGGAAATAATACACTAGGTTGTGAAGCTCATACAAGTTTCACCAAACCTAAGTGCACCCAAAATGGAGAAAGGATACTATGCAAATGCAACAAACAGCCAAAAAATATGAAGTGCAATACAAGTATGTAAAACGACTATGCAATTTTTAGATTTGAAACAAGATATTAATCTACTGATAATGTTATAAAAAAATTTGAAAAATGATGTCTTTTAATGCCAATTTTGATTTCAAACAATGCATTTGATTTGACCAATTGAACTTAAGGCATAAAGTACATATTTTTTTTAATTTTTGAAACTAAAACATAGATTTAACAATAGAATAGAATGAAGCAAACAAAGACAAAATAATGCCATTTTTTTGAAAAAAAACCTTTACAGGGACTGATTCGCCCTAGGGTGAATGGGTCCCAGGTTAGGATTCTAAAAAATGAATGTTTGAATTTCTTGCTTAATGCTTAAATTCTTAGTTTCAAATTGCATACTATGGTTTTAGTAACAAAATTTTCTAGATTTAGGTGTCCTAATGCAAATAAAATTAGTGATAAATGATGAAAAAAGTGACACTTTTGAAATGCAATTTAGATCAAGTTTGCTAATGTGAATGATTGAAAATACACTAATGTGCAAGTATTATGTGAAATCAATGTAATATGCATGCAATTTTTTTGGGGGGGGAGGGTCTCAAATTTTAAATGATGCAAAATGAAAATTTAAAACCCTAAATGAGATGAAAACTAATGCAAATTTAACAACCCTAAATGAAATGCAAACTATTTCAAATCCTAGATCTATGGTTTTAATTAACTTCAAATTAAAAAATTTATAGTGCAAGAATGTTGGGTTCACCATAATGAAATGAAGGAAAATGGGGTGATGTGATGCACCTATTTTTCTCTTATTTCATTAGGAAATGAGATTACCAAAGGTAGGATTGAATTTCAACCCTTAGGTGAGTCAACCCTATTGGAGATCTTGCAAATTTCCTTATGAAAAAGATAGGGTAAAATCTGCCTGAACAACACTTTGGGGAGAAAAACTAAAAATATATGCAATGTGAAACTTGGATCATCAATTTAAAGCATAACAAAAATAAACCTAAAAATAGTAAATGAACTCAATTATTCAATGTGAAACTTGGATCATCAATTTAAAGCATAACATAAATAGAAACAACAAACTTCTAGTAGATCTGAGAAGGGTAAGTTGATGTTTACCGGTCACCAAAATTTGTTGTTGAGTGTCCTCCTGAGACAAATTCGCCCTAGGGTGAATGGGTCTTGCTACAAGGATCTAAAATCTATTTTCATAGTCCTCAGATCTTGGATCAGCATCCTCGATTCCTCCAGATCTCACTGTCGAAAAGTCAAAAATAAATTATGCAAGTAAGATTTTGTGTCTCGACAACTTTGATAATTTTACGAAATTGCACTTTTGAACAATCTTCAATCCTTCTTCACCTACAAATCTTCACATACAAAGAGAGGGATTTTGTTTTTGTTTTTGGTGAATGGGAGTTTGCCTTGGTCAAACCTTTTTTTTGTAATTAAACCTTGAAATGAAATGAAACATGAGTGGAAGGAATGATGAATGAACAATGCTATGTTGCAACTCACCAAACCCTTGAATGGAGATACTTAGAGGATTTAAGTCTAATACATCTCTCCAAGGTCTTGTTCTTGCATGAAATGGCTTGATTGGATGTTGATCTTGATGCTTGAATTGATGCTTGAATGCTTGGAACCTACATCACAATGTTAGCTCCAAAAACATGCATAGATGCAAATAACTCTGACATGATACTTGAGATCTTGAATGTTGCTATAGAAGACTAATAAATATGATCTTGAACACTTTTGACAATAATTTTTAATCTTGTGAAGTTTCCTTAATGTTGCTTCTTTCTTCTAGATATTGAATTGATAAAAAGACCTTGTATTTATAGGTAATTTTCTAATTCCTAAAAAATTAAACATCAAAGGACAACAATTGCAATTTGAATTTGAATCATAAAAATGACACCAAAAACATATTAAAAATTGAGATCCTAAAATTAAGGAGGGCCCATTCTCCCTTGGGTGAATGGGTCCTAGGACCTAAATCTAGGACACTCAATTTCCAAGGAAATTTAATTAATGCTTGCAATTGTTTAATACAAGTTTCCCTTTTGAAAATGGGATTAAATAGGCTTTTAAATGCATAATTGTGTCAATGAGAGGCTTAATTAAGTCCAATTAATTAAAATACCCAAACATAGGGTGAAAATGTAAAGGTGTATATTTTCTACACTACAACAAGTTGGTCGATCTTGTGCGCCATACTTTCATCGGGATTTGGATGATTTTTCAGAGGGAATTTTGGAAGGAGGCAGGTCAGATTATAGTCTATAGTTGTTGCCCTAGCCGCTTGGTTGTGTGGGCATGACCCCATCAGTCAATTTTTGTGAGGCGATTGTTAGAGAAGTAGTCGATAATGAGTCTTATTTCATAGAGTTGGGGTTAATCGGTTGGTTTAGAGGTTTTTGGTCATGCCTTGCTAAGTTACACTAGTGGATTTTTGAGACATGGTGACTTGTTTTGGATGGTGATGTTCAAATTTACACCAATGTAAGAGGATTCTTTGTGGTGGTTTTTTATAGTGTAAAGGATAGGAACTCAATTCTATGTGACTACCAATAGCGCTGGGAGGAGAAGAATTTACTATTGCTAAAACCTTGGTACCTTGCCTTCAATCCTATCACTAAATCTTTTGATGTGGCTCTAATTTGGGTAAGGCTTCCAAATCTTCCTCTGCAATTTCGGTTTGAGTCCTAATTTGAGGCCATTAGCAATTCATTGGGGAAATTTTTGGGGGTGGATGAGGGTTCTCTAAAATTTTTGCATACCACCTATGCTCGCATTCTAGTGGAAATGGGTACTACAAAGGATCTTTCGATGGATATCCTCCTAAATTTCACGGGTAGGGGCTGGAAATAAGTGCTTGATTATGAGGGGTTACCATTTTTCTATCGTAGATGCTTTAGCACTGGTCAGATTGTTGTGTGTTGTTCAAAGCATAAGTTTGTTAGCCAAGTAACTTGGTGGAAGGAGGATTCCCCCACCATTATTCGATGGAGAAAGATTTCCAAGAGAATAATATGGTGGTTCCAAATTCTTTTGTTGCAGTCACAATAAGGTTCCTCCAAGTATTTCTTAGGCCTCTTTGAAGGCTTTGGTTGAATGTTCATCGGTGGTACAGGATAGTTTTAAAGATGCTTGTGGTCCTATCTCAAAAGATGAGTTAGTTGGTCAATCGGTGCACCAGAACATTGAATCCCTGAAGGAAGGTGCACCCCGCTTTAGGATTTCAGGAAGCCTTCAAGTAGAGGCATGTACAAGGATATTTTTCAAGTGTTTTAAAGAAAGAAGAAGAAGTATGGGATGGCCTTCAACATGCAAGTTCGCTCCCATAACAAGTGTGGAAAAAATCATGTGGGGTGAGGTTTTGGGGAAGAGGTTCCTCTTTTATGGCCTCTCCTGGTCTATGCCAAGTTAAAGTATCCACTTCTATGTTTGGTTAAGGATTTGGATTTGGGCTTGTAGGAGCTGAGATATAGCTCTTAGAACATGTATTAGAGTCACTCAAGGACTCAATCCTCCAAGATCATCTACAAAAACCAACAACAACTTTCCACAAGAGGGAAAAGTAGGAACGTGAAATTGCAACAATGGATGCAAGATGTGGCCAATATGCAATAATCAAGATTGCAATGATGTATTGGACTTACACAACTGAAATTGAGATTGATATGATCACATATACATATGAAGCCTTTCTTATATAGGCAAGGTGAGAAATAGGATTAGACAAGATCATGACAAGTGTCTTAATCCTATCACATGAGATAACTACGTCATAACAACCTAGGATACAAGCATTAAATAAATGACAACTAGATAAGATAAGTGATAACTAGAAAGATTCTCCCCTAATTAATGCTAACTAGAAAGATACCCTCCTAGGACCTAAGTGGACTTAACAATGTAAATAGGACCTAGATAAGACTAGATAGGAAAAATACCTATTTACATCAACACCCCCTGCCCCTAAGTACAACTTAGGGAGTTGATTATTATGCAAATGACACAAAGATGGGTCTCGGTTACAAGGTCGTGTTAGGTACCCATGTACAAATGCAAATGCAATCTCACAAATGGAGAAAAGGAGAAAACCTAATGGGACAAAACTCCTCCCCAAAAGAGAGATAAATACAATAATGATATTCATCACAAATCCAATAAATATCTATCCACACAAAGGATGGAAAAAGATATAATACAACCCCCTATAATGAGATAAGTTGTTGCAAAGAAGCATTGGAAGCACACTTGTGGAGTAACACTAGAATCCTCAATCTAGCAAGAAAGGAAGGATAATTATGTTTGTTAGAAACCATATTAGAGTCACTCAAGGACTCAAGTGGGAATCATGATAAGCAACATTAGACCCGATCCCAAGGAACACTAGAAAACTCACAAACTAGCACAACCCTGAAATCTATAAAGCAAAAGTTGATTGATAAATGTTTTGGAAATAAAATGAGGTGTAGAGAAAGTGCAAACCTAATGCACACAAAAAAAGGAAATAGTGCATGCACTAATGAATGTTCACATATACCTTGATGAATAAAAATGACCTTATATTTGTGTAGAGGACAAAATCAACTTTCTAATGCCACTTGAATCACGAAAATCTGATAACCGAGGCAAAAGTTATGAATTTTTTCAAAAAAGGGTAAATTTTACCAGCCGACAATATAGACACAACCCTTCTAATTTGATTTTTTTTTTTAAATTACACAATGCATTCAAAAATAAATGGAAACCCAGCTAATATTTTGATGTTGCCAACAAAACCTAGAAAGCGTTTTGGAATAAAAAAACTAGAACATGTGATTTGGTAAAAAAGTAAACTTCACCTATAGGGAAAATAACTATGTTGGGCTATTTTTATAGTCATTTCTGCTAGATCTGCTCACTATCTACAAAATTTGATAGATAACTAGATGGTATTTTGTGGTTTTGAACAAAACCCATAAATATTTTTTTCTCAAAAATACACGAGGCAAAATATATATGCCATTTTTTTTTATCCAAGATGCACCCTACAAAAGCTCAAGATTGAATCACCCTCAAATCCGAGAAGGGGTTTTGCAACTCTAAAGCTCTAATACTATGTAGGAGCTAAGATATAGCTCTTATAATATGTTAGAGTCACTCAAGGACTCAAGCCTCCAAGATCATCTACAAAAACCAACAACAACCTTCCACAAGAGGGAAAAGTAAGAACATGAAATTGTAACAGTGGATGCAAGATGTGGCCAATATGCAATAAGATTGCAATGATGTATTGTACTTACACAATTGAAATTGAGATTGAGATGATCAAATGTACATATGAATCCTTGCTTATATACGAAAGGTGATTAACAAGATTAGACAAGATCGTGACAAGTGTCTTAATCCTATCACATGACACAACTAAGTCATAACAACCTAGAACACAAGCACTGAATAAATGCCAACTAGATAAGATAAGTGATAACTAATGCTTCTAGAAAGAATTTCCCCTAATTAATGCTAACTAGAAAGATACCCTCCTAGGACCTAAGTGGACTTAGCAATGTAAATAGGACCTAGATAAGACTAGATAGGAAAAATACCTATTTACACCAATAGGACCCCCTAATGCCCCTTTCATCTATAAAAAAAAAAGTTATATTTTTTCAAGTATCTCTTCTCAAACTTGAGTGTTTTATAATTTTGCTAAATAAAACTTAAATCTTTGATTTTACTTTAAAATTTTATAAATTTTATATAAAAATTAATATTCTTATTTTCTTGGTTTTGATTTTATAAATAATTATATTAAAATATATGTATTTTAAAAAAAAATTAAATATTACTTAATTATTTGTTATAATGATTATATTTTTTATGTTTCCCTTTTTAGGTAATAGCTAATCCTCAAAAAACATTGAAATATTGATTTATCAAGTGAATATAAGGGATGTATAACAAAGTCCCTTTTGACAATAAATTCTCTAGCACAATCAACTAGATTGAATCAATAAATTGGCTTGGATTTAAAGAGAGTAATATAAAAAACCTTACAAATTATATTTCATCTTTTGTGTCGAGATTCATGAAATTTTTTAAACAAGCAACTTTCATGCTAATCGAATTCAAGAAGGTGGGGTTATTGCAATGGAACAAGCAATGAAGGATTTTCATGCAACCTATGATGAATTTGTTGGATTTAGTGATTTCATAAGATAATCTGGCTACCATGATGTAACAACTCTATCCTTACCCTACAGTTTTCACCTAGTTTTTAACTTATTAAGTGAATAATTCAATGCTTTCAAAATTAGGAAAATAAAAAAATCAATAACATATCTAGCATACTACATAAAGAATTTCATATAACATTGCACAATCAAAATAACATAACTTAAGCTTCATGTAAATGAAACTCATCTTTTCAAATATAGTTTATAAATAGAATTCATGATCATTTATACTATTTCATAATTTACAAGAGAATAAGGTCAAGGTATCCTTATTTGAATTACTCTTCTATTTCACAAGTCTTGACATGTTGTTTGCAAGAGGGAGAGCATCACCCACACATTTTACCTCCAACCATAGACCAGCGGTCCCCCGCACACCTTCCAACTAGAAGTGGCATTTACCTTCGACAAAGAGTTTGGTATGGGAACCCCTAGTATTTCCATTTGAGTATCTAGTGGTGTGTCCTACATAACATACATACGTTCATACAACTTGTGGCAACATAAAATTATCCCTTTAATTTTCCTTGCTCGTTCAAGCCCTACTTGTTAAATTGAGCTTAATATTGCCTTGATTTAGTGTTGTAATGTGTTTGACACATTCACATTAGGTCTTGGGCCCTTGTGAACTAAATAAAATTAATCTTGCCTTATTTGGAGTGTTGTAAAGTGTTGCAACACACTTTCACACTTTTCTAGGGTTTTCATAAATAATTGGGCTTCTTTATGCTTTAATTGGCCTTATTTGGCATCCACAAGCCTTAATTAATGCATCTTTTCGAGGATAATCTTGACATAAACCAACATCCAATCATAATTCAGGCGTTTTTAGGTTGTGTGGCCTAGATTTAGTGATATGGAACTCATATGCCACCTTGGACGTATGAGTCCCACCTAGATTTTTTGGGTCCCGATCTAGATTTTACACCTTTCTAAGAATTTTTGAAAATGGTCCCATAATTAATGCCTAATGGGACTCATATGCCAATTCTGGCGTATGAGTCTTGTGTGGCCCAAAATTAAATTTAATTCAAAATTTTGGCAAGATTTTATCCTCCTGGATATTATGTCGGCTTGTAGTGTTGCAATTTCGAGAAATTTGGCATAAATAAGTATAAATACAAGGTTATTTCACTCATTTTAATCCTAACAAACAATCAAGTGACCTAGCAAGTCGAATGAGCATCCTTCTAGAAAATTTGAGTTCACAAGAGAATTCAAGTGTTTACAAGAGCTTTCAAGAGTCTTTAAGGGCTGATTATCAAGTGTTTTAGAGCATTATTCAAGCATTAAGCATCTTGTCAAAGTCATCATGCATCATGTTTGTTTTTGAGCTAATAATTGTGACATAGGGTTTTATGATTCGAGCTAGCATTCAATTCAAGATCTACCACATTTAAGCAAGAGTCAAGATCCACATCCATTGGAGCCATTTCATACCTGTTTGCAACACTTTATTGCTAGGTTTTGGTGAGTTACAATATCACATTTTGTTCATTCATCATTCATTCATCTTATTTCATTTTGTTTCAAGGTTTGATTACCGAAACGAGGTTTGACCAAGGAAAACCCCTATCCACTAACAAAAAAAATAATTTCCCTCTCTTTAGTGTATGATTTGTAGGTCTAGGTTGAAGGCATATTGAAGAGAAATTTTGGAGAAAGTTGTCAAAGTGTTCAAAGTTGTCAAAGTTGGCACCTTGCATTGGAGATCCTTGGAGAACATCTACAGGTTGAAAATTAGGGTTTCAGATCCGAAAATCAATTGGAAAATATAGATCAAATATAGAAGAGCAGTTTCATAAATTAAATTTCTAGAAAAACCTAATTGGATTGATATGCCAGTTCTGGCATATGAGTCCTAGTATAGGTCATTTTCCAGATTTTTGCAGATCTAGAATCTACAGTGCCAGAAACTAGTTTCTACCCACAAACCCTAATCTGGGACTTAGTCAACCAGACTGGCATATGAGTCCCAACAGGCTTTAAAATTTGCGTTTTCAACATTTCAGGCCTTCATCTAGTCTCCTTCAGGTTTTCAGGTGCACACATTTCATCTCTTAGCTTTTTGTTATGTTTTACATACATTTTTAGGTCACTTAGTGAAGTATTGCATTGCTTTAGGTTTAAGCATTTGGACTTGCATTTCATTTGTCTTTTCCAGCCCTAACTTGGTGGTGAACCCCTCTTTATTTTGTAATCAAACCCTAGGACAACCCTGTTATAAGATCTCTTTCTCTTTTACATATCTTAGATCAAGATCTCCAGGGTTTCCCTTCAATGAAATGATTGTGAAATGTGTTTGCTCTATGTCCTAAACCATAAGTAGAAAATCCATTTTCCTTTTTTTTATTTTGGTGAACCTGCATTTAGAACATCATAATTTTTATTTGGAGTGCATCATCATCCTAGATCTTGCTTGCATTAACATTGTATTAGGGTTTGCATTAGTTAATTAAAATTCTAGGGTTTTTTAATCTTGCATTAGTGAAAGTGCATATAGGTTGCATTTTTGCATCTCAAATAATTGAAAATCATTTAAAACTACATTTGCATTTAGTCTACAGATCATACAAACTAAAAAGCATAAAAATCAATTGAAATTTTCTAAAATTAAAAAAAAACCCTCACTGAGACTCATACGCCCCTCTGGGCGATTTAGTCCCAATGCAGATTTTAGACTACATTTTCTAGAATTCAAAACTTTGTTTCTGTGCTCCTATTTGTTGTTGATAACTTTTTATTTTAGTTTACAGAGATTTGTTTATATTCATTTCACTGCACTTAGCTTAAATTGCATTTATCTTGCATCTAGTATCCCTTGCATGAGCATTTCTACTTGGTGTCCTATTGCTAATACTATAGTGAGACGAAGTTCGAGACTCATGTCATCTTGCGATAGCACAATCCTCATGGATCTTGGGTTATCTAGCTCTTTGACTCCTAGTGTTAACATTAGTTCACTAGGTATGGACCAAACCCTAGATAACTCTTTGCCTTCAAGTAGTGTGACGCATGTTGAAACAATGGTTACTAGTGTTCTGCAAGAAAACATAATCTAAATCCATGAAAGCTTACCAAACATGCAACATCAAGTGAGCAATGAAAAAATTTCAACCACTACTATCCCTACCATAGATAACATTCATTGCATGCTTGAAAGTGTAGACGGACTTGACCTTGTGCATAACATAGTTTAGATCTTTAGGGTATGGATAGGATGGTGGGGGTCCAAACTAGGCCTCTAAGTGGCGATGAAAATTCAAAAAATTAGAGTTAAGCAAATTGACATAAAAATTTGAATAAGTTATTAACATAATTTGAAAAATATGTAAGAACCAAATTTTGGAGCAAATTGAATGTAGTTTCTAGGCTACTAGTCCTTTTTTGGAAAAAAGTAAAAAAAAATTGAGAAAATTTGAAATTTCAATGCAGTGGTACTGAATTTGTAGGAAAAAGGTAAGAAGCAGGTGTATGTATGACCACCTTAAGTACAAGAAAAAAATATTTTTTTTTTCTGAATTTTTCAATATAAGTAGAGGACACATGCCCAGATGTGCCAAATTTTTTTTTGTAGTTTTTTCGCATGTAAATAATTAGTTATGATTTTTTTATTATAACTTTTCAAAGTTATTAAAATGTTTGTGTCTGACCACCATAACTTGGTCAAAAAGTTATGAAATTCAATTTTTTTATCCTATAGCATGCGGAGCATAGAATGTGGTGCATCTTATAGATTCAAAAAATGTTAAGTAGTTTGAAAGTTATAGAAGTTTTTCGATCAACCTATAAATCAGGAATTGACATAATGTAGGTAGAAAATCAATAATAATTATTTCTTAAATTCAAAATAAGGCAAAAGTTATATTGGTGGAAAGCTGACAATTTTTTCTATAAACCCTTTTCGTTTGATGAAATCCAGGTCAAAAAAAGTCATCATCCACAAGGGCAAACTTCGAAAAACTAAACAAATTTTCAAAAACATATTTTTTGAGTTGACTTTCTAGGTCAGGCAATCCTGATCCAATATCCATTTTGGTTTGGTAGTACTAAACCGAAATGGATATTCGTTACTTATATTATTTATAATACATAATATTATATAATATGTATTATGTATTTACAATACATATATTTATAATATATAATATTATGTATTATTATATATTACTACATTATATTTTATTTTTGATACATAAGAGTTTATAGTTTTTATTAATATTAAAATCTTACAAGTGTCTACGCATGCAGGAAAACCACAAAATTCATGAAAATCATACAGATATATCTACTTAGCCATCAATTTAAAACCCCCATCAAATTTTTTTGAGAGTCGAACACAGGAAGACCTTGGCCCATAGGCCCAATTCAACTAGACCATAAACTGCCCCTCCACCACCCAACTGCCACTACCTAACAGCCATTAAGGTACATAAACCATCTATACAAAATTTCAAAAAACCAAACTTCATCTTTTAACACCTCAACCCAGACCCAAAAAAATTAGAAGCAAAAAAACAAATTCAAGCCCTAAACATTCCAGACACAAAAATCCATTGAGCTTGGAAAAAGCATCAAATTCTACAATCCATTCTATGTCCTACACCACCATGAGTCCAAAAAACCTTTTGATGTAATCCACAATCATGGCGACAATCATTATGTGTCGCATAAGGGTCAGACCCTTTAGATCAAGCATAAAGGGGAAGAACTTCACCACCTCATCAAAATCCTTCAACAACTTCAAATCTCCAGGGCGAGAAATACCAGTCCCCAATATGGCCACCTTTAGCACCTCATCCACACCCACCAGCAAGCCCTTGATCAAAATATTCTCCAACACTGCTTTGGTCTCCACCTTCGACACTCAACTATCTAATAGAGACGCCAGAAACTTGGAGGTGACATAAGTGTTGTCCCTTCCATACTCATTTTTGGAGACGTGCCCATGACCCAACACCATCTTCACCACCGCAATAAACAAATGATCGTTATTGATCATTATCCTTTTAAGGTGCTGGTCAGTTATCGCCCTAAAAGACATTTAATTGGTCTTAGCACCTAGAGAGATGAGCATATCTACACCAAACCCCACCACTCCCTTAGCCGACACTTTAATTATAAAATGTGAATGCCCTACCATCATAGTGATCTTCCAACCACTCAGTAAGGCCAATGCAACATGAAGCACACACCAAACACCAGAGCCAAGTATTGGAACAATGGCCGCTGCAACATTCTCCATTAAATTTAAACCCGTAGAAAACTCTAGACGCTCATCAATAATCAATGCTTGAGAGAGAATGACATTAATTCCATGACGCAATACATGAGAGGTCGTCCTCAACCTCAAATCCTAGGCTAACTTCATTGCGAAAAATCACATCAACATGCGAATTGGTACCTAAAATTTGTCACCTTATCAACATGCCTTTCCTTGTAATTAGTGCCCGTACTGGACTCCAACTCGTCTCTCTTCACATGGGAACCGACCACCAAATTTCATCCAGTGAGGACAACTCGTCTCGACACCCTTGGAAAATATTTATAGTGGATGAAGCTTGTGCCAACACATTAACCCCATCCACATCACCCGCCATGTGCCCTCCACCACTCTTGGAGAGCCGCCCACCCAACCACCCATTACTATATTATATATATATTATATTGTATACTATATAGTATATTATATATTACTATATCATATATTATATTGTATACTATATAGTACATATATTTTGTATAGTATATTATATATTATATTAATATTATGTAATATATATTATATTATATATTTATTAATGTGCAACCAATTCACAAGAGAGAGAGAGATGGAGTGGGAAGGACTTGAGAGGGGGAGAGAAAGACCTAAGATTAGTGAGAGACTTGAGAGGGAGAGAGGGAGAGAGATACTTGAGAGGGAGAGAGTGAGAGAGAAATACTTGAGAGGGAGAGAGGGAGGGAGAGATTCCAAGAGAGAGAGACTTGAGAGAGACAGAGGGGGCCTGAGAGTGAGAGGGAGAGAGAGAAAGAGATAAAGACCTGAGAGGGAGAGAGAGAGAGAGAGAGAGAGAGAGAGAGAGAGAGAGAGAGAGAGGAGAGAGATGAGCACAAGGAAAAGAGGGAGAGATGGAGACTTGAGAGAGAGAGACCTATGAGGGAGGTAGAGAGAGAGACTTGAGAGGAGAGAGGGAGGGAGGGAGGGAGGAAGCTCTGAGGGACTTGAGAGAGAGAAGGTGGAGAGGGACCTAAGAGTGAGAGGGAGAGATAGACAAAGAGTTGAGACAAAGAGAGGGAGGGAGAGACAAAGAGAGAGAGAGAGAGAGAGAGAGAGAGAGAGAGAGAGAGAGTTTTCCCATGTTGGGACCCTCTAGAATAAGAAGTGATACAACCATCAAATAAAACCATTACAACTCAATTCAACATTCATGTCATTAAAACCTTCAAGTTTAATAACATATCATTAGATCATTCATGTAAAAGGTATAAAATCATCATGAATAAGAATCACTATCTTCCAATCATGATACATAAATAAGAACATTATGTGCACCAGAGGGGTTTGATGCAACTTTCAAACAAAATCCTTAGAAGACATCAAGATACATGTTAATTAGATTGTTCATGTGAAATCTATACAATAATTATGATCAACAAATAAGACATTAGCCAACCATGATGTATGAATAAACACTATATATGCACACTATATATGAACAAACACTAAAATAATAGATTATTTAATATTTATTACTAAATTTTTGTCTCATCATTATACTATTATATTCATAAATTCAACACTAAAAATATCCATCCAACCAAATTCTTTATAAAATATCCATCCAAGATCATTTTTTTGTAAAAATAAGATCATTGTCTTAATAAATTTTTGCAACTCTCAGTTTCATCTCTTCATTTCTTTGTGTTTTCCTCTTTAGATTGGAACTGTTTCCTTTCCTCTAGCCATCGTTGATGCTCATCTAAGTCCACTTCCATGGACCTAACCACATCAACAATAGTTTACATTTTTGATGCAAAATGCCTCAATAATGGGTGAACACATTCTTCATTTTGAATAGCATTAACTTGATCCTAAATGGTTCTAACATTCACATCAACTTGTTCTAAAAAATAAGCACCATCGGATGTAGGTGGTGGAGGTGGAGGGCATGGATCCATGATTTAGATATAAGTGAACCTACATTAAATTTTTAATTTGAAAATGTAAGATACATGTTTAAAAATCCCCTTAAACCATTCAATATAAATGACTTAATTGAATACAAATGAAAAAATGTGTAAAAATCATTTATGTCTACGACATGTAAATGGAAAATAAATAGTTGTTAAAGTGATGTGAAATATCATTTAAAAATACATTAAATTTTTAGCTCGATAAAATGTGGAAGTGTTGAGCTCCAAATTGATTCAACAAAGGCGGAAGTGTTAAGCTCCAAATCGCCAATACTTAGTGACTCTGTATACATAGTTAGTAATAGTTAAAAAAGACTTGTCCCTTCAGCCATAGGGAAATGTGAAAATTTAATGGGCAATAATCAATGGGTTGTGCGGGAGGCTATCATTTGTATATGATACAATATGATAGCCTCTTGCATAGCCCATCGATTATTACCCATTCACTTTTCCCATTTCCTTATGGTTGCAGGGACAAGTTTTGTCTGGTCAGTACTAACAATGGATCCAAATTCACCAGGTATTGGAAATTTAGAGCACTTCCAACAAGGATCCTTTCTATTTTGAGAGCTGAGGAGAGTCAAAACAATAAAAAAATTTTGAAAACAAATTGTTTAGCAAATAAATACTAACTTAAGAATAAGAAACAAAGCAAGAATTTAAGAAACATGAGAATAAGTGATAAAGAAGAAGGAAAAATATACAAGAATGTAAAATAGTTTTAAAAAATACACAAAGGGGGTAATGAAGGTTCTATTTTATGTTTGTTTAGTATGCTAGGTTCAATTTTTTGTTTTGATGTTTTTTTTTGTTTTCCACTAACTAGGGTTTCAATTTTTTTTGTAAGTTTAGATAGAAATGAAAAAATTCATTAAAAATACAAAGAATGCAAAAAATAGAAAAATTACAAAAAACACATACCTGGAACTCATTGGAGGTCGTTGCTCGACTGCTGCATCGCGAAAAATGAGGTAGGGTTCATGAAAATGAGGAATATTTCACGTTATAAAGTCTTCAAAGAAACAAATATCCGTTATAAACAGACATTCGTTTATTATATAATAAATTTATTGTATATAAATATACAATAGTATATTTCACATATACTTTATATATTATATATTATATATTATATATTATATATATAATATATATTATATTATATATTACATATTTAATACATAGTCTCCCTTTGAAAATGAGGCAGGGTTTCTCTTCAACAAAATGGATATCCGTTATAAATGGATATCCGTTTATTATATAATAAATTTATTGTATATAAATATACAATAGTATATTTCACATATACTATATATTATATATTATATATTATATAATATATTTAATACATAGTCTCCCTTTGAAAATGAAGTAGGGTTTCTCCTCAATAAAATGGATATCCATTTGTTCTATTATAAATTTATTATTTATAAATATACTATATATTAAATATATTATAGTATATATTATATATAATATGTACTATAATATATATTATTTATATTCTAGATATATTATATATATATATATTAAATATAATATATATTATATAATATATTTAATACATAGTCTCCCTTTGAAGTCTCCATCTTCCTCTCAGATCTTTAATATATATTTAATCATTATATAATAAAGAGAGGGAGAGTGGGAGAGAGAGTGGGTTTAGGGTTTAGGGAGAGAGGTTGAGTGAGAGAGGGAGGGAGAGTGGGAGAGTGGGAGAGTGGAAGAGAGATAGAGAGAGATAGAGAGAGAGTGGGAGAGAGTCATAGAAAGAGAGAGTGGGAGAGAGGGAGGGAAATGGAGAGAGAGTGGGAGAGAGAGTGGGTTTAAGGTTTAGGGGGAGAGGAAGGGAGAGGGATAAAGGGAGAGTGAAAGAGAGTGGGAGAGAGAGAGAGTGGGTGAGAGAGAGAGAGTGGGAGAGATGGAGGGAGATGGAGAGAGGGAGAGTGAGAGAGAGTGGGAGAGAGAGATTGGGAGAGAGAGGAGAGAGGGAGGGAGTTAGAGAGTGTGTGAGAGAGAGAGAGATGGTTTAGGGTTTAGGAGAGAGGAAAGTGGGAAAGTGTGAGAGAGAGAGAGAGAGAGAGAGATAGAGAGAGGGGAGAGAGAGAGAGAGTTTAGGGTTTAGGGAGGAGGGAGAAGGAGAAGGGGAGAGAGGGGGATAGGGAGAGTGGAGAGAGATAGAGGGAGAGAGGAGAGAGGTAGGGAGAGGAGAGGTGGGAGAGAGGGAGGGAGAGGAGAGGAGAGGAGTGGGGAGACAGGAGAGAGAGTGGGTTTAGGAGGAGGGAGGGAAGGGAGAAAGGGAGGGAGGGAGAGTGGGAGAGAGGGAGAGCGAGTGGGTTTAGAGTTTAAGGAGGGAGGGACAGAGGGTTTAGGGTTTAGGGTTTAGGGAGAGTGGGAGAGAGAGGGAGAGGGAGAGAGGGAGGGACAGATGGAGAGAGAGGGAGAGTGGGAGAGAGGAAGAGAGAGATAATGGGAGAGAGAGAGAGGGTTTAGGGAGGGAGGGAGGGAGGGAGGGAGAGAGATAGATAGAGTTGGAAAGAGAGTGCATTCATTTCGAAGCTCAAATGTGAGTGCATGGACCATATGGACACTAGAGATGGCTAAATGTTTTTAGAATTGTATTCAATGTGATTGGAATCAATGTGAGTCATGTGAGTGGGATCAGTGTGAGTCATGTGAGTGGGTAGATACATAGATTCCACAGTACCTAACCCCTTTATCTATAGCATAATGCTCATTAGAAGATGTAATGGAAAGTTCACTTGACTACGATCATCTTTCAGATCTTGTACAACCAAGACATGTCTATGCACCACAGGGGAATGAAGTGGGATCAAAATATTGGTTGGAACAATGTGTACAGGAAAAGAAAAATCTAACACAATCGATGACAAATGATGATGGGTTCATGTATCCTACAGGTTCAGTTGTTGTTTCTCAAACTTGGTTGCATTACCATTTCATCATCGTTTAGGTTGTTTAAAATAATATAGATTTTTTATTATAAGCATCTATTCTAGTTTACATAACCATTTCATCATCATTTAGGTTGTTTAGATGAAATATAGATTTGTTATTCTAAGTATATTTAGATGTTGATAAAAAAATTATGATCACACAAATTCAGTTGTTGTTTTCAGAACTTGGTTGCAAACATATATGATTAGAAAGAATGACATACTTACATTTGAAGACTATGAGAAAAACAAAACCATTCTCATGTATTCTCACCTTGTTATAGCAACAAATGTTAAGTTATTGAGACATCATGCTAGACCAAAAACAAAAAACTATGGACAATTAGTAGTGTTGATCATGAAGCATTACTGGAAAATCTGAAGGTAAGAGATGACTCTTTAGCACACTTGAGTAGTGTATCATTTGTTGTATGGATAGGTATGATATTGTTCATCATATTTTGATATTATTTATTTGAGAAGGTTCATTATTTAGGTTGTTTAGAATAATACATATTTTCTACTCCAAGCATCTTTTCTAGTTTGCATTACCAATTCATCATCATTCAGGTTGTTTAGAATAATATATATTTGTTAGTATAAGCATATTTTCTATTGCGACCATATATATTTCTCATTTGAAGTATATTGTGATGTTCTTGGCATGATTAATCATGGAGCTGCTACAACAATAACTAGCTCTGATCCTTTGGCAGAGGTATGCGACATATTAGAATAATATAGATTTTTTATTCTAAGCATATTTTATATTGTATGTAGTTTAACTACTACCTTTATAGTTCGTATAGGTGCTTGTCACTCTAGAACGTTAACATGCTACTGTTGTGGAAGACTGTACAGACCATGAAGGCAATGTGTGATCTATTTCCTTCCCCTACTGGGAAATGGCTATGTATTAGGGCCTTTTGTTGTATTTATATGTGCCATTTTTTAAATCATATATTTGATAGCAATTATTGAATGATAATATCATGCGTATTGTTATACTTTATGTGTATTCAATTGTATACTTTACAGTTTATGTGTATACTTTGTCACTTATGAGTATTCCAATGTATACTTTATGACCTACGTGTTTTAATGCGTATACTTTATATTAATGTGTGAAGTTCATGACTTAAGTGTATTTGAGTAAATGAATCACTTTTTCACTTACTCACGAGGAACAAAATGAACCCTAAACCCCTTTACACCTTTACATCGCATCCATTTGATCCTTTTTCCATCAACTGAAAACTTGACACCACAGGAAAATGCCTTAGAGATATAAAAAACTGAAAAAGGTTATCGTAGAGGTGCCCTACATGATCTCGTAGAATCAAACATATTATTTCTAAGTGACACGATTTTTGAGTAATAGCTCGTCAAAGATTGTTGTCTTTTAGCACTTTAGACTCTTAAGGGAAATCACTGGTCCAATGTAGCTCGGAGTGGTTTAGCATGTTTGAGTGCAAAAGAGGACCATGCCTAGCCTAAATGTACCCATATAGATGTGTTGGAACGATTTGTTTGGTTGTACGAGTTGCAAAATGAAAGTTGCACCACTTTGCAATTTTACACTACTTGCATTTGACAACTTTTTCACCAATTAAAAACTTCTCACCATGAGAAAAAACCTCCAAGATAGAAAAAACCAAGAGAGGTTATTATAGAGGTTTCTAACACAATCCCATAGCCTCAAACGAAGGTTTTGCAAATGTCACAGTTTTCGGGTAATAGCCTGTCAAAGATTGTTGCCTTTTAGCACTTTGGACTCTTAAGGGAAATTGCTAGTCCAATGTAGCTCGAAGTGATTCGACGTGTTTGGGTGTAAAAGAGGAATATGCCTAGCATTAATGTATCCATCCAGACATGTTGGAACAGTCCATTTGGTCATATGAGTTGTAGAACAAAATTTGCACCACTTTGAAACTTTACACTGCTTGCATCTAACAACTTTTTGCTCAACTAAAAACTCATCACCATAGGAAAATGCTTCTGAGATAGAAAAATCCGAGAGAGGTTATTATAGAGGGTCCCAACACAATCCCATAGCCTTAGATAGAGATTCTATAAGCATCACAGTTTTCAAGTAATAGCTCGTCAAAGATTGATGCCTTTTACCACTTTGGACTCTTAAGGGAAATTGTCGGTCCAATGTAGCTCAGAGTGATTCAGTTTGTTTGGATGCAAAAGAGGACCATGCCTAGTGTAAATGTACCCACCCAGGCGTGTTGGGACACTCTGTTTGGTTGTACGAGTTGCAAAATAAAAGTTGCACCACTTTGCAACTTTACATTGCTTGCATTTGACAACTTTTTCCTCAACAGAAAACTCGTCACCATGAGAAAATACCTGAGATAGAAAAAACCAAGAGAGGTTATTGTAGAGGGTCCCAACACAATCCCATAGGCTCAGATGGAGAGTATGTAAGTCATGATTTTCGAGAAATAGCCCTTCAAAGATTGCTACCTTTTAGCACTTTGGATTCTTAAGGGAAATCATAGGTCCAATGTAGCTTAGGGTTATTCAATGTATTTGGGTGCAAAAGAGGAACATGTCCAGCATAAACATACCCATCTATACATGTTGGAACAATTTGTTTGGTTGTACGAGTTGCAGAACTAAAGTTGCACCACTTTGCAACTTTACATTGCTTGCATTTGACAACTTTTTCTTCAACTGAAACCTCGTCACCACAAGAAAATTCCTCTGAGATAGAAAAAACTGAGAGAGGTTATTGTAGAGGGTCCCAACATGATCTCATAGCTTCTAATGAAGAGTCTGTAAGCATCACGGTTTTTTAGTAATAGCCCATCAAAGATTGTTGTCTTTTAGCACTTTCGACTTTTAAGGGTAATTGCCAGTCTAATGTAGCTCAAAGTGATTCAACGTGTTTGGGTGCAAAAAATGACCATTCCTAGCATAAAAGTACCCATCCGGATGTGTTGGAATAGTCTATTTAGTCGTACGATTTGTAGAACAAAATTTGCACCACTTTGCAACTTTACATTGCTTGCATTTGATAGCTTTTTCCTCAATTGAAAACTCGTCACTACGAGAAAAAAACTTTGAGATAGAAAAAATTGAGAGATTTTATTGTAGAGTGTCCCAACATGATCCCATAGCCTTAGACGAAGAGTTTGTAAGCGTAACGATTTTTCAGAAATAATCCTTCAAAAATTGTTGCCTTTTAGCACTTTGGACTCTTAAGGGAAATCATTAGTCCAATGTAGATCAGAGTGATTCAGTGTATTTGGGTGCAAAAGAGGACCACACCTAGTGTAAACTTACCCATCTAGATGTGTTGGAACAATCTATTTGGTCGTATGAGTTGCAAAACAAAAGTTGCACCACTTTGCAACTTTACACTGCTTGCATCTGATAACTTCTTGTTCAACTGAAAACTTGTCACCATGGGAAAACACCTCTGAGATAGAAAAAACCAAGAGAGGTTATTCTAGAGGGTCCCAACACAATCCCATAGCCTCAAACAAATATTCTATAAGAATCACGATTTCCAGGTAATAGCCCGTTAAAGATTGTTGCCTTTTAGCACTTTGGACTCTTAAGGGAAATCGTCGGTACAATGTAGCTCGGAATGACTCGGTGTGTTTGGGTGAAAAAGAGGACCATGCCTAGCGTAAACATACCCATATAGTATGCCTAGTTTTCTTATTGATGCATCATGGTTAGCAACATTCATTTTTGTGCATTACGATAATACAAATTGCATGTCCAAGGTCAAATAACATGAATGTCATGGAGTTGTATTTGGTTTGTTTAATGGTAGTATCACATTCATTTAGTCTGTTTAATGGTTGCATCATGGTTTAGTGATGTATTAATTATTGATTGTGATTATTGTATAGATTTCACATGAACAGTCTAATGAACATGTATCTTGTTCAGTTGTAAGGACTTTGTTTAAAGGTTGCATCAAACCCCTATGGTTGAAAGATATTGATTCTTACTCAAGATGATTTTATACCTTTTACATGTTATTAAGCTTAAATAAACATTGAGTGACATTGATTTTTATCAAGATGATTATATTACTTTTGAATGAACACTGTAACATGACATGCATTTCATTAAGTTGTATCCATTTTTCATTAATTTTAACTTCTTTTGAAGGAAAATCAGCTACTCACTTCATTACACAAGTTCAAAAAACAAAATAATGTCAAATGTAAATTCATTCAACAGAGCTTGAAATCATGGGTATTCTCAAATTGAGTGTTTGATAAAAATGTATTGGTAGACATGTATGAAAAATGTGGTACAATAGAAAAGGCAATGGATTGTTTGAAAAAACTCCTCAAGGAAATATGGTCTCATGGAATGTAATTTATGTTAACCTTAATATGAATGAACTCTAATATAGATGGATTACCAATTGTAATTCATAAGTTCTATTAAAATGCAATTTCATTAATCTATAACATACATTATCAATCATAACTTTAAACCATCCTAAGATAATTATGCATTCCATTTTGAATATTCAAAGTAGAAAGACATGCACACGAGGAACAAATTAGATCGAATATCAATTCTTATATATCAAACTGTAGAATAATTGTGTTTGTGCATATACAAATTTGGCATATGCCTACTCAGAACAAGTTTTACAAAATGTGGCATATATGCCATCTCAAGATCTATCAAACCTTAAGTACATATCAATCTATACCATATCCTAATCCTGTGCTGGACTATCAAAATTGAGCCTCCTCAAAGAAGTTAGTTGCTCTGAAGTTTCCTGCACAATAATATTTCAAACCACAAATTAGATTAATTATGTGAATGGTTGACAAGATAAACTAGTAAATAGAAACTTATATACCATCATTTATAAATTATGAATTTAACACCAAAATCAGTATACATGTACTATATTATATCAATAATTTAATTATTTTTTACTCCATGTATTGCTCTTTTTTTTGCAAGATGGTCTGCAAATGATTGTCCCTTAGGATGATTGGGAGTCTTATAAAGTAATGGTCTCACTCGTCACAATGTTGAGTCGAGCAGAGGACTGTAGAAAATAAAATAAAAATGATACGCATTAACATATAATTATTGACAAATAATCATATCTACTAAACACATATCTACTCCTAGCTAAACATAAATATCTGCAATATAAAATAAACACATACCTGCTGTGATGCTACGACACTAGATGGGCTCCTAGAGGATGAATCATCTAAGATGGTTTCCTATATAAAAAATGATAAGAATGTAAATGCACATGCACATATAATTATAATGTCGAGAAAAAAATATACCAGTTGTGCAACTTCATCCAATGGGCCAAACCTAGTCAACAAGGTTGTATAAGAACCAGGTTACTGCATAAAAAGATAAGATTACATTAGACTATCAATATATGTAGTACATGTATTTAAACATAATAGATTTCAAAAATTAACATCTAAAATAACAATTTAAATAATACCGTATGCTAATTCTCTAGGGCAAATGAAATGGCAGTATGTGTAGCCTCCTGCACTTGCGACATATGCTCATATGTTAACAACTATTAAAGATTCCAGCACATAAACATATATTAGTACAAATATCTCTCATAAAATATGAAAGAATTTTCATAAAACACACTATGAAATTACTTTAAGTCTTATCGGTCCTCCAATATCATCCCTAGCAGTTGATGTCTCTCCTGAAAATGGTCCACTCCGTGCTCTATCAACTCCTACATCTAACATAACATGAACCTCATAGTCGGATGTGTCTATGGAAGCCTCACTGGATCGTCAAAGAGGACCCAAACATAAATTATCGCATGTCATGTAACGATGATGCACACAAATATGTCCCAAAGAGGATGGTGTACTAG
This sequence comes from Sequoiadendron giganteum, assembly GCA_007115665.2. Taxonomy (NCBI): domain Eukaryota; kingdom Viridiplantae; phylum Streptophyta; class Pinopsida; order Cupressales; family Cupressaceae; genus Sequoiadendron; species Sequoiadendron giganteum. The sequence continues at coordinate 362,633,241 of CM021107.1, read as the reverse complement.
TGGGAGGTGATGACAGTGTACCAGTGGGAGCTGATGCATCAGGTGCACCACCATCATGATGGGATGTATCAGGTGCAACACCATCATGATGGGATGCATCGTCAAATGGTTGCACAACATGATGGCTCTATGTGACCAAATGATCACTCAACGAATGTAACACATAAATGCTTAGAGTCCTTGCATCTAAAACAATCTCAGGGTAAGGTAGTGGAGTCGGGGCAACAATAGGTGGAGCAAGAAGAGCTGGGGTGACTCAACGTGCTCTAGGTTTATCCCGTGGCATCCCTCTACCAACACCCTAGAAATCTTGCATGTCAAAGTAATTGACATGTTTCCCTATCACAAACTCAACATATAATTTTTGGAGAAAATACTGAGGGACATCAAGATTGTTGTTGGGTGGTTTATCAAAAACCATCCACCAAAGTCTCCAAAAATTATCTAATATGCCTTTATGGGTGCACCATTTAATTGAAATTTTTGGTTTCCACACATTAATAGGCTGTCCTGTTCTCTGATCAATGAATAACTGGGCTAATTGGGCTTTCTCAATAGCAAGTGCCTTCACCTCATCATATGATAACCCATCAGCATAAAATTGTCTTTACTCCTCTCGTCACTGTGCAAATCTATTATGCTAAGTTGCCAAAGTTTCAACATTTGAAATGATTGTTTCTAAAGTGTTTTTCATGTCTGACAGCTCATTGAGTGTCTCATAGATTCGACATACATTTCTTAATTGATCTAAATTTCTATGAATAGACTCATGAATTTTTGGCACATTTTGATTTGGAAACAACGGTTGTGGTGAAGGAGGATTTGGAAGGTTTTCATTTTGTGTGGGATTAGGGTTTTCATTTTGTGCGGGGTTAGGGTTTTCATGTTGATCCATTTTAAACTTGTTAATTGATAATTTTTTTCAAAATTAACAACGATTTTAATGCAATAAAAAACCTATCAAATTTACCCTATTTTTGACTAAAATTTTAAAAAAACAATGCAAAAAGAATATAAATTGAATAAAAACATAAAAATCCAAACATACCTTTGAAATTTGATTGATTTTGGGAAAAATGATCAGTTGCGAATGGATATCTGAGTTGGAGAGGAAAAGAACCCGCACACAATCAGCTAATTGTGAGCTCTCAGGTTTTTTCTTTTTTAATTTATAACATAGGAAACGGATATCCATTTTAAAACAGATATATGTTTCCTGTTTTAAACTATTTTTAATATATGGTCAGGTCCGGGACCCGACCATATGTTAATTGGAGACATTTTTTTTTCAAATGTATGATATAAAAAAATAATCTATAATATATATTAAATATTATAATATATAATATATATATTATATATTATAATATATATATATTATAATATTTAATATATATATTATATTATAATATATAATATATATATATTATAATATAATATATATATTATAATATTTAATATATATATATATATTATATATAATATATAATATATATATTATATATATATATTATAATATATAATATATATTAAATATTATAATATATATATTATATTATATATATATATATTATAATATATATATCTATATATATTATAATATATAATATATATATTATATATTATAATATATATATATTATAATATAATATATATATTATAATATTTAATATATATATTATATTATAATATATATATTATATAATCTAATATTATTATATAATACTATATAATATGAGCTCTCATTTTTTTTAATTTATAACACTGATATTCATTTTCTTTTTATACTTTTTTTAATATATGGTTGGGTCCGAGACCCGACCATATGTTAATTGGTGAATTTTTTTTCAAATGTATAATATAAAAATATAATATATAATATACATTATATTATATATAATATAAAATATATATATATTATAAATATTATAATATAATATAATATATATTATATATATTATATATAATATGTTTTATATTATTTATAATATAATATAATATAATATAATATTACTATATAATAATATAATATAATATAATCATAAAATTTAATAAAGTTAATATTATATTTAATATATAATATTTAATATTATATAATTATTATAATAAAATATAATAGTATAATATATTAAATATTAAATTAACAAACATTATAATAATGTTTTAAAGTTTTTAAATTTAATGTTGTATATGATAAATATATTAAAAAATTATTATAATATATAAAATAAAAAATTGGCCGGGTTTGGACCCGACGAAATTAAAAAAATTCACTTAAACAAAACGAATATTCTACCCAAGCCTGTAAAAGTCAAAGGCGTGAATTTTACATTTTTGGACGTGTTAAAAACACCTTTTTTTCACATTGCCACATTTTGGACCCCATGATCTTGCACAGACCCTTTAGAAAACACTTTACCTCAACCACTAGTTGTCTTTCACCCTCGAACAATGTCACAAGCCAAGGAGGAATTCAAATCCCTCCTCCCACAACAATTACCTCTATTCCTACCTATACCAACCCTCAAGTCACAATAACAATGCAACTGACTAGTAATGTGATTCCTTCCTTGGGTATTTCTGCTAGCATCCCTGGTACCTTTGTGGCATCACACGTCATATCTCCTACCACTTTACCACCTATAAGCATTCCATTCACTTGTCCTTCAAACACATACACACCTCCACCATTTTCACCTCCATTTCACAATACAGGCAATGACCCCCTAATAAACCAACTTTTCCAAACCGTTTCATCCCTTCAAAAACAGGTTTCCACCATCAACCAAAATCAAAATGGCCCACCTACATATTATGTCAAAAGCAGTCTTTCATCCTTGGAGATATTGCGAACACCAATGCCACAAGATGTAGAGGTGCCTAGATTCGAGAAATATGGAGGGAAAGGGGATCCTTCTAACCATGTTTTCACTTACACGACCTTATGTAGTGAATTTATCCTTGATGATAAAATATTGGCTAATCTTTTGCCTAGATCCTTGAAGGATACTGCCTTAGAATGGTTTTCTTCATTACCGAACAACTCAATTTTTTCATTTAATGAACTGGTTGAGGCATTTATAAACCATTTCCAAGTTCATATGATTCCTAAGATGACCTTGGCCGATTTGATGAGATGTAAGCAAAAAGATGAAGAAAAGATTACTGATTTTATTTCAATTTTTGGGCAAACTGGACACCAAACTAATTTTTTAAAACTAAATCTTCACTTTCAGGCTCCTATAGCAGCTAAACCATGAGGAACTTGAAGATGATGAAAACTAGTGATTTGTGACGTTTTGTCTATAGATTCTTAATATATTTTTTTCATTTTTTTTGGAATCAAATTGCACTTATTTTTCCATCTCCTTCAAAAACTAGTTTAAAAAAAAAAAAAGATTTTTAAGGAGTGACACTCACCATATACATCATAAATTTTTTTATATGAAGGATAAAATTCTATTTTTTTTTAATTTAGATTTGTAAATATGATATATAGCACTTTCATTTGGTTTTATAGTGTTTTATTGAATATTTTTTCCTCAATCAAGTTTCAAAGTCAAACCAATTACAATTCAGACATAGGCAGACTGTATACAACATAACTTTTTTTGTATGTATCGAAATTCAATTTTTTTTTTTTAATGGATCACGACATCAATACCTAGCCCGAAAATATTTTTCAAAATTTTATTTTGATAATCTGCTATTTTTTCACATGTGCAGAACAAAGAGCTTGATTTTTGGTTAAAAACCTATGTTTTATAAAACTAAAAAAATATATACATAATAAAACCAAAACATATTAAAATTATAATCATTGAATAGATCGTTCTGAGGACTACCATAATCATTTGAAATAAATTTTAAATGAATTCATTTGATCCCCCAAAAGCTAAATCAAAAGTGATTTTTTATCAGCATTTTGATAGGTGTAAAGTAGACTCATTTATAGGTATGGTTTAAAACTAGCGAGGTTCTATCCAAGGGGGTTTGATCTAAGGTGGTTTGATCAAACCCTCTTCAATTGGAATCCTTAAAATGGAACTTTTTAAGGCTTAAATCATTATATTTTCTAAAAATATGTGATTTCAGCAAAATTCAGTTCCTCAGAAATTGTAAACCAGCTTTGTGGGATTACCCTGCTATCGGTCACTTTATTCTGAAAGTGATGTAAAGGTTCCTAATCCGCATCTTCAAAATATGTTCATAGAGAATTTGCAAAGCAAGATACAAGATAATCTTACCAAGAGGTAAGAAACCTAGATATAAGTCATTAAAATATAGCTTGCATGCAAGATTGATGTAAAAGAAATTGTTGTGCGTATATATGAGTCATGTCTAATATTTTAAACTAATTTGTATTGCATAATATAGAATCAGTCATATATATGGATCCTAGGATTGGAAGATCCCAAGATGCAACAACAAAACAATGATACAATATATCTATAAACTAAAAGAAAATGAAACTTCAACACATTAAAAAAAAACTTCTCCATACCTTATCAAATCATGTGTGCGCTTTGTAGGATATCTCTTGATTGTGATAATACTTCGATCAAGTGAGCTAACTTATCCATACTTTCTTTGAAGTGATCATAAAGTAAATCACTGAGTTGATCCGAACTTGGTATGAAGCTAGATGACAAAGTTTTGAACCATTAACATGTTTTACCTTTAAGAGGAAAAACAAGGAATCAAAGAGCAACATTCTAATCTATGACATTATGAATGTTGCACAAATTAGCAATATCTTGGATATAATCCATAGGAAAAGTAGAGCCATCTCTATGAAAATTAGGTAATGCTAAGTCATTATTGATTCAAGAATCTAATAACCTTGTTGTAACGAACCCCTTGAGTACCAAGCCACAAAAGGTAAATTTTTTGTTGGAATATTTAGATTCACATGAATATTATGGGCTGCTATCATCTACAAAAATGAAGATTCTAGATATTTTCTTCAATGGAGTCACCACAAAGCATGGGATGAGAGGATAGACCATCCCAAAAGCTTGACATACAAGGAAACTCACTCATGATGTTAGGTTATTGGAATTATATCAGTCCATCAAGCCTTAATTTTTATGTCCAACCACATGATGGGAGTATTTAAAACCTTGATGCCTTGATGATATTAGACATCCCATTAAAACATCAATGCCTCACAACTAATGATTAGACCATTGCATACTCTGATGTCAGGGACAAAAACACACATAGTTTTGAAACACTAACAGATACCATTACATTGTTTTAACATTTTGGGTTCAAGCAAGTGCCTATCATCACATTGAATTTCTATGGTCTCCTTTGGGCATCAAATTGGAAGGAGAATACTTGCTAGATCAAAAATACAATTAAACAAACTCGAGTGCATAACCGACATGACCATGTTCCAATACCAAACATGAAGGAATGAACCTCTCCTAAACCCCGATACCATAGAATATATAATATGGTATACAATAATATATATATATATATATATATACAATGACATATATTATATATTGTATAATAATTATAATATAATTACAATAAAATAATTAATATATAATATTATATCTTTGTCTTATAAATTATATAATAATATTATGTTATATTATATTATAATATATTATTTTAAAATATGCATTCAAATAAATTTCAAATACCGTTGAAATATCTTGCATAGTTTATAACCTTAACTTTAAATCACATTCAAACAAGTATCGATAGACTCAACCGATATGAATGTAGTATTGCATGTCTTCCACGTTTTACTATAGTATGTTGCATGTTAGATATGTCGTCCACCTATTCGCATGAAGAATTAGAAATGGTAAATACTAGAGACACGGCCTTTGAGAAAGTTGGGCAAGGCTTAACCAGAAGCTATCTCTCATACTCATCTTTCTTCGCCGCCTCCTTTCCTGGACTGTCATTCAATCAATCCATTGGGAATGGAATCCCAACTCACAAAATCGATTTGCTTATAAGGTTTATAGACACCATGCTGTTGAAAATAAAGGCAATTAGCCTTCACTTCTCAGCCATTGTTCTCTGCTATAAATTAATGTTGATTTAATCTATTCAGTCTCTTCGTTTTTGCAGGTCCCTTCAGAACACGAAGCATCAACCTCTTCTTTCAGAATTGAACTTGAACCTGTGGCTTCAACTATTTGTTGTTCAAGCGGTTGTGTTCGGCGTTCTCAATGTATCCAACAATCAACTCTACTCGGATGCAAAACTGCTTCTCTAAACAAAAAAAAAACAAAAAAAAAATAAAAAATTGCCTCTCAACAATTGCTTTTGCACGGCCTTTGTTTTCATTAATTCTAATCGTAAATTGTGGTTTGGTGATCTGTTAGGCATTCAGGCTGCTTCTTCTTCTCAAAGCTATCTCAATATGACGGTGAGTTCCAATGTCTCAAGAAAGATGAGGATGACGGGTAGCAGAAAATCAACGAAGGCGCAGAGCTGACTAATGATCAGCGAATGCGAAGGTAATGTTTTCGACATCGGCGTATTTTATTATAAAATAAGGTTTATTTATTTTTCAAACATATAGGGGAGAGGAGTCATGCGGGCTAACTTCGTCAACATGTAGCAATTGACTGAAATATCATATAACCTTCGTTTTTTTTGACATGTGGAGTAGCCTCTTATCTATCTATAACTAAGGTTTGGAGGTGTGACTCATCATGCAACTCGCCACATCAGCACATCTATTGAGAAGTGTCTAAAATTTGATTTTTTAAAGATTTGACCGAAACTTAATCATGGAAACCCCATTAGTTGAACAAAAAAATACCATTTGTTGCTTGTAAAATATCGTATTTTTATTTAAAATACGATAATATGCAACATAAATGGACCAAATACTTATTGGTAACCATAACTCTTCGATATTTCTAGCTTTTATATTCAACACATATGGACCAATAGTTGAACACAAAAAAACTATTTGTTATTATAAAAACAACACATAATTATTTAAAATACAACTTATACCAAACAAAAAAGGACCAATAGTTGAACACTATTTTTTTTTTTAAATCCTTCACATTTAATGAAAAAATACATGGTATTTATTGTACTCACCTTTAATATTTGTGATAGGACAAACTATTAATATAAAATACTCCAATGCTTGTACATTGCTACACCAATAGTTGTACATATTAGAACAATATTTTTTCACTATGATAAGAATACTTGTTTAAATGAGTGTCTTATTTTATTAAATGAACATTTTATTTTTTAAATTACACACTTATAGTGGATAGTTGTGATATTTTATTTGAAACAAAAAAATACTTATTTCACTTCTTCATGAATGTATTTATGTTTTTTTAATATAACATTTAAAGGTTCTCATGTGTTCAAGTATAGGTCCACTTTTGATCAACATTTGGTTATTTTTTAATTTATATATAGATTATTTATTTACAATATATAGTATAAATATGTGGTAAGACTAAGTATTATAATCACAATTGAGTGCACGACTATTGGACCCCACACGACTACTGGCCCCTCTCCCCTATAACTTAACATATTAATGGAAACTATGGTGTTCCATATACCTGTTTCTACGAATATCTTAGAAAGGATCTGCGCAAATCTAATTTGAACTTGGAAAATATTTTCGTTGAAGTACGTTTTCAAAATCTTCCCACTTAGATAGTGTACTCAAAACCATATTATAATGGTAAGTGGCGCTACGCCTACGGTAATGTATGCAAGCTCTTCATAAATGCTTCGTGCCATTAATGTCCTGATAGTCATTCTAATTTCCCGCCACTTTACTCCACAACTTAACCGAGACGACCGGGCTACAATTGCACACTTGCATTGTGAGTAGTATTTGGAAACAACAAATTTTAATGGATTTGAGAGTTAGAGGGAGAGAGGGGAGGGGAAGGTCAGAGGAAGAGGAAGAGGCAGAGGTAGAAGAAGCATGAATATTTTTAACTTCCCGCATAAGATATGGAAATTATTTTTGAGAAGAAGTGGAAGGCCCAAGAAGCAATCTAATGAGGTAATGGCTTTTCCTACAAACTGTGATCTGTAGTATCTGCTTTGTGGAATTTGGATTATCTGGGCTTTGGTCAACACAAAGTTTTTGCACTTTCTCATAGAAAGAGAAATTTAGACAATGAAGATATGTATGCTTCACTGAAAAAAGATATATCTATTTTCAGCACGCTTGGAGATGTTTTAATGGGCGACTTTAATGCAAGGACAACTAATAATCAGTCTCTTCAGTTGAGCAGGGAGGAAAAAGGGGAGAATAACCCTCTTTGGTTGGAGGAAGGTGAAGGCCATTGTTGGGAAAGAACATCCCAAGATGGGAACGGTGAGGTGACTCCTTTTGGGGCAGAATTACTTGGACTTTGTAGTCTATATGGCATGGTTATTTGCAACGGGATGAGAGATTGGCGGGAATCGGGGGGTATCACATGCAAAACGTATAATGGGCAAAGTGTGGTGGACTACATGATTTGCTCTCCAGGCTTTGTCTCTAGATTGATGGAGTTTGATATCAAGGACTGCCCTATCGAGATGAAATTTGATCACTTACCTCTTTTGGTTAAGCTTTGCATGTCTCCAATCATCCAACACATTAAGTAGGCTCAACACATGCGCAAAAACACCCTCCCCAAGGGTAAAATCCTCTTGAACAAAGAAAATAGAGAGATATTTAGTGTTGTTCTTGAGCAACATTTCCATGATTTAAAGAATAACAAAGAGGTCAAAACAACAAAAGAGGGGGATATCCACATTCATAGCAACTCGTTGATTCCAATAATTCACAAAGCCTTAAAGGCATGCAAAAGGTCTCACCCCAAGATGAGGGTTGCAAACACTTTTCCGCCAAATCTGTGGTATGATGAAGACTGTAAAGCAGCCAAGAGATCGCTAAAAAAGAGTGGAATGGACAAAAAATATAAGAAAAATTATGAAAAATTAGTGCAGTCTAAAAAATCTAATTATGTTAATGACAGAAGGAAGGAGTTAATCTCTCTTGGAAAACATAACCCTAAAGGCTTTTGGAGAGAATTGCAGCAAAGGAAAAAGAAGACTGAAAACAGTATTATATATGTCAAATGGTTTGATTATGCTAGGCTTCTTTACGAACGGATCCACGAAAAAGACCACCCACCGGTTCTTAACACGTCAATGGAATTATTCACTATGGAAGATATTAAACAAGGAATAAAGAATTTAGCTAGTGGTAAAGCTCAAGACATTGATGGGTTACAGGCTGAATTCTTAAAATGGGGGATTGAGACTCTTGCCCCTCACATAAAAATAATTTTCAATAATGTCAATTGTGATGGTTTCCCTGGGGAATGGACTACCAATGTGGTCATTCCTTTATCTAAAAGCAGTGATATCAATAATCCATCTAACTACCGCATGATTATGGTCAATCCTATCTTTGACAAGCTCTTTGGGAGCATGGTTGAACGAAGGATCAATAGTTGGGCAGAAAATGAGGGCAAAAGGGCAAAGGGGCAGGTAGGCTTTAGGTCAAGACACTCTACCATTGATCACTGTATCACCCTTAGACATTTGATTGAAAAAATTTGGAACATCCAGGGTGAAGAAGCTTACTGCTGTTTTGTAGACTTTAAGAAAGCTTTTGACACGGTACCGAGAGACAAACTATGGAATAAAATGGAGGAATTAGGCATCCCAAATGAGTATAGAGCAGTTGTTCACAGATTGTATGCGAAGGTTAGAGCTAAAATCAGAACTAGTGATGGTATGTCGAAGTGTTTTGGTAGCGACATTGGCGTTAAGCAGGGCTGCCCTCTATCCCCCATGCTTTTTGGGCTATACATTGATAAGTTGGAAGCTTGGTTAAGCAATACGGACGGGGATGGTATTCAGTTGGCAGGCTATGTGGTGAAACTTCTATTATATGCTGATGATCTTATCCTAATTTCTAAAACAGCCCATGGGTTAAGAGAACACTTGAAAGCTCTTGAACTCTTTTGTCAGGAGGTTGGGATGCAAGTGAATATCACCAAGACCAAAATTATGATTTTCTCATTGAACAGAAAGGATAAACAAAATACCTTTCTTTTTTAAGGTAGCCCGCTTGAAATTGTGAAAGAATACAAGTATCTTGGGATAGACTTTCATTATAAGCTTAGTTGGGAGACCTGTCGTACGAAAAGGATGCTAGGAGGTTGGAAAGCCTCCTACCTTATGCAGAACAGGTGTAGAAAAGCCGAGCTTTGGGATTGGAAAACCAAGAAAACCCTTTTTGGTTTGCTTGTTGTGCCGGTTGTTCTTTATGGGTGCAAAGTGTGGGGAAGCAGTATGTCAAAGTGCAGTTGGAGGCAGCTGGAAAGAATTCAGAAACATCTAATAACAAGTAGTCTCAAAGTTAAATCCACAGTCCCATATGAAATTCTTTTAGCTGAAGCCGGGAGTTTTCCTTTGGAAGCATCGACATTAACTCGGTTGATAAGCTATTTAAAAAAGGTTGAAAACATGGATGACCACCGTTGGCCTAAAATGGTTATGAAGGAGACGCTAGATCGTAGGAAAAAAACTTGGATGAAGCAAAACAACAAGTGGATGAACAAGTGGGACATCAATTTGCAAGAGTGTCCTAGCACCAATAGTGAAATAAAAAGCTACGTGAATGAAAAATTTAGAACAGCCATGTGGGCAAATCAGGTTGGGCGTAAAAAAGCTTACTACATCAAAGAGTTTAACTCGGAAAAGGATCATGGTGAAAAAAATTATTTAGGTGTAGCTATCAAAGGGAAAGCAAGGCTGTTAGTTGCTCAATTGAGGATGGGATCGCATCACCTTAGGTGTGAGACCGGTAGGTGGAAGATGCCCAAAGAAACTTGGGAAGAAAGAACTTGTATTTTCTGCAATAAGGGGACTGTGGAAACGGAATGGCATTTCATCATGGAATGCACCGCTTACGAGGATATCCGTACTCAGCACGAAAATGGTTTGAAAGTTGATAATATGCAACAACTCTTTAGGGAAGATAAGATTAATCAGACGGCTAGCCTTCTAGTCAAAATTAATAGTAGGAGACTCGACTTGGAAAAGAGCATGAAGACTGATTAGGCGTGATTTTGTCTTGGTCCCTTAGACCGTTTAGTCTCGTGGACGTCATTAAAATCTTTCAGTCATTCATTCATCTCAGTATTTTACTTTACTATTTTATGATTTAACAATGTTAATTGCTTAATTTCTTTGTTTTTTATATGCCTAATTTAACAGCTGATGAATTCTTACATCTTTTGTGAATAATAATAGCTTATGGAATTCTCAGGCTTGTTCAACTTCATTTTCTTTCTGAATAGTATGTTTCTTGAGACTCTTAAGAGTTATCCATTAATCTTTGGCTGGTGGCTCACCATGAGTTTTATCTGATCTGATACAAAGAGAATAAAGAGGTTACATGATACCATGCTAAAGTTGTAACTGCAAGATTGTATTATGCAAAGTTTTGTAAAATAATCTGAATTATATTTATCAACCTGGAGGTTGTTCTTTTATCACGCCCTTCTGATGAATAACTATATTACATTAATATGCAAACAAAGATAAAAGGTCTCATAGAAATTACAATAATCACTAACAGTTTTGTCTTTTAGTTTAGATTCTTTATTTTACCGTCTTCTACATGTACTGGAAAATAATTTAGTATTAGCATTGTTGGAGTCATGTACTCTAGAATATTGAGACTTAGGTCTTCGTGATATGCTGCTTGTGCTTGCGATGATCTTGAAGCTAGTGTTGAAGCCACCATGCGGCAGAAAGAACCGCCATTGTTATGCATAGTGATCAAAGTATCAAATGTTCCTGGAGTAGTTGCCTCCCCTTAAGTTGTAATGTTCTCTATTGCTACATCTTGAGAGAGAAGATTTGAATAGAGTTCTTGCAACATAAGGTCAGCTTTACCATTTCCCTTGAGAAGGAACTTGACCTGCTTAGAGAATCTGTTTCGGGTTCCTTGCGCGTTTGACCTTAGATTCAATAGCTCGAGCCTCATTTTTTGGTATGCTTCAACTAGCTCAAGTTCTTATGTTCCAAAATAGGTGATAACTAATGGCCCAATGATTTTTGCGTTGAAAACTAGATCAAAAGCAAGATAAGTTAGAAGAATGAATTCAAAGGTGTTATCTCCAACCATTCTTAGTAATGTCGTATGGTGGACTGCCCTTCCCGATGCCCTTTTTAACCTAGACATGTGCAGCAACCACTGCTGTAGATGTTGGCGCTCCTTTATGCCCTAGTTGCCCCTCCCAGAATAGCCTCCAACTTGATACAATCAAATCAGATGTTGTGCAGCCCTGGTTTCTCCTCCTATTTCGCCTAGATTGGTCCAAAACCCACTACAAATGATGCTTAGGAGGTAGTCGGTTGTGTCAACAAGGGGCTCTGCCAAATATTTCTGCCCAATATGCCTCAGACTGTCCTGAAACTGCTACTAAAACTCGGAAAATTGAGCTGCGCCCTACCAGGTTTGTTCTTCAGCTACCTAAAATGGTGCTGGAATCTGCTACAAGACCTCAATCTTACCCAGTCCCTACGCAATTCTTGATATGAAACTGCCAAAGCAAGAGGCAAGGGGTTTTTTCCCTAAACCTTGAGGCAATTGTGGTCAAGGGTTTATTTGAATCATTCAACTTGGTAGAAATTTAAATAATTAGAGGTGAAAATGAGTGTCACAATTTGTAGAAATGTCTTCTTCCAATAGCATCCATAGGATCTATTTTGGGCGTCCAAACTTTGGGTTATTTTTAATTATTTTATATTTATATTGTATAATATGTTATAGTTTAGTCTTTAAAAGCATTATTTTTAATTATTAAAATACAGTCATTGGCCTAAAAGAAGGGACGACATATTGACATTGACAATTAGAGATTAGTCCTTGTGTGACCAAATTGCATTATTAAATCAATAATTGATAAGGGGTAATGGCTGCTTCTCCCTTCTTTTGGACTCGTTCTCTAGATTAGAACCATGTCACTACTATTTTGCCTCTTTCTAGCTTTGTTTTATTTATGCCTTTTACTTTTATAGTTTTTGCTTTCTGTTAATTTTCTAGGGATGCTCTCGCAACAATGACATTCTTAGACAACCATTTTCTTGATATAGATCTTTTTTGCCATTGATTTAACTTTTTCTATGTTAAAGTAGCTTACTCTTGCTTTGTTTTATTTTTAGGTGAATTTATATTTATGTCTTTTCATTTTTATAGTTTTGTTTTCTTGAGTCATTATCATTATGAGCGGGTTTCTCATCCAATGGCACTATGCATGAACCAATTTTTTTGCTTGTCTAGCTCAATAGGCCAATTTATTTTGATAGTGGATGAAGTTGGGCAATGTCTATCCAGCCCTCAAAACGGTCATTTGACCGTATTTATTAATTAATTAAAAATAAAGAATAAATGTATTCTTTATTTTTAATTAATTAATAAATACGGTCAAATGACCATTTTGAGGGCTGCATAAACAATTCCATGAAGTTGTATGTGGACTAATTCCTCTTTATACCAAAAGAATTGACAACCTTAAAAAGGAGGTGAATGGCAAGCATGTTCAACTTTGGTGTATCCTTCTTGTGCCATTTCCACCATCTTATAGGGTCAGCTTGAGCTAATGTAGTTCTATCTATTTTCGTCTCCAGATTGTTAAATGTTGGATTTCAAAGATTAGTGTAAAGGCAAGCTATTGTGAGAGAAGTATAGTCAAATCCTCTTAAATACTTCTTTCAAAGGGCCTTTATGAACATTTCTTTCATTTCTTTATAAGAACATGCCATTTAAAATTTAGAACAAAGATCGTCATATGTAGGGTGTTCATAGTGTTCCATTCTGAAATCCCAAATCTTGAAACTGCATGAAGTACAAGATAGCTTCTGACTAAACTTATACCCTACTCTTATCAAATTCTTAAAAGAAATTCAAAAAACAAGTATCCATTTGTTTATACGGAAAAAGACTTAATTTTGACCTGCCTACATCCTTCATCTCCCATGCCCTCAAGTGCATTTTCGCACCCTCCACCATCCTTTTCATACAACCATTCTCACAAGCAATAACTAGATCCTTATGATTTCTTTTCTATGTAACAATGTCCTTGAATCCAATGCCTACAGTTTTCAGCTATACAATATATAACTTATTTCTCATTCATTTGAAACTGTTTTCTTGGAGTTCTAAATTAAGAACCCATGAATAATGAAAGCAATCCTGTGCATTTAAATCCTTATTCACCTTAAATCCTTAAGGCAAGGATACTATATGCACCTTAAATCCTTAATGCAAGGATACTATATGCAATTTGATGCAATTTATTGCAATAATAGAGTTTTCTATGACCACTAAAGTCCATCATTCTTGACTTATATAGTGGGTGCTAGTTGGTCATCAAAAAGCATCTTGATGAGGATGGGTGCTTTTGGACATCACCATAGGTAGAAATAGTGAGTCAATGATGTTTCCTGTAGATGTCCTTAATACGTGACAGACATTCGTGTGACATTCACAACGTCATTAGACGCAGGGGGGCATGATGGTCCCGCTCTCTTCCCCCTTGATAAACATGAAATGCACCCATATAACTTGGTAGCAATGCTTATATTTTTAAAGTTGGCCATTTTGCATTTAACAAGTATTGGTATGCTGATGCTACAATCCATAGGAAATTTCTAGATAAGTCCCATTTGTTCCGAGAACAAGCTACACAAATATGATAACATGTTACGGTAAGTTTTAACCCCAGGACAACAATGATGACACTGATATCATGTTACAATCTTCTCTTTGGTCATTTTTGGATATTATTATAGTTTTTATTATCCCTTTTTCTCCTATTCAAATAATTTAATGTTTAATTGGTTTGCTGTTGCAGGATACGGTAAGAAATGAGTTTCTTCCGCTTACTATAGAAGAGGAGGCTGAAGTCGAGAATGCTCTATCTGCCTCCGACAGGTATTATAACAGCTGCATTATACTATCAATTTTCAAATAGAGTATGGAGGATTAATATAATCTTTTCATCATGAGCTAAGACTTTTATGTTGACCTGTTTTTTGTTCAGTCAAAAAGTCTTGGTGATACACGAAAGTTCAAATATAAAAATTAGTTAAAAATGCTTTCGATGTCTCTTACCCAGAACATGGTTAAATGATGAAGTAAGTCATTGCATTCTCTTTTTTTAATGTAGGATACTATATGTTCAAAACCATTCGTAGTATGACATTTTTTATCACAACTTTTTCATGCTAAATGTGTATTTTTTACTGACAGGTAGTAAACTTGTATTTAGAATTATTAAAGGAAAGGGTAAAAAGAGAACCCATACGATTCTTAAAGTGCCACTTCTTTAATACTTTTTTTATACGAAGGTATTTTATGATTGGATTTGTAGAATCTTGTCCAATGAAGCTTGTATTTGTGCATGGACAGGGAAGGTGGCATATTTTGATATGATACTGAACAATTTTATTTAACCTCTGCAACTTGCTTCTTTTGTCCTGATCTAATGCAATATCTTGTTAGCTTTTTAATCAAAGGGGAAAATATGATTACCAAGCAGTCAAGAGATGGAAGACCCACAAAAAACTTAGCTATAACCTGCTTGATTGCGATTCCGTAATGCTCTCACTTCTCTCTTTTGTTTAAATTCTTTTAAGTGGAAAGTAATTGCAATTGTGATAATTTATATTGTCTATGTAGATTCTTGTTCCTATTCACAAGTTATACCATTGGACGTTGACTGTCATCAATACGAAAGAGCACAAAATCCAGTATTTTGATTCATTAGATATAAGGGATGATCACATCTTTGAGGTCTTGGTGTGTGCAACTTCCTTTTTCAGCCCTTGCTTATGCTTTAAATTGTTTAAAGTTTTAATATTTTCTTAGATCTTTATAGTTAATTTACTATACATTATTTAACAGTTATTTTCTTTTTTTCAGACCAGGTATATTAAAGATGAAGCGGAGGATAAATGTAGGAATCATCTCAATTTGGATAGTTGAAGATATGAACATGTTCCCTTACAGAAAAATGGGTATGCTCAAACACAGAAAAATAATTGTAACTTGCATTTTTCTAAATCCTAGAGAATTTGGATGATAAATATGTATGTTCATCAAATGTCAGTGTATTTCTTCACTTTGAAGATGTTCAATCTCATTTACGTTGTGCCATTAAATTTAAGCCAATGACTCCTTTGCAAGTGTATTCCCACCTTCTCCCATATAATGTATTGTCTCGTTAATTTCCTCTCTTCAACAATAACATAGCATTATGACACAGCCCAAAGTAATACATTGATTTTTTGGCAAGTGCCACAAATAGATGAACTGAAAGAAAGTATTCAACATGATAAGCCTCATTAGAAACTGTTATTTGAGATTTTTTAATTAATCATTTCCCAAAAGGTTTCCACCTGCTTGAGCATTCCTTAATAGTTAGTCTGTCCCGGGGTCGATCTATTTCGTTGGTTTTTTCACATATATTATTGGTAGGATGAATTGGCAGACTTGTCGTAGTCACAAGATATTAGAACCAATGGAGACAAGTTACTGCATAAAATAAGAAAGTTAGGATTAAAAGGCTATCAAAAGATGCTCTCCTCATTGTATATAAGCATTGGCTTGATTGTAATCCCTTCTGTCACCTTTGCTGCTGCCTATGAGGCTTCTATTTCCTTAAAGCATTCCTCTCCGTATACATTTTTCATTATTCTGGCCCCACCAGCTTTTAGGTTCAGAGCTGTACAAGATTCCTACAAGCAGTCAATGTCATCATCTTGAAGGATTAGAGGCAGAGACGAAAATTTACACAGAAAAATAATTATATTATATTCATAAAATTTTCTCACACCAGCTACAGCTGCAAATTTTGCTTCTTCGGAGCAATATTGTTTTCTTCTTCACCCCACAAAAATTTACAACCACAACACACTATCTCAAAAAAAAAACACGGCAAGAGGGAGACAATTGTGGGAGGTCATGAGGGAGACTGCTCAACCGTGAGGCCGCCGAACTGAAGAGCTGCGAGGAAAGGCCGCGGGGTCGCGGTTTGGCCGTGCTACTGCGGTCGGCCAAACAGTTAGCCGCGGTGCGACGGTGGATAGAGAGAGGGAACCGAGATACCGTGGAGGAGGAAACAAGGGGTTGCGGTGTGGCGGTAAACCGTGCCACCGCGGAGAGCAAGATGAAGGGCCGCGGAGTCGCAGTGAGCACCGTAGTACCGAGAGCAATGAAAGGCTTGGTGGCGGTATGGCGGTGGAAACCGAGGTACCGCGAGCTGAAGTCGATGACGACGTGATTGTGCGGTAAGAGCTAGTATGATGCGCGGGAGTTGGGTGAAATCCCAACACTCCCCCTTGAACACAACTTCCGCCGACTTGAACGCCCAATCGCTCCCTTTGAAAAATAAATGATTCTTTTGTCAGTGCCTTTGTGAAGATGTCTGCCTGCTGCGCGTCCGACCTGCAAAATTCCAAAGTTATCTCTCCACTGTTGATTAGCTCTCGGATGAAGTAATAATGGGTGTCTATGTGCTTGCTCCTTTTATGAGAAATTGGATTTTTTGAGAGTGCAATAGCTGAATTATTGTCATAGTAAATTTTTGTTGCTTCTAATTGCTCATTTTGGAGCTCTTTTAATATTCTTTTCATCCACACTGCTTGGTATGATGCACTCGTAGCTGCAACATATTCAGCTTTAGCTGATGACAACGTAACTATCGGTTGCTTTTTAGAAGCCCATGAGACAACTCCAGTGCCAAAGTGAAAAACATAACCAGATGTGCTTTTCCTATCATCTATGCTCCCAGCACAGTCATTGTCTGTATAACCAGTCAATTTAAATTCATTTGTTCTTGAATACTGAATCCTATAGTTCCTTGTTCCACTGATATATCTCAAAATTCTTTTTCCAGCCTTCCAGTGTGTGTCCTTTGGTGTTTCCATGAATCTGGATATTAAACTAATTGAAAACATTATGTCTGGCCTTGTGGCTGTCAGATACATTAAACTCCCAACAAGTTGTTTATACAAGGTTGAATTAATTTTTGAACCTTTATCTTCCTTGCTCAACTTCATACCAGTCACCATAGGAGTGGGTGCAGATTTACAGTTCAACATATGAAATCTTTTCAGAACATCATTAGCATACTTAGCCTGGGAAATAAAAATGCCTTTTTCATCTTGATTCACCTCAATTCCTAAAAATTATTTCATCAGACCCAAGTCTAGCATTTCAAACTCATTCATCATTGCTCCTTTAAACAAATCAACTGACAGATCTCTAGTAAAGATTGAATCATCTACATACAGACATATAATCAAAATTTTACCATCTTCATTCATTTTGGTGTACAGTGTTGGTTCACTGCTGCATCTGATAAATTCATTCTGAGTAAAATAACTGTCTATTCTACTATACCAAGCTCTTGGGGCTTGTTTCAGACCATACAGTGCTTTCTTTAACTTGTAAACTTTGTCTTCTTGTCCCAATAATTCATATCTAGGTGGCTGTTCAACATATACTTGCTCTTCAAGATAGCCATTAAGAAATGTTGATTTAACATCCATTTGATGAACTAACCATTTGTTTTGTGCTGCTATGGCCAGTATCATTTTGACTATATCAAGTCGAGCTACAGGTGCAAAAGTCTCTGTATAATCAATTCTAGGTTGTTGTGCATAACCTTTTACAACCAATCTTGTTTTGTGCTTCTGCACTTCACCGTTTGCATTCAATTTCGTCTTGTAAATCCATTTGACTCCTATAACATCTTTGTCTTTTGGAAGACTCTTCAATTCCCATGTCTGATTGTTTTCAATTGAATCAATCTCTTCATCCATTGTTGTTATCCACTTATCTTCTTTAATTGCATCTTCAAAATGTATTGGATCTTCAGCTTGAGAATAAAATGCAAAAAATGTAAACTGTTGTGAATTATTCTCACCTTCATTCTGATTATAGATATCACTTATGTTTTTGATTTTCTGTCTCCTCATGCTTTCCAGTGTTGGGTTTGATAAATCACTTGAATCTGCAGAATGTGGACTTGAAGGTCCTGTGCCAGAGGTTCTTGCTGTAGATGGCGTCTGCAATCCTCTTGTTGTTGCTCTCACATTGCTTGATGGTGTCACTTGTTGACTACTTGTGTGAGCTTGAGTTGGTATTGAAGGGTTCATAGCAGTAGGAATGTTTGCTGGAACAGGAATCTCACTTTCCTCTTGAGGGATACTGACTGAAACATTAACTGTGCTCTCTCTACTTCCATCCCATGCTTCATCTTCAACAAACTGAACATCTCTGCTTATTATGACCTTTTTAGTTTTTGGATTATAAAGTTTATACGCCTTGGATTCATCACTATAACCAACAAATATGCATTTATCTCCTTTATTATCAAGCTTTCTTCTCAATTCATTGGGTACATGTGCGTATGAAACACATCCAAAAAATCTCATATGAGATACATTGTGCTTTTTGCTAGTCCATGCTTCTTCAGGAATGATATTCATGACACTTTTTGTTGGACATCTGTTCATTATGTATGTTGCAGATGATACAACTTCAGCCCAAAACTCATTTGTCAAATGCTTAGCTTTCAGCATACTCCTAGCCATTTCCATTTTCGTTTTGTTCTTTCTCTCAGCTACCCCGTTCTGTTGAGGTGTATATCTGGTAGTAAACTGCTTGTGAATACCATGATCTCTGTAGAAATTTAAAAACTCTCTTGAAATATATTCTCCTCTATCCGTTCTCAACACTTTAATATAATTACCACTCTGTTTTTCAGCAAGAGATTTAAACTGATGGAAGAAATCAAACACTTCACTTTTGTGTTTTAAGAAATAAACCCATGTCTTCCTTGAATAATCATCTATAAAAGTCAGAAAATAAAAACTTCCACCTATTGAAGGTGTCTGCATTGGACCACAAAGATCTGAGTGAACAATTTCTAGTGGGGCTTTTGCTCTTGTTGACTTCCCTGCTGGGAAAGACTTTCTATGCTGCTTTTCTAGAATACACCCTTCACAAATTCTCTCAGGTTTTTCAATTAAAGGTATTCCCTTGACCATACTCTTCCTATGAAGCAAATTCAAAACATCAAAATTCAAATGACCCAATCTTAAATGCCACAACCAATTTTCATCTTTTACTTCTGTCTGAAAGACAATCTGAATACCAGTTGTTACCTCTTGTGCTTGTGCATAATTTGTGCTCAAATCTGACTAAATTCTCAAAGGAAACATTCTGTTATTTGTCATCTTGATCCTAAAAATTAACTGACTACTTGGGTATTTATCTAAAATTTTGCACAATCCATTTTTGAAGGTTACTTTATAACTCTTTTGAACTAACTATCCTACACTCATCAAATTGTGTTTCAGACCTGGCACGAAATACACATCTGAGATATACTTTTGCTCACCCTTCTTGGTTAGAATATTGACATTTCACTTTCCTTTAACTGACACTTTGTTGTCATTACCCAATGTAACATCAGACTTAATATTCTCATCTAAACTTGTGAATAACTCTAAGTTTCCTGTCATGTGATTACTATAGGCCGAGTCTAAAAACCAAACATCTTTTTCACTAGCTTGTGCTACATTACAAGCTAGAAATATTGTACTCTTATCTGGTCTTTGTTCCAGACTCTCTTTTGTAAAATTTGCATTATGTCTATCAAAATCATACTATTTTTTCCTACACTCATTCATATAATGTCTAAACTTTTTATAGTAGTGACATTGGACTTGAGATTTTTCATACCTTTGACCTTGAGGATAATTTTGAGATGGGTTTTGGTTGCTGCCTCTTCCACTTGAATTTGACAGGCTGTTTCTTCCACCTCTATTAAAATTTCTTCCTCTTGCTCTGAAATTTGTTCTACCTTTGCCTCTTCTTTGGTTAATTGAAACTTGTGTCTTGAATGCATGCTCTAATGACATTTGTTGTTCTGCTCAGCCTATGCTCGAGAGAAATGAGTGAAGCATAAAGCTCATTAACTAAATATTGGGTGAGGTCCTTCGTCTCCTTTATAATTATTGCAATTGATTCAAATTTTGTGGGTAAACACCTAAAAATCTTCTCTACCACTTTGACATCTTCTAGTGTCTCACCATGTGTTCTAATCTGATTCATCAGTCCCATTATCTGGGTGAAATATGAATCTACAAACTCATTTTCCTTCATAAATAGAGTCTCAAACTCTCTTCTCAGTATTTGTACCTTAGCTGTTTTAACTTTCTCCATTCCTTGATAAGCAATTTGTAGAATGTCCCACGCTTGTTTGGACTTGGTTGAAGCTGAAATTCTTGGAAAGATACTCTCATGTACTCCTTGTAGAATAAAAAAGAGAGCTTTTGAGTCCTTTTTGTTATCTTTCAATAAGTTTTTCTCTGCTTGTGTCAAGGCATTGTATGCTGCTGCATCTGTCAGCTCTGGAAAACCGTTTTCAACAAACTCCCATAAATCTTGTGAACAAAATAAGGCTCTCATTGTGATTGACCAGTAGTCATAATTTTTCCCATTTAACTAAGGGATTTGGGGATTAGACAAGCTTGTGCTTGCAACCATTTTCACAAACACTCTAAGACAATCTAGATATGGAGAACCTGCTCTGATACCACATGAAGGATTAGAGGCAGAGACGAAAATTTACACAGAAAATAAATTATATTATATTCATAAAATTTTCTCACACCAGCTACAGCTGCAAATTTTGCTTCTTCGGAGCAATATTGTTTTCTTCTTCACCCCACAAAAATTTACAACCACAACACACTATCTCAAAAAAAAAAACACGGCAAGACAAAATAAATACAATATTAAAGGCAAATAAATTATGCCATCAAAATCATGTCCAAGACATTAAAATATTGTCCTATCGATTTAAATAACCGTCTTTTTGAATTAAATATCCGCCAGCAAAGACACCACAACGAACGCCGCCAAAATGAAACCAAACCGCTTTACCTTTGAGGAGAGAGAAAGGCCCAGCGGTGTTGCGGGGGTATCGCTCAACCGTGGGAGGTCATGAGGGAGACTGTGGGGTGGCGGTGAGGCCGCCGAACCGAAGAGCTGTGCGGTTTGGCCGCGGGGTCGCGGTTTGGCCACGCTACCGCAGTCGGCCAAACGGTTAGCCGTGGTGTGGCGGTGGACAGAGAGAGGGAACTGAGAGACCGTGGAGGAGCAAACAAAGGGCCGCGGTGTGGCGGTAAACCGTGCCACCGTGGAGAGCAAGATGAAGGGCCGCGGTGTCGTGGTGAGCACCATAGTACCGAGAGCAATGAACGGCTTGGTGGCAGTATGGCGGTGGAAACCGAGTTATCATGAGCTGAAGTCAATGACAGCGCGATTGCGCCGTAAGAGCCAGGATGATGCGCGGGAGTTGGGTGAAATCCCAACAAATCACCTTTAATCTCATTATCATAATGTTCTCCTCATAGAACATCTTGAAACATTGGAGGTGATCCAATGATGATAGGCTTCTTTTCTTCCCTTCTAGTGTTATTTACTGCTTTCTTCTCCCCAATTTGCAATTGGATCCGCATATAGAATCTCTAGTCCAATGTCCAAGCTCAGGATGCCAATCTCTAGGTCTTCAAGAAGAAATCACCTCTAAAAATGACTTTCAATCTTTAGATGAATTAGTGAAATATTATGTCTCTGAAGGATTCTTGAAGATTTGTAGATACATTGGGTTTCATCCACACAATTTCTTGTTGACAATCAATCTGCAATCAAATTGACCAAAAATATGGTTTTCCACAATCAAACCAAACATATCAACACAAAATTTCATTTGATTCAATATTGTGAAAGATGAAAGTGTACAAAACAAGTATTGTCCCGCTGTAAATCAACACAAATATTCTTACCAAAAGAGAAATTTGAAAAATTGCAAAGAATACTTGATTTGATTATAACTCTTTTAAATTAAGAAAGGATGTTAGTGTTAATCTTCTGAGTAAACACAATTTAGTTGTGTACAGCTTCTCAGATTTTCCTTTGGACAGTTAAACTGTTGTATCACTGTCTATAAATATGAATATATTTTTCATTTTGAATTGACAAAGTGAAAGCTATTTCTACTTCGTTCTTCACTCCATCCTTTCTTATCTGCTGCAATTCTGACACCATATAACTTGTTATCATGAAAGTTTCTGTTTATAGCTTGTTTTGATTAGCATCACCAATAATCTCCACAAGAACATTATCCACGTTAGGACCTCTATATTAGCAGTTTATGTCAACTGAACATTTGGTAGGATGGGTGAATCTGACATTTTACCTTTTGACAGCTTTGACTGTGGAGTATTCATGGTCAAGTATGCCGATTTCCATAGTCTTGGAATGCCGCTGAATTTTACACAGGTATGTTAATTGGTGCAAATTTCCATTAAGTATTAAAAACTAATGAAGTATGTTGTGCAAAGAATTGTAGTACTAGCTTTAGTTAGATTATTAGTCATTTGGAATTAAATGACAAGCAAATAGTAAAGCAGCGACTTTCAATTTAAAAAGATTGCTTTCAAATTGACATTGAGAAAAATATTGAGGATGTTTTAGATGTTTCTTCCAGGAGGACATTCCGTACTATCGTAAGAGAATAGCAATTGAAAATTTGAGATTACGAGTAGAGTGAAAGATGACCTTTGACATGGAATTTGTAAGTATAGAAAGGAAATTTCAATTGACAAATTATTCTAAATATTACATCGATTCAAGCGTCTAAAAAAGTATCAGAAAAGCTCAGCAGGTTTGGGTTACATGATAGTTTCAGAAAGCAAATTTTTTGTCGAAAGCTATCACAGAAAGACAGCCAAAGCTGTTTAAGGAATCGGGAAGACGATCAACTAGAATGGGTGCGTTGAAAGAGAGACCAATTTTTTTTTACTGTTGAATTCTTTTGACTTTTAATTCTGTAACTTCAATGTTCAGTATCCTAGTTTCCCAATAATGCTCTTTATCTTTTACTTTGCAGTTTGCAGGCAACATACACTAAGCTTGATATCTGAGTATCCATCAAGAAGTCCGATAGCTGAGATACATGAGCAACAAGTAAAAGAAAATGTCACAGGAGATCCAACAACTTGAAGATTTTCTTAAAACAGAGGATCAGTTTGTAAATCTTTTCTTAGTGTGAAATAAAGCATTTTCCTAAGCAAATTTGGAAGGAAAATATGTAAATTCAGTGCTATAAACTTTATGTGGCAATTGGCCTAGAGCATACAATGTAACTATTTTCTTTTGCTTTGATACAATGCATGCATACCTGTACGTACCACCCATACTTTATATCTTGTTAATCTAGAAATCTTGCCAATCTAGCTTGGAGATTTGGGAAAGACTTTGGGGTTGGGACTGCTATGAACTATGTCAAAGACTTCTGATGGTTTCTTATTGGCAATGGAATTGGATTTCTCTTGGAATTGTGCTAATTCAACTGGCAAAAGGATTTTAGGTCGAATAATTTTGCAGAGCAGGCTCATGGAGCTTTGAGTTAAACAGTAGGAAAACTATTCTTGTTTGCATTGTTTAACCCATATGATCAACACAAAAAAAACCCATTTCTCTTTTGAGCTTAATGCAACAAATAGATTATTCTCAATCTATATTTAGCCAAGTTGGCGTTGATGCCACTATGAAGAAATCATACTAATTTGGTATAATGTCTTGGCTTCTGTAACATTATCCATTCCTTGGCAAGTGAACAAGCCTTTCTTTATATTAGATCAGAACTCAACAAGTTAACATTTATCCAGTTCGATGACAGCCAAGTAATGATATCCAACTGTTTGAGCAGCTTCTATATGGATCAAAGTGACCAAACCCCTTACTTGATATGAAGACCACATTTGAGGTTGTGGTGTTTTCATGATTTCTAGATGTCTCGTAGCTGATTCCAATCTAAAGTAGGGGTAAATGTGTTCCAACTACTTTTTAATATTGGTTTTAGTCTAGTTGAAATAACCTCTCAGCATTTTTGTTAAGAGTCGTGCTTCTAGCTATAGGAAAACTCATGTTTTTGGCTTTTGTATAGTTGTATCTCACTTTTTTATATTGTTTTACTTATTGAATGTAAAATAATTTATCAGGTTTTTGCACTTTTCGAATCTGATTCTGTTAGTGTTTTTTTGATATTGCAACTTGTCTATCAAATCAGATTTGAATTCTAGTGGGTCTTAAGATTTTTTTGGCGGTCTAGTTACTGCGGGGATAGGTCTTTTTACTATCACAAATACATATTACTATCTCAAATGCAATGATTATTGGTAAATTAGAATGTTAGAAAATAATAGTTTTGATAATTACAAGGTGAGTGTTAAATATAATATATTTAATTTGGCAACAAAAAAATAATATCATTTTGATATATTATTTAAAGAATAAGATTCAATATATTGAAAATTTCAATAAGATTCAATACTGAAAATTTCAATTGTGTTAAAATGAGTTCTTTAAATTGATATATTAGAGGGTGTTGGATAGTTTGTGGATCATCTGATTGATCATGTGCCCTACCAAAGAGATTACTAGCATTATCTAAAGGTGATATGCATATTTGTATCTTTTAGGAGTCATTATAAGCAATACTTGGTTAATAGGGCTAAGGTGTTTTCTATCAACAATTTCATTGTACCTTTAGGTGCTATTACTAGTTTTCATTTTTTTTTCAACATAATTTTGATAATTTTATTTTTGATGATGATTATGAAATATATTCAATAATGTGACTTGATAAATATTAATATTAAAGATTAATTATAATTCTTTTTTCAAAATTTATATATATATATAGATTAATTATGTAATGAATGCTAAAAGTTAATTATTCTTAGAAATAAAAAAAATCAGACTTGTCTATTTTTTGTGCTGTATGTATTGTCAGATGTATTGAATCACTTAGTGAGGCATTTGAATGTTTTACGTTTGCTTATTATCACAATTTGCTTTAATACAATTGCATTGTGTGATGTTGGATGTATAAAGATTTATGAAGACCAAATAAGTAACAAAACATGTATACTAAAGATATGGATTATATGTACTTAGTTGAGAATTGGTTATAGATTAACTAATTAGTTATTGCTAGATGAAAGATCTTGAACAAATCAAACACAAGTTAAATCACTTATTCTCTCTTAAATAATCATAATTTATTCATTTGAAGAATAAGTAAAGAATGGTGATCATTGATTTATACAAACCAATTTTAGGAAAGTAATAAATTTCAAACTGTTAAATTAGTATTCTAATATTTAAATTCAATCAAGATCATTTACCAAGTGAGTCATTCTTTTTCTTGGTTACCAATCTAATTGATAGTAAGTTAAATAACCTATGGTTGCATTAGACTTGATAATATCTATAGTTGTTAGAATTAAACTCGATATATATATATTCTTCCTAGTAAAGTTTAACTTATCAATTTTTCTTATATGATATTGGATTGCTTGAGCAAAAATGGTTAAAGAGTAATTTGTGAGAGTAGGTATGTCTAAGTAAATTGTATATATATATATATATATATATATATGTACTTTTAGGTTAGTTTCCTTTGTAGTTGGTAGTAAGATAAAGTTTCTATAAATCATTTGGGGCATTTCCATACATGCAATATGTGAGGACCTTTCATGATGGCATACCCAAGAAATATAATTGTCATTAAGATATGTTGCCGCTATTTTTTTAGTCAACCTTATAAAAATTGCACTTTGTCTTTGAAGTGAATCAAACTATGTCTTTGTCGCTTTTTCATTATGGTTTGTAAACCTATGTCAAGCGCCGCTCAAGTTTTCTAACCCCCTCGCTACCCGACAGTCTTAAAAGTCTAACCTAAAGTTATTGTCAGTCGTTTTGAAAGTTGTGGGTAAACGTTGGGTTGTCGAAATGATTTCATGACCGCCAAAATGTATTTGAAGGAAAAAATAAAGGAACAATAAATATATTTGGTGGAGCTTTGGGTAGTTTTGAAACCATTGTCGGTTCCCGATAGGGTTTACAAAGTTTAATTACCCACGACAGACTCTTAAAGAAAGTTGTGTATCTTTCCTAAGAGCTTCTTTTGGAGGAGTTCATTAAAAAAGGGGACATGGAGGCATTTTAAGGGTTATTTTGGGTAGTGGGTGATGAATGCGGTTTCAAAAACTAGGGTGGACTTGAAAGACGTTTTGTGAACTTTATCTAGAATCTGACTTTTATGCATTTGAGCCGATGCACATCATTATTCTATGAATGTGTTAAAAAAGAAATAACATTCAAAATGCCCATTTAATGAGATACATTGCAAACATGGAAACAAAAAGCGCATTGCAGAAAAATAAAAATAGAGATAAAGTCAAGATTTTTTGAGAACATTCACATCACAAAATACAGATTTGAAAGCCAAAAGATATATATATATATATATATATTGTATTACATCACAAAATGGAGGTTTCAACACAAGGGGTCTTATGCACAAAGGGTGAAAATGAGGATCCTGCAGACAAAGTAGGGCAATTGCTTGTCTAGCTTGCATCACTATTACTTCTTGTAGATAAAGTAGGGCAATTTCTTGTCTAGCTTGTTCGTTCCCCAATGCAGAGTTGATGCAAATTGCATCGCCCAACAGACCCACACATAGATACACAAACAAACCTCCTAGAGCGTCCTCAACACATGATAGATACACTAGCCTCACCAAGTGTTTGACTGCACAAATTCCCCAATCAAATCTCCTAGCGGTGTGCATGATATTATAAATGAAACATTCCAACAAACTAGAGTTGTGCACATGCACCTAGGATAAGAAACGTTTGTCGATAATATTTCGGATGACTCCCTCCACATCAATAGGAATGAGGAAGACCTCTCGAAGTTGGTCTGCAACTAACCTCCACATAGTGCTACATTACACACCCTCAATGGTGAGGAAATAACTCTTAGTCTCAAAAGCAACATCATTAGAAGTACTCAACATGTTTGAGATTGTAATTAGCCTTATGCAAAATGAGAAGTGTTGTAGTTAATTTATAGAACAAGAATAACAAATTAGTGAAATCCACTTGAAGGAAAATAATGCAAGAGAGTACACTCAAATTGCCTTAAACTTAAAAGTCTTAAAAGTCTTAAAAGTCTAACCTAAAGTTATTGTCAGTCGTTTTGAAAGTTGTGGGTAAACGTTGGGTTGTCGAAATGATTTCATGACCACCAAAATGTATTTGAAGGAAAAAATAAAGGAACAATAAATATATTTGGTGGAGCTTTGGGTAGTTTTGAAACCATTGTCGGTTCCCGATAGGGTTTACAAAGTTTAATTACCCACGACAGACTCTTAAAGAAAGTTGTGTATCTTTCCTAAGAGCTTCTTTTGGAGGAGTTCATTAAAAAAGGGGACATGGAGGCATTTTAAGGGTTATTTTGGGTAGTGGGTGATGAATGCGGTTTCAAAAACTAGGGTGGACTTGAAAGACGTTTTGTGAACTTTATCTAGAATCTGACTTTTATGCATTTGAGCCGATGCACATCATTATTCTATGAATGTGTTAAAAAAGAAATAACATTCAAAATGCCCATTTAATGAGATACATTGCAAACATGGAAACAAAAAGCGCATTGCAGAAAAATAAAAATAGAGATAAAGTCAAGATTTTTTGAGAACATTCACATCACAAAATACAGATTTGAAAGCCAAAAGATATATATATATATATATATATTGTATTACATCACAAAATGGAGGTTTCAACACAAGGGGTCTTATGCACAAAGGGTGAAAATGAGGATCCTGCAGACAAAGTAGGGCAATTGCTTGTCTAGCTTGCATCACTATTACTTCTTGTAGATAAAGTAGGGCAATTTCTTGTCTAGCTTGTTCGTTCCCCAATGCAGAGTTGATGCAAATTGCATCGCCCAACAGACCCACACATAGATACACAAACAAACCTCCTAGAGCGTCCTCAACACATGATAGATACACTAGCCTCACCAAGTGTTTGACTGCACAAATTCCCCAATCAAATCTCCTAGCGGTGTGCATGATATTATAAATGAAACATTCCAACAAACTAGAGTTGTGCACATGCACCTAGGATAAGAAACGTTTGTCGATAATCTTTCGGATGACTCCCTCCACATCAATAGGAATGAGGAAGACCTCTCGAAGTTGGTCTGCAACTAACCTCCACATAGTGCTACATTACACACCCTCAATGGTGAGGAAATAACTCTTAGTCTCAAAAGCAACATCATTAGAAGTACTCAACATGTTTGAGATTGTAATTAGCCTTATGCAAAATGAGAAGTGTTGTAGTTAATTTATAGAACAAGAATAACAAATTAGTGAAATCCACTTGAAGGAAAATAATGCAAGAGAGTACACTCAAATTGCCTTAAACTTAATGAGTTAGGCGAAATGACGTGATGGAAATTCAGTAGTGTGTTTCGAGATCAAATAAATCTTCTGCATTTAAAATATTTACATGAAAACAATCTTAGGTGGCATACCATCGACTATTGCGAGTGAGAAATGGTAGACTTTTCACAGAAGTATGTTACCACGAGGCTTGCATACAGTGGGCATCAGTTTATTTCTCTGTCTTGTCAATCAAAAATTATGATGCAACCATAACTACTCTTAAAAATAGTCATTAATGACTATGTGTCATAATCAAACATAAATTGGTTAGTCTTCCACAAGCTCCTTATTTTCAACGTAGGTAGTAGTTTTAAATCATTTTCAATCACATCTATTTTCATGGCTATCGATAGATGTTAGTCTACCTTTCCTACTTTTTGGTCAAAAGCATACCCCCCCATTTTCATTAAATTCAAAAAATAAAAATTTATATCAGAAAAGGGAGCTGTACCTCAACTAAAATTTAGAGGAAGATCTTTCCAATTGTTGATTGATCGATTAGTTTTTATTTTTGTGCAGAATAGAGTCTATTTGTGCTAATCTTTAAAAGACAAATATACCAACCAACAAATTTTTGGTGACTTTGTTGAGGAAGTGTGTAGAAGTATAAATCAATTTTCTTTATGATGATTAAAGATGGTCTTACCACATGAGAATGTTTTTCTTGTCTTGTGGCCAGATTTAGATTGGATTACGCTTGAGCAAGAAGACATCATCTTGCAATTGAATACTCTCATGTGGAGGTATAGGAGAAGTACTGTTGATTATATGAGAGAAAATTTTGTTCTTGAAGAAGAGAAGAAAGAGCACAATGGTCGGCGTAAAGAGTAGTGGAAAGACCTCTGAGGATAGAAATTGTTTGGTACTCACATCCTCAACCTCGCTCTAATCGTAGTCGGGTTCCTCCTCTAGTTCGAAACCCACCATCAAAGAATTGATTCAAAAGAGTTGTTTTTGAAATAAAAAGGGGATTACCTCATCCCAAAGCACAGGTTGACGATTCTAAATTATATATCTCTTTGTTTACATAATCCTCCTTAAATGGCTTCTACTTCATCATTGTCATGGATGCCACATTTTAGACCATTAACATTACCAAGATTTTCACCTCTTCCTGTTGTATTCAGGGAACACTTTCCAAGATTCACTGGGGAAGATGTATAAGATCCTGAGGATCACATCCAAGTTTTTACTATTGCTTGTGCAATCTCTGGAGTCATGGAGGAAGATGTGGTTGTTCAACTCTTTGTAGAATCTTTGGTTGGTAAAGTAGTAGATTGGTTACGGTGGCTGGATGACAGATGTATCACTAATTGGAATACTCTGAGGAATAAGTTTACTGAAATATTTAAAATAGTCATTGATACAACAACTCTGTTAAGGTCCCTTTTTAGAATTCGAAAGGGAGAAAGTGAAAGCATGAGGGATTTCATTAATAGATTCACTAGAATCGTGAGACAAATTCCTCACTCCAATGTGCCTACTCAATCTAATTTGGCAACTGCTTTCATGTAAGCTCTACACCCTGAGGTACAATTTCTTTTGAGAAGGAGAAGGGTGATTGATTTTGAAATAGCAAAGACCAAAGCCATAAGGATAGAGGATGATTTATTCTTGTCCAAACATTTTGGTCATTCAATAATTTAAACGTCACCTAGTAGGAGTCTTATTCTCGGGGTGAGTAATGAAATCTCAAGTGGAGACAATTCTCCTCCCCAAGAATTTAATCATTCCAACTTGAACGAGCAACACTCGGAGTTGGAGACGGAAGTGAAATGTATGTCGAGCATTATGGGCTTGAAGATGAAGATTCAAAATGTTCAAAAGATGAGGATGATCCTTCTCCCAACAATGTGCCTTTTTCTACATCAACGCCTTCTATCTGGATAGGCAAAGGCATCAAACAACTACCAGAATATGTAGCTCAAGTAAATTCAACCTCCTCTGAGTCCGAAGCTCCCGTTTCCAAGGCTGATAGGCCCACTGATTGGCTTACGAAGGCATATCAAGGTGGTGAAAATTTAAAAAGACAGAGACACAATGAATGTGAAGGTATTCCAAGTAAGTTCAATGCTATATGTATCCCTGAAAAGAAAGGTGAAAATTTTGAAGTCATAGAAAATCCTCTGTTCGAGTTTCATGAACGTAGGGGTGTAAGTTTTCCTGCCCCTACCCCTCTTGACATCTCTATTGAAAATACAGACACTAGGAGGAATAGTGGGAACTTCGTTTCTAAGGTTGAATTGAAAGGAAGAGAACAAAACAAGAGGCATTTGTCGATCTGGTTCTTGTGTTAAATGATTCTTCCCATTCTTCAGATTGGATGTTAGAAGTTCTTGATGAGCAATGTTCACAAACGAAGATCACATTTATTTACGAGGTAGAAGGAATGATAAGCAATTCAAAGAATGCACATATTGAAGAAGGTAGATCTATAGTCCTTACAGATCTTACCTTGAGTAATGGCGTACCTGTATTGAATGAGAGCAATGGTGTAATCTATGTTTCTCACCCATATGTCAATTTGAATTCATGTCGTCTGCTTTCATCCTCTGTCTCAATCAGTAAGATGATCATTCTCGAGGCTAACATATTTGGAGTGGCAGATAAAAATATAACCAGAGGCCTTTCCACACAAGACATGATTAAGATGTATGAAGGGGAACATTCTTTTGATGGCAGAGATGTGACACGAAGGGCCACTTGTCATGTAAGTCCTTACTGTTTCAATTTGTTACCTCCGAATATGTAATTAAGGCACAAACATGTACCCCTTGGTCATAGTGGGTCGTACTTTCCTTGGCTTGTGAATGGCTTTGTATAAATAATTTTGGGTCTCGTTGGTTGGTAGGCGTCCCCTACCCTATACATATTTCTTTTGGTTGTGCTTTTCATTTTGGTTCGATGTGTTGTCTTTTCCTTTTGGGTTTGGTCTCGTTTTTGGCATGTTGTGATCCTTCCACTTAATTACCAACCATCCAATTAACATAGAATACTTATCAATTAATAGAAATAAAAGCATAAACAGTCCATAACACATGCAACACATGAACACCAAATTTTTTTACGTGGAAAATTCAAGATGGAAAAAACCACAGTGAGGATTAGCTCACAATATAGTATGTCTAGTCATAAAGTATTGCATAGAGGATCATTTCCAGAAGAACTCACTGTCTAAGTGAACTCACTGTTCACAACAAAAGTAAGACAAGAAAAGGTGGCTACACAACCAAGTTTTGAATTGATACAAAATGCATCTATCATATGTTGAATTCAGTTCATTTGTAGCTCAAGATTCTGATCCAAACCACTTCACTTGATAGAAAACACAAATCTCTACTTCGAATTATATTTGCATATCCTTTTCTCAATATTCTACAAAAATTCACTTTGTTGCTTGCATTCGAATCACATTACTAGTACACCACACCAGGGATAACTTTAAGAAAACCCCCCTCGGCAAAGGTGTAAAATCCTAGCGAATCTTTCCTTTTATTTGAAAAAAATATTAATTTTCCTGACGAATCTTATGCACAGTATTAAAAAATTTGTAAAATTATGGCGAATCTTAATGAATAATTGGTAAAAATAATAATCACAGTGGCGAATCCTAGTGAATAATCACTAAAAATATTAATTACAATGGCAAATCTCTTCTTTAAAAATTTGCATAGTTGGTCGACGCAATTGCCCCATATATTTTTTTTGTTTTTTAAAATATTGAAGTAGGGGCTCAGGGGCGACAACCACCGACAGGGTCAAGGGGGCAATGCCCCCTCGCAGGTTCCGAGGATAGCGGCTCCGACACACTCTTGTCGCAATACAGGCAGGGTTGAGGGGTAGAGTCCCTCGCCACCAAGCATAAATTCACTATTGAAAATGCATTGGAGCACACACGGATGAAGTGTTTTTAAAAAATATCACTTGAAAAGTAAGACTAAATGAAACTTGAAAATTTTACCGTCGATTAGCTTTTAAATCAGACAGTTGCAAGTTCATTCCGTGAGTGAATATCGACATGAGTGAACATCATCGGTGGGACACTTACGGATGTCCCGCCGATACAACGATGATGACGTATGTCATGAACTATTGGCAACTGTGAACGATGGAGATCAAACAGAGCTTTGATCGGATATCTTTCTGAGAGCTTGGCGCAAATATTGTAGATTCCCTTCATGATTCTTTGGAATTACACAAGTGGTGTACCTGTGCCTTGGTGGACCCCAGGTGGAGTATGGAAGCCTTATCGGCATGAGTGAACATCATCGGTGGGACACTTAGGGATGTCCCACCGATACAATGATGATGACGTATGTCATGAACTATTGGCAACAACGAACGGTGGAGATCAAACAAAGTTTTGATCAAATGTCTTTCTGGGAGCTTGGCACGAATATAGTAGATTCCCTTCTTGATTCTCCAAAAGTACATAATATTACTAGCGAATATTATTAATATTTTTAATTACTGTATAAACTACTGGTGAATCAGTGCCAATGACACATCGTTTACATGGCGAATTAATCGAGACAATTTATTTTTTTGTAAAAACCTGGCGATTCAGTCTCTATTTTAGCTTGTACTATTCGCCATTTTTGGAGCTCCCATTTTCTATTATTCTCCAATTGGCGAAGATTTTCCACTAAAGTTTTCCCTGCATCACACTCCTCTAATATCAAAATTATCTTCTATATAAAAACCTGGTGATTCAGTCTCTATTTTAGCTTGTACTATTCGCCATTTTTGGAGCTCCCATTTCTTTTATTTGCCAATTGGCGAAGATTTTCCACTAAAGTTTTCCCTGCATCACACTAACTAGGTCGGCCTCAATAGATGACACCAAGGGGAATAAAAAACTGTGCTTTGTCGGCTCTTAATCCAAATTCAAATACCTTTGTGCCACAAACATATGAGATATAGATCAACATGGACCTATAATATCTCCTCTTACATTCGCATTAAAATTTGAATCTCCACAACCTTTTACATATTTTAGGTCAATCAGGCATAAGACTTAAAACATGATACTTCACTTGACTATCACACACAAAACACATGAATCACAAAATATTATGCCAGCTAGAAATATTAACCCATAAAAACCTATAATCATCATCCCAAAACTACAAGGCTAAGCACACACTTGCAGAGAAGTGTGGATAGAAAAGGCCATGCACATTGCATTGAAAACTGGGAACATTTTGCATACAAAACTTTTGTCATATGTAACTTTTAAACCATTTGTCCAGACCAACATAAATTCTGGAATTAAGCATTGATATCATCCACAAACAACATATTAGAATCACGGAAAGGGATCTGAACGTGCGATGAAATATGAACCAATCTACGAAGGGCTCAGAGAGCAAAAAAATAAACACATAGTGGAAGTACTTAACATACCATCCTGATATTCACCAAGTAGTGTTGACATCAATGACAACACATGTCTTCTTCATTATTTCAACAATCTCCCCCTTTGTCATTGATGAAAACCTGTTCCAACATTTCTTCTCCACACATCTCTCCCCCTTTGACATCAAGGGAAAAAGGTGCATACACAAAATATTAACCATATGTACAAATTGAACTGAATTGAAGCAGCTGACTCCCCCTATAAAAAGTTCCTAATACATCTGCATATGTACAAAGAGATCTGGAAATCATGAATGAGCTAATTTAAGGAAAAAAATGGTCAACCCAAAGATGTTGACCCAAACTTTTGTAGCATGGCTTGTCAAATAGGCTTTCCTTCTTCCAACTTCTTTTTGTTGCAACAAGCAACCTGTGTAAAGTCTCAAGCTCCATCAAGGCATCTTATCCTTCTTCCACAGTGTCAAAATTAAGATTTATTTGTGAAATCTTGTTAGCATTAGCTAGGGCACATGAAATAGGTATGTGATGTGATTGTACATAGTCCCTTAGCTTTCCAAGTTTCCCGATGATCTTTTCTTTCTGGTTTTGTAAAGTAAGGAATTTGTCATACAGATCTACTATAGTAGACCAAGTATGATACTTTTTGTTAAGTGCTGGATCATAGTCATTTGATGCTTTGGTAATCTGAGACTCCGAGTCCATTTCAACTTTTATATCGTGTGTGGCTTCCAACCACACTATGCAGTATAAAATTAGTGTTTTTGCCTCATCCTCACAGTCATTTACTTCTTTCAAGTATTCTTCAACCTTAGCATGGGATGATGCACATTTTCTTGTAAGCCATGTTATAGCCTCTATTTCCATTTGACCTTTCAAACTGGAGGCATGACCTTTAAAGGAATCGACCAAAAATCTGAAGTTTTCCATAGAAGATAATGAAGTATTGAGTGATTTATTGCAAGATTTTCACCACTTCTTCCATCAACTCATTACTCTTTTGGCCTGTTTCAAGAATTTTATTTCTTGCTGATACATTTGACACATCACTTAGCTACATCTTATGTTTAGGGGACATCTTACTTAAGTCACTAGTAGGTAATTACAACAATTATGAAGAGACTTATGGTTGGAACCATGCCTAACCGGGTAGTAGACTCTTTATAGGATCATCAGAGGATTTTTTAGTGTTTTGGGTAACTCCTCAGATTTCTCATCTTCTTCATTCTTTCCAGAGTTAGTAACTTCTTCTTCTTTTGCCTTTTCTTCTTCTTTATCAAAGGGCTTATATTTTTATTTGTCCTTGTCTTCCTCCTCTCCTTCATCTTTTCCTTTTTATCCTTGCTCACCTTCTTCAATTTTGTCTTTCTCTTCTTCCTTTTCATCATTACTTCTACCTTTGTCTTCCTCATTTGATTGACTTTGCTCATTTTCTACTTCATGCTTATTACCTTCACTGGTGCCATGTTCTATATCCGTCAGAGAAAAAGATATATCAGGATTGCCTTGAACTGTGTTTCCAAGAGAGATAGGAGTGTCAACCTTCACAGTTTCATCTCCACCCATAACCTTTCTTTCCGCATCATGCATATCTTGATCATTTTCTTGCACAAGTTCTTCCATGCCTGGAAGAGTATTTGAAATTTCATCTTCATCATCACTATATTTTTTTGAAACATGTCCCTCATTGGAAGAACAAACAAGAATCATCTCAAATTTTTGTGCTATCTCAGTAACCTTCTCTTCAGTCTCCTATACTTTCTCAATTTGATCCTAATATTTTCCCATTAGAAGCCTTATCCTTCACTTTGATTTGAATTATTTTTTGGAAACTCGATCTAATGTGGCCTTATCAACTTTAGGCAGGAAGAAACCAATCTTCTCCACATCATCTGATTTGATATTTTCTTCTAATGCAGTGGCTTCTTCTCTCTTTTCTAGTAAAAAATTTCATACATTGCCTGTGACCTTTTTCTTGATATACTCCATATCAGCTTCAACAGTGACAATATATTTGATTATAGCCACAATTATGGTAACTCTGTTTTCCTCATTTTCATTCCGATGTGTGTGATAGCAGTTTCCTTCAACATCTTGTTATGCAAAGTACCTTCAAATAATGTATTCAGGTTCATTGGGCTTAGAGGATTCTCCAGAGTAGACTTCTTCCTCTTCTTTTTCTTCTCCAGATCATCGGATTTAGGCTTCTTTCCTTTCTTTTCTTTTACCTTGTGCACATGTATTCTAAAATCTTGTTTTTCTTTCTCTATATCTTCGTCTTCTAAAGAGACAACTATATCTATTCTTTGATTCTTCATAGTTAATGGTGACTCTTCATCCTCATCTTCTTGTTAAGAGAGAACACTCATGTCCTCTCTTCGAGCTTTTTGTTTCTTTCCTCTTTTTTTGTCTTGGAGGTAGATGAGGAGGCTACAAGAGTAGATTTTCTTTTCTTTGACTCAAATTCTTTTGCCACCGGAGCACTAGTCTTTGTTCTCTTAGTGATGCGAGGAGTAGAAACCAGTTCAAACTATTGTTGAGTAGAGGAACTAGTTCTACCAGATCTTTTGGGTCTGTAGGACTCAACAATAGTACCTGCTAATTCAACAACTCTTTTTCTTAATAATTTCATTTCTTCTATTGTAAGTCCACTACTTTGTAAAATTTCATTTACTTCTTTTGTCACTCTTTTCTTACTTGTAGGTTTTGATAATTCCATATGTACTTTCATTGATTTTTCTTCATAAGTCCCATGTCTTTCTCGATTAGGATCCTTAGGACTGTTCAACAAAATTTTAATAAGATCATCAACCTCAACTTCATTCATCTCATATCTTATTGGGGGAATCCAAACTGTTCTAGGTTCCATAGCTTCAACAATACAAAAATTAGTAGAAACTAAAAAATGTGATATCATCTCAATATTTTTATACTAAGGAGCTAGGGATCCTTTCCCTTTCATTCATTATCTTCTAAAATACTACAAAGAATGCACTAAGTGCCTCTTCTTGAACCTTTAAGTCACCAAAACTACACAAATGTTTCAAAATTTGATGTGACACTAGTTTCCTTTGATTCCATATGACATTACTTCTCCCTAAAGCTCTCTCATAAAATAGATTAACAAATAAACTACCAAAGAACTGAACTTGAACAAATATTTCTTGTCCTTGGTCTATTTCAAGTTGTCAAATAGTTGTTGTCGAAGCAATTCACACAGATCATAGTCTTTACCCTTTTCCACCATCTCATAGGCAACATGGATTGTTGTAGCTGACACAAATTTTTCCCTATTTGTGTGATAAATTTTGCATCTGTAGTAATGGAAAAAGTATCCCTTTTTCACACTTAATTTGGGAATAATTAATATTAAAATGAGCTTAATGTTGCCTTGATTTAGTATTGTAATGTGTTTTATACATTCACACTAAGTTTAGGGCCCTTTTTAATTAAATGGACTTAATTATGCCTTATTTTGGGTGTTGTAAAGTGTATCCTTACACTTTCGCATTACTATAGGGATTTATTAATTAATTGAGGTTAATGTGCCTTAATTAGCCCCTTTAATTCAAATCCAAGCCTAATTAATTGTAATTTATGAGGGATAAAACTCGGCATTCATAAATTCCATTACACAACACTTAATTTTAGAAGGTGTTTGTCCTAGGTTAGTGATCAAGAATCCATTCACCACATGGTGAATGGGTCCTCACTAGGTCCTAGGACCCTATTTTCACATAACATTTCATATTTCTTGAAGTGTATCCTAGTTAAGTGAGCTAGGACCGGCGAATGGGTCCTCTCTTAGGCCTAGGACCCCTCCTTGAAATATGTTTTTGGCGGTGTTTTAATGATTTCAAATCCAAGATCTGATGTGGGCTAGTGATATTTGAATTTCGGGAATTAATATTAAGTCAAGGTTATTTCATTATGTTTCAACTAGATCTAGAGAGTTTTCAAGAGAGAAGAATCTAAGAAGATTTTCATGAGATTGAAAGCAAGAAGCAAGCAAGAGTGAAGTCTTGGAGCAACATTATAGTGTTTTTGCAGGTCTTCAAGCTCATTTTGTTGTCAAAGATCAAGCATTATTGAGGAAGTGATGATAGATGCCTATGGAGAATCATGATAGATTCTACGTTTTGGGAGAAGCACCATGAGATTCACCAAGCCTAATGACTTGTTTCCTAAGTGATTCCATCTTCTATGATCACTCTATTTTCAGCCTAAAGAGAGGTATATTTAGATTTGTGACTTATTAAGGGGATTTGGGATCTCCTAGAGTAGGTCTTTTGGCATTGTTCATGTTTCATTCTAAGATCCTATTCTAACATAATTGAGTAGGGTTTATTTGAATCATTAGAGATTTTAATATTAAACACACTTAAGGTTAGGATTGAGCACACATTTCATGTTTCAAATTTCTATTTATCATCAAGGTTTAATTACCAAACTTGGGGTTTGATTGAGGAAGACCCTATCCACCAACAAACATCATTTCTATTTTGTAGATTATTGGAAGATCCAAATCCAAAAGTGAGGATTTCAAGTTACAAGAAGGAATTGTAGATCTAGAACTTCAAATTCAGATTTAGAGTTTTCTAGAAGAGCCTACTAGGACCCATTCGCCATAGGGCGAATGAGTCCCTTTTAGGGATACAAGGGCAACAGGTTTTCGCAATTCGCAAGCTACAGTTTTTGGTTTAGAGTCTCCTAGAAAATTCTTCCTGGACCCATTTTCCATAAGGTGAATGAGTCTTAGTTAGGTTTGCAAAAACAACAAGTTTTGGCAGGTGCACAATATTTATTACCTTTAGTTTTTCCAAGAATTTTACTGTTTCTTTCCATTTTATGTTAAATATTCTCATTGCACTTTGTGGATATAGTTTTTGAGTTGTTTTTCTACTTCAAATTTATCATCTCATGTAGCACTACTTGACCTAGACCCCTGTCCTAACAAAAATAGAAATTGCAAGATTTAAACCTTGATTTGACTCACCTTTTGGGTTGATAGTTACTTTATGGTTTAGATATAATTTCTTGAATGAAATAGTGGAGAATAGGGTTAGTTAATCACTCCATTTCTCTTTATTTAATTTTGGTGAACCCGACCTTGTACAACAAAATTCTAAAAATTGAAGTCTTTTCAACCCTAGATCTTGGTATTGCAATAGTTTGCATTAGATTTGTAGTAGTTGCATTGCATTTAGGGTTCTTTCATCTTGCACTAGTAAACATTGCATTTAGGATAAATTTGCATGTTTGCATTAATCACTAAAAAATGGAAAAATTACATTAGATATGAGTTTATTTTGCATAGATTTATCATTGAAATCATCATTCAATCATTTATATTCATATTACACATTAAATTTAGTCACATTGTTCATTCAACCATAGTCAACATTGCATTTAGAAGCCTAAAATCTAGAAAATCTGTTACAAAACTATCTGTTATAGACCTAAAACAACAAACACATAGGATAAACTCAGAAATACAAAAGTCAAACTTAAGAAACCCTAATCTGGGACCCATTCACCATAGGGCGAATGAGTCCCTATACACACTTTTTCATCCAGATTCTTGAGTGATTTCCGTTGTCTGATTTGCATTCTTGTTCTTGTTATAAGACCTAATCTGGGACCCATTCGCCATAGGGCGAATGAGTCCCTATACAAATTTTTCCAGCAAATTTTTTGAGTCATTTTTGGTTTTTGGTCTACATTTCCGTTTCTATTATTAGATTTGAGAAATAGTTTCTTGAAACAGTTTGTTTTTGCATTCAATTCACTATTCATTTAGTTAGATTTTCCAAAATTGGGAAGAGCATTTTTTGCATATTTATGTTAAAAGTAGAATTAGATTTTGAAATTTTTCTTTAATTTCCAACATTATTGCATCATTAGATACATTAGTTTACATTTTGCAATCATTAGAAAAAAAAAACAAAAACATCAAAAACATCAAACAAAACCCTTAGAGAAAGCATAGTTATTTGATTATGTCAAATCTCTTTTTCAAAGTTAACCTATACTTCAAGCCCTTTAGTAGTGATGACTTTGATAGGTTAGATGAATCCTTTGGGACTTCATCTCACAAGGTTCATCCACTAAGGCTTGTCATGGAAAATTGAAACATAAAACATTAATGCAATCACACCTCAACTTATCATTTACCCTCCCTCACAACAATGTCAAATCCAAAAAAACTCGTGCTCATCCTAGAACCACCTAAAAATAAGCCTTCACTTGACAATAACAATGATTCACAACAAAAAAGTTACAATACCATTGCTCACACATATAATACAAGGAACAATAGGAAACAACAAACAACTCTTGTTTCATTACCTTTGCCTCAACCTATCTTGCCTAGTTCTCCTCGTTTACCTTCAAATAGTGGAAAGGAATATGATCTTGTTGAACAACCAAAGAATACACCTGCTAAAATATCCCTATGGAATCTTATTCAAGTTTCACCAAATTACCATAGTATGCTTCAAATAGCCTTGCAACAAGTTATGGTTCCTCCTAATACAAATTCAAATGATGTGGTAGCGTTAGTTCAAGGAATGAATGAGGTTAATTTAGATATTGTTTTTCACCAAAGAGAATTACCCTCCTTGGAAGTTAAAAAATGACATGATGAATTCATGATAATAGCCTATGTTAATCAAATCGTGACAAAGAGAACCCTTGTTGACAATGGTAAGGCCCTTAATGTGTGTAGTGTGAGCCTTTTGAAGAAGATTCATATGGATAAGAGTGACATTGTCCCCAATTCTTTGTCTATCAGTGGATTTGATAATATAGGAAAAAAATTGCTCGAGGTCATCATATTACCTATTAAAGTTGGAAAGGTCCTATTACACACTTCAGTGCATGTTATGCCTCATGATCTTTCTTACAATATCCTCTTGGGGAGACCATGGATTCATGAAATGAATGGCCTTCTACCCTTCACCGTGTAATAATGTACGTCTATGACAACAAAGTCTACATATTCAAGGCCAATCTTGAACCTAAAAGTTGTTTGATTGTTGAGAAAGAAGGATGTGATCCTTTGAAAGCACTAAAACCAACTGCAAATTTCAAATTCACGAAGGAAGAAGAACATGAGATGAACATTGATGAAGTGAGTAAGTTGTTAGAAGATGATTGGGGTTCCTTAGATTTCACACCAACATTCATGGGAGAATACAAAATTATAACAAAAAAATTTAAAAAGAAAAAACAACCAAAATTTAAAAAGAAAAAACAACCAATGGTAATGTCAACACAAAATTCAGAGGAAAACACACAAGAATCTACTTCATCTACTTTAGAAGAAGACACAAGCTATACAACAAGCTTTGATGAGATAGACTACCAACAACCACCAAACTTGAAAGATATGGAAAAACTTTATGGTAGAGGTTATGAACTTGTAAAACAACTTGGTTACAATGGAAAAGGATGTGGAAGGAAAGAACAGGGCATCCATGTTCCTATATAGCCAGCCTAACACACAAGAAACAAAAATCGGTTTGGGATATTTTCCTTCTAAGATAACATAAGCAATGTAAAGACCCTCACTCAACATCAACACTATCTTGTGTAACTCTTTTAAGACAACTCACTTTGAAGCATTCTGAATTGATTGATACTACTTTTGAAGAATAATTGGAATACATTGAAGATGATAAAGCTTTGAAAGAAATCTTAGGAGTTTATGATAGGTCATGTGCTCCTCCTAAAAATAAATAGGTCACATGTGCTATGGTTAGTACTAAACAAGTAGATGAAGAAAAGGAAATTAATGAGATTGACAATGACAAAGAAGAATACAATCCTGAAATTCCTAAACAAAATGCACTTCCTTTGTGAGATACAATCAACATATTGATGTATACAATTAGTGAAGAAAGAGTGATTCAAATAGGAAAGTGCCTTGATGAAGATGAACAAGAGGATCATGCAACATTATGTTGATTCTCAGTTGTGATCATCATTTTTCCTTGATGAAAAATCCAC